>SJYT01079470.1:0-83589 GCA_006410635.1 Cephalophus harveyi | reverse complement strand
TGCGGGGGCAGGGGCGGGCGGGGGTGGACAGGAGGTGTTTTCATTTTTCCTCTTGACTCTCTCTGCCCCCAAGGACGGGTCCCAATTATACGATAAAGCAGCACCAGTGCAGGTAGTTAAAACTACAAAATCAACTCTGTTTTTCTAGGCCAGGGCCTATGGAAAGGGGACACTTGTAGTCCAAAGAAGAGAGGAAGAATCCTCAGGTGGTTTTTTTTTTTTTTTTTCCCCACTCTTTTTCTCTATTCATTTTCTCCCAACAGCAGACCCTGGTCGGTGTGTGCAGCTGAGACAGCAGAGCAGACAGCTAGAGCTCTGAGAGCAATCTGTCTTTCTGGCCAGAGAACCAGGAAAAGGAGACCCAGTGAAGCAGAAACTAAAGAGGTAATCCCAGAAAGAAGAGCTACAAAAGGGAATCCCTTAACTAAATCTGTGTTTGAACTAGCAAAAATACAGAGCTCACGCCCCATCAGCTGATGCATGGAACAGACCTAAGTAGCAAAGCAAAGGCTTTGAGGGGAAAACTACAATTAAAACTACCACCCAAATCCTAGCACAGCCCATGAGGAGCACACAACCAGGACAGCCACAAAGCAGCACAAGAACTAACACTGGAACTAACAAAGCAACTGACATTGGAACTCCTGCCCACTGGAGATGAGACAGAACTTGCAGTCTGAATCTAACAGGTGACTGCTAACTACCAAAGTAAAAAATAATGATTAACAAATACATACAAATGGCACTGAAACAGGTATATTATCATATGTGAAATGAATCGCCAGTCCAGGTTCAATGCATGATACAGGGTGCTTGGGGCTGGTGCACTGAGATGACCCATAGGGATGGGATGGGGAGGGAGGTGGGAAGGGGGTTCAGGGTGGGGAACACATGTACACCCGTGGCGAACTCATGTTAATGTATAGCAAAACCAATACAATATTGTAAAGTAATTAGCCTCCAACTAAAATAAATAAATTTATATTTTAAAAATTAAATTAAAATAAATGTTTAAAAAATCATCACTCTCTAGAGCATTTTAACATGACCTGGAATCTCACAGCATTATATTCGAAATACCCAGAAGTAATCCAAAATTACTCAACCTGAAAAATACAAAAATCTTGACCACTTCTCAAAGGAAAAACAATCAGATGTTGAAATTACCAGAGAGGGCTGGTAAAGAAGCTATAATAACTGTGTTTCATGAGGTAAGGTTAAACACACTTGCAATGGATGGAAAAAGAAGTTCTCAGCAGAGAAATAGAAATTGAAAAAAAATGGAATTATGGAAACTGAAAAATAAAATATCTGAAATAAATTTAGTAGATGGGAACTCAAGAGCAGAATGAAGATGAAAGAGGAAAGAATCAGTGAACTTGATGATAAACAGATAAAAATAACCCATTCTACAGAACAAAGAGAAAAGATTGAAAACAAAAACTGAGCAGAGCCCACACACTTACAGGAGAATAACCAATGATGTACTATTTGTAGTATCAGAGACCTCAGTTCAGTTCAGTTCAGTCACTCAGTCATGTCCAATTCTTTGGGACCCCATGGACTGCAGCAGGCCAGGTTTTGCTGTCCATCACCAACTCCCATAGTTTACTCAGACTTCTGTCCATTGAGTTGGTGATGCCATCCAACTGTCTCATCCTCTGTCGTCTCCTTCCCCTCCCACCTTCAATCTTTCCCAGCATCAGGGTCTTTTCAAATGAGTCAGTTCTTCACATAACATGGCCAAAGTACTGGAGTTTCAGCTTTGATATCCATCAGTTCTTCCAATGAATATTCAAGACTGATCTCCTTTAGGATGGACTACTTGGATCTCCTTGCAGTCCAAGAGACTCTCAAGAGTTGTCTCCAACACCACAGTTCAAAGCATCAATTCTTCAGCGCTCAGCTTTCTCTATTGCTCAACTCTCACATACATACATGACTATTGGAACAACCATACCTTTGACTAGATGGACCTCTGTCAGTAAAGTAATGTCTCTGCTTCTTAATATGCTGTCTAGGTTGGTCATAGCTTTTCTTCCAAGGAACAAGGTCATTTAATTTCATGGCTGCAGTCACTATTTGCAGTGATTTTGGAGCCCAAAAGATAAACTCTCTATTTCCATTATTTCCCCATCTATTTGCCATGAAGTGATGGGACCAGATGCCATGATCTTCATTTTCTGAATGTTGAGTTTTCAGCCAACTTTTTCACTCTCCTCTTTCACTTTCATCAGGAGGCTCTTTAGTTCTTCTTTGCTTTCTGCCATAAGGGTGGTGTCATCTGCATATCTGAGGTTATTGATATTTCTCCCAGCAATCTTGATTCCAGCTTGTGCTTCCTCCAGCCCAGCGTTTCTCATGATGTACTCTGCATGTAAGTTCAATAAGCAGGGTGACAATATGCAGCCTTGACATACTCCTTTCCCAATTTGGAACCAGTCTGTTATTCCATGTCCAGTTTTAACTGTTGCTTCTTGACCTGCATACAGATTTCTCAGGGGGCAGGTCAGGTGGCCTGGTATTCCCATATCTTTCAGAATTTTCCACAGTTTGTGGTGATCCACACAGTCAAAGGCTTTGGCATAGTCAATAAAGCAGAAATAGATGTTTTTCTGGAACTCTTGCTTTTTTGATGATCCAGCAGATGTTGGCAATTTGATCTCTGGTTCCTCTGCCTTTTCTAAATCCAGCTTCATTATTTAGAAGTTCACAGTTCACGTATTGCTGAAGCCTGGCTTAGAGAATTTTGACCATTACCTTGCTAGCATGTGAGATGAGATCAGTTGTGCAGAAGTTTGAACATTGTTTGGCATTGACTTTTTTGGGGATTAGAATGAAAATTGACCTTTTCCAGTCCTGTGGCCACTGCTGAGTTTTCCAGATCTGCTGACATATTGAGTGCAGTACTTTCACAGCATCATCTTTTAGGATTTGAAATAGCTCAACTGGAATTCCGTCACCTCCACTAGCTTTGTTCATAGTGATGCTTCCTAAGGCCCACTTGACTTTGCCCTAGGTGATGTATGGCTCTAGGTCAATGATCACACCATTGCGGTTATCTGGATCAAGAAGATATTTT
This sequence comes from Cephalophus harveyi, assembly GCA_006410635.1. Lineage (NCBI taxonomy): Eukaryota > Metazoa > Chordata > Mammalia > Artiodactyla > Bovidae > Cephalophus > Cephalophus harveyi. Next base: position 80,507 of record SJYT01079470.1, on the reverse strand, counting down.
TGTCCAGTTCTTCTGTGTATTCTCACCACCTCTTCCTAATATCTTCTGTTTCTGTTAGGTACATACAATTTCTGTCCTTTGTTGTGCCCATCTTTGCATGAAATGTGTCTTGTTATCTTTAATTTTCTTGAAGAGATCTCTAGTCTTTCCCATTCTATTGTTTTCCTCTATTTCTTTGCACTGATCACTGAGAAAGGCTTTCTTATCTCTCCTTACTCTTAGGAACTCTGCATTGAAATGCGTATATCTTTCCTTTTCTCCTTTGCCTTTAGCTTCTCTTCTTTTCTCTGCTATTTGGAAGGCCTCCTCAGACAACCATTTTGACTCTGCATTTGTTTTTCTTGGGGATGGTCTCGATCACTGCCTCCAGCACAATGTCACAAACCTCCTTCCATAGTTCTTCAGGCACTCTGTCAGATCTAATCCCTTAAATCTATTTGTCACTTCCATTGTATAACCGTAAGGAATATGATTTAGGTCATACCTGAATGGTCTAGTGGTTTTCCCTACTTTCTTCAATTTAAGTCTGAATTTTGCAATAAGGATTTCATAATCTGAGCCACAGTCAGCTCCCAGTCTTGTTTTTGTTGACTGTATAGAGCTTCTCCATCTTTGGCTGCAGAGAATATAATCAATTTGATTTTGTTGTTGACTATCTGGTGATGTCCATGTGTAGTCTTCTCTTGAAGTGAACATCAACATTTTAGGAATCAGCAAACTAAAATGGACTGGAATGGGTGAATTTAACTCAGATGACCATTATATCTACTACTCTACGCAAGAATCCCTTAGAAGAAATGGAGTAGCCCTCATAGTCAACAAAAGAGCCCAAATGCAGTACTTGGATGCAATCTCAAAAACGACAGAATGATCTCTGTTCGTTTCCATGGCAAATCATTCAATATCACAGTAATCCAAGTCTATGCCCTGACCAGTAATGCTAAAGAAGCTGAAGTTGAATGGTTCTATGAAGACCAGAAGACCTTTTAGAGCTAACACCCAAAAAAGATTTCCTTTTCATTATAGGGGACTGGAATCCAAAAGTAGGAAGTCAAGAGATACCTGGAGTAACAGGCAAATTTGGCCTTGGAGTACAAAATGAAGCATGGCAAAAGCTAACAGTTTTGCCAAGAGAACACACTGGTCATAGCAATACCCTCTTCCAACAACACAAGAGAAGACTCTACACATGGACATCAGAGACCTAGAAAGAGGAAAAACAGATTGATAAAAAAAAGATAGCTAAAAACTTCCAAAATTTGGTAAGAGACAAACATTTACAGATTTAAAAAGCCCAGTGAATCCCAAGTAAGATATGCACAAAGAAACCCATACTTAGATATATTATAAACAAAAATAATGAAATCCAAATAGAAAGAAAGGATCTTGAAAATTGACCCAAAAAATACATATTATATAGTGGAATAATTATTAAAATGATTATGGTTTTGCCATCAGAAATCATAGAAGAGAAAATACTTTTAAAGGTTTTGAACTGTAAGCCCAGAATCCTATATCCAGCAAAAATATGGTTCAGGAATGGAGCCAAAATAAAGACATTCTCATGTAAAAGAGACTAAGAATCTGTCACCAACAGAGCTGCTCTAAACAGGCTGAAGAAAAATAATCCTAGAAAGAAAGCCACATTGTATACTCAACTGATTTTCTACAAAAGTATCAAGGTACACAGGAAAAGAGTAGTCTTTTATACCAATGGAGCTTTAACAATTGAATTTCTAAACTGAAATATATGAACACTGACCCACACCTCACTCCATGCACAAATATGAACTTTAAAATGGAACACAGATTTAAATGCTGGCATTCAAACCATAAACTTCTACCAAAAAAAAAAAAAAAACACTGGAAAGAAACACTTTATAATTTGATTTAGCAAAGATATGATACAAGGAGGGGAGGAGAATAAAACATTAAAGAAGAAATTCATTATGGCAGATAGTCCGAAGATGGCCACACTAATTTATATCCTATCTCAGATGTACTTCTTTAAATGTGACACTGACTCTCCTCTATATGTCAAAAACATTAAAGAAGAAATTCATTATGGCAGATACAGTCCAAAGATGGCCACACTAATTTATATCCTATCTCAGATGTACTTCTTAAAATGTGACACTGACTCTCCTCCACATGTTACATATTCCCTGCCCTTGGGCCTGGGACCTTTGAAACTACCTACGTAACTGTAATTTATATATAATGAGGCAGAAATGATGCTGATTTTCAGGGCTAAATCATAATTGGGCAAAATAGTTTTTCCCTGGTGTTCTCACTTTGCACAAGAGCCTTTGGAGCCCTGAGCTACAATGTAAGAAATCCAACTACCTTGAAAAGATAGTATTTACATAGTTTTTAGATAGTTCTTCACCATGTTAAAAAACCTATGTAAAAATAGAGGGAGATGCTTCAGCTATTCCAACACACAGCTATTTTTTTTAATTAATGAATTTATTTTAATTGGAGGATAATTACAATATTGTGAAGGTTTTTGCCATACATCAACATGAAACAGCCACAAGAACACATGTGTCCCCCCATCCTGTACGCCTCTCTCACCTTCCTCCCCACCCTATCCCTCTGGATTGTCCCAGAGTACAGGCTCTGGGTGCCCTGCTTCATGCATCGATCATGCACTGGTCATCTATTTTGCACATGGTAATGTACATGTTTCAACGCTATTCTCTCAAATCATCCCACCCTCGTCTTCTCTCACTGAGTCCAAAAGTCTATTCTTTACATCTGTGTCTCCTTTATTGCCCTGTATATTGCCCTGTATATAGGATTGTTGTTACTATCTTTCTAAATTCCATACATATGAGTTAATATACAGTATTTGTCTTTCTCTTTCTGACTTACTTCACTTTGTATAACAGGCTCCAGTTTCATCCACCTCATTAGTGAAGTGAAAGTCACTCAGTCGTGTCCGACTCTTTGCAACCCCATGGGCTATACAGTGCATGGAATTCTCCAGACCAGAATACTGGAGTAGGTAGCCTTTCCCTTCTCCAGGGGATCTTCCCAATCCAGGGGTCAAACCCAGGTCTCCCACATTGCAGGCAGACTCTTTACCAGCTGAGCCACAAGGGAAATCCAAGAATACTGGATTGGGTAACCTATCCCTTTTCCAGCAGATCTTCCCAACCCAGGAATAGAACCAGGGTCTCCTGAACTGCAGGCAGATTCTTTACCAACTGAGCTATCAGGGAAGCCCTCCACCTCATTAGGACTGACTCAAATGTGTTCCTTTATAGTGGAATAATATTCCATTGTGTATATGTACCACAACTTCCTTACCCATTCATCTGCCGATGGACATTAGGTTGCTTCCATGTCCTGGCTATTTTAAATAGTGCTGCAGTGAACATTGGGGTACATGTGTCTCTTTCAATTCTGGTTTCCTCAGTGTGTATGCCCAGCACCGGGATTGCTGGGTCATAAGGAGTACGTCAAGGCTGTATATTGTCACCCTGCTTATTTAACTTATATGCAGAGTACATCATGAGAAACGCTGGACTGGAAGAAGCACAAGCTGGAATCAAGATTGCCAAGAGAAATATCAATAACCTCAGATATGCAGATGACATCACCCTTATGGCAGAAAGTGAAGAGGAACTAAAAAGCCTCTTGATGAAAGTGAAAGAGGAGAGCGAAAAAGTTGGCTTAAAGCTCAACATTCAGAAAACAAAGATCATGGCATCCGGTCCCATCACTTCACGGGAAATAGATGGGGAAACAGTGTCAGATTTTATTTTTGGGGGCTCCAAAATCACTGCAGATGGTGACTGCAGCCATGAAATTAAAAGACACTTACTCCTTGGAAGAAAAGCTATGACCAACCTAGATAGCATATTCAAAAGCAGACACGTTACTTCGCCAACAAAGGTCTGTCTAGTCAAGGCTATGGTTTTTCCTGTGGTCACGTATGGATGTGAGAGTTGGACTGTAATGAAAGCTGAGTGCCGAAGAATTGATGCTTTTGAACTGTGGTGTTGGAGAAGACTCTTGAGAGTCCCTTGGACTGCAAGGAGATCCAACCAGTCCATTCTGAAGGAGATCAGCCCTGGGATTTCTTTGGAAGGAATGATGCTAAAGCTGAAACTCCAGCACTTTGGATACCTCATGCGAAGAGTTGACTCATTGGAAAAGACTCTGATGCTGGGAGGGATTGGGGGCAGGAGGAGAAGGGGATGACAGAGGATGAGATGGTTGGATGACACCACTGACTCGATGGACATGAGTTTGGGTGAACTCCGGGAGTTGGTGATGGACACGGAGGCCTGGTGTGCTGCAATTCATGGGGTCGCAAAGAGTCAGACACGACTGAGCGACTGAACTGAACTGAACTGATGGCAGTTCTATTCCCAGTTTTTTAAAGAATCTCCACACTGTTCTCCATAGTGGCTGTACCAGTTTACATTCCTACCAACAGTGTAAGAGGGTTCCCTTTTCTCCACACCCTCTCCAGCATTTGTTGTTGTAGACTTTTTGATGATGGCCGTTCTGACTGGCGCAACACACAGCTATTCAACTACTCCTAGCCAAGGTGACATTCATGTGAGTGAGTCATCAGATGATTCCAGCCTTCAGCTTTCAAGCTGGACCAGCCAACATCAAAGAGAACAGTCACGGGCTATTCTGCTCAAGGTCTTCCCAAGCTGCAGATTCATGTAAGGTAAACACCATTATTTTTAGCCACTACATTTTCACTGATTTATTATACAGCATCAGATAACTATACATTGATAAAAATGTGCCTTATAAAAATTAAAGGGCTTTTGCTCATTCAAAGACTCAATTGAAAAAATGAAAAAGCAAGCCACAGACTCACAGAAACTATGTCTAAAAACATATCTGACAAGTACTTGCATTTAGAATATATAAATATTTCCTACAACTCAAAAATAAGACATATAACAAAAAAATTAAAATGAGCTAAATATTTCAACAGGCATTTCATCCAAAGGAAAAATATACATACACACATCCATAGAGTATATTCATATATATGTATGCATGCATATATGAGTGTAAATACCGTGTGTGCACATATACACTCCTAAACACACAACACGCACATATTTGAATGGACAAAACGTCAACAAAAAGATGTTCAACGTCATTAACCTTTAGGGAAATGCAAATTAAAACCACAGTGAGATAATACTATACACGCACAAGAACAGGTAAAAATATTAAAAAGAATGAGAAGAGCAAGTGACAGCGGGAAAATGGAGCTACTAGAACTCTCACATGTTGCTGGTGGGAACACAAAATGGTAGAGTCACTTTGGAAAACAGTTGGGCAGTTTCCTATGAAGTTACCTGAGACACAGCAATTCTATCCCTAGGTATCTACCAAAGAGAAATGAAAACATATGTCCATTTGTATGAACTGTAGAAAAGCCAAAATTATAGTGACAGAGAGCAGATTAGTGATTGCTTGGAGCCTGAGAAAGATGGAGGGAGGGAACTGACGACCAAGGAGGAAGAGGGACTTTGTTAGGGAAAAGGCTGTTTGATTATGGCTGTAGTCACATAACTATAAACAGCTGTCAAAACTCATCAAACCGTACACTTAAAACAGGTGATATTCATTAAATACAAAGCTGTTTTGAAAAAATGCACACCTGTCCCCCTCCCCCTCCTCAAAGCAGTTCCCAACTAACTGGTAACTTAATCACCACCAACCACTACTCTAATGACAAATTTTATAGGAAAAATATATACATGCTTTAGATGCAGATTTCATCTTAAACCCATATAAATTGGGGGCACAGATAGACGTTGACCAAAGCAGAAGAAAATCAGCAGTAATACTAAAGCCAACAAGAAACACAACAAATGAATAATCTAGGAAACATACAGTCTGTATGTCACACTCATGGGAAGACTTAGGGACCCACTAAAAGTAAATTGTATGAAAACTCTGCATTCCATACAAAATACCACATTATCACCATTTAGGAACCACTGCCCTACCATACACATAACTTGATAATTAAGGAAAATAAGTACTATATATAAAAACTAAGCAACTGGCAAACAAAAATCACCAACCTTACCATCACTTGCAGGTGAGTGTTCTTAGACCTATGTTTCCATCCACTTATTTATCCAAGGATAAACCTGAGTTACCCCTGAATCCTTCTTTTCTCTCAACAATTAATTTACTATAAGTAATACTTATTACAGTATTTTATGTATAATGCTTATTAGAGTATAATACTTATTAATTACTTATACATCTAAAATTCTCACTAGATTGTAGGTTATATTTCACTCATCACTGTACCCCTAGCACCTAACATCTGGGGGGGACACTTAATAACTGCTGAATGAATGCAAGAATTAAGAGAGAATGAGTAAGTAGTCATTTGGACTATGACAAGTAAGCACTTATTTATTGATAGTTTGGGGGTATATGTTTTACCAAGGTGTAAACAAATATGTCCCAAACTGTATTATAACAATTTCAAATGCTAAAGGTATAACTCATTAGCCTTTCATGTTAATGAAATCAACTTGGTCATTTTAAACATCACAAATGATATAACAGGTTTTAATTCAATACACAGGAAACATGCATTACATATAGGAGACAACCGACCTTAGCAGTGGTTTTATGGTTATAAAGAATGTTACTTCTGTTTATAGATGAGGGTTGGTTTAAGTTATCCGGAAGTTTAAACAATAAGCAGATGGTTTGTTTCCAAATTGATAGCAGTCATCTGACTCTAAAGAAGATCGTACTTTTGTAAATACACATTCTTTCATGTTCTATCCAATATGACATGATAAAACAATATACTAAGTTATGTTCTGCTTTACCTCTCTGAACATAGTAAAATTTAAGAAAAGTATGGATTTCTCCACCACATTATCTTCTTAGACTGAGAGTCAAAACAAACTAAAAAAAGGTAACACCATACAAAAATAAAAACACAAATGCTGAGATGTAGAGGGAGATTTCAGTTGTTTCAAAACGAAGTAACAGAGTTGAGTCACTCAGGGTTTTCTCAACCATTAAATGGTGATAATATCAAATATAATAACTGAGAGTGTTTAACTTCAAATAAAAGTGAGGAATAAAGAATTATATCTAAATTTGACCTTTTATTAGCATATAAAATATTTTAAAGTAGGCAAGATTAGTATATGTAATAATCATTAGATGATTATACAACATCCCTCTCCCTTCCTTCAATGCCTTCCTCTGTTCTAAAAAGATGCTGATTTTGTTTAGGTAATCTATCTACTTTCACAAGGCTATTGGCTTAACTAAATCAGGAATGTCAATCCCATTCCTCTTGCCAGTGATTTTTGTAGATACATGCATACGATACCAGAGATAAGGCAATTTCATGAAAATAAAGAAGTCAATTCATCAAGAGGACATAATAAATTTAAATATTTATTAATCTAAAAACAAACATTCAAAACATATGAGTCAAAAACTAACGTAACTATATGGACAAATAAGAAAAACCCACACTAGAGTCAGAGACTTCAATGCTCTCTACAATAACTGATGGAAAAGTATAGAGAAAATCAGTAAAGATATGAGCCTGGAAGAATACTATTAATCAACGTAGCCTCACTGATGTTAATAGATACCACACTAAACAAAAGCACAATAAACATTCTTTTCAGATCCATACAAAACATTCCCCAGGGTAGACTATAGTCTGGGAAAAAAGAGAGAAGTCACAAGTTACCATTATCAGGAATGAGATTAATATCACTACTAGTTCTTCAGAAGTTAAAAGGGTAACCAGAGAATACAGGAACAATTTTATGCCAATTAATTTGACAACTTAAATGAAATGGAAAAGCTTGAACAGCACAAACTACCAAACCTCACAAAAGAAATTGAAACAGTAGTTACAGATCGTCCCACAAAGAAATTCCTAGTCTATATGGCTTCACTGGTAAATGCTTACAAACATTTAAGGAAGCAATAATTCCAGTTCTACACAAACTTCCAGGAATTTGAAAAGAAGGGAATGCTTCTTAACTCACTATAAGAGGGCAGTGTTACCCCAACAGCAAAACCAGAGAAAGATATTACAAGAAAATTACAGACCAGTGTCCCCTATGAACATACCTAACGAAATTTCAGCAGACTGAATACAACAATATATAAAAAGAATAGCACATCCAAGGGGTTTATTCCAGGATACAAGGCTAATTAAACATAAAGCAATGTAATTTACTATACTAAACTAAAAAAGAAAACTACAAGATCATTTCTATAGATATGGAAAAAACATCTGACATAAACATCTATTCCTGATAATAAAAGCCAGGAATAGGAAAGGACTATCTCAAACGTAAAATGAGTATCTACAAAAAATCTATAGCTAATATATTAAAGGATGAAAAGACTGAATACAATGCCCTTAAGATCAGGAACAAGGCAAGATGTCAACCTGATTTCTATTCAATATTACAGTGGAACTCCTAGCCATTGAAATAATGCAAGGAAAAGAAATAAAACACATCCAGATTACAAAGGAAGAAGTAAAATTTTCTTTATTTTTACACATGACATTCTAACAGCTAAAATACAAATAAACAGATTGTACCCTCCTGGAAACTATGGGTTCTAATTAATAATAATGCATTAACATAGGTTCATCAGGTGTAACAAATGTGCCAGACTAATGTAAGATGTTAATAACAGGGGAAGAAAGAAGGGGAGAATGTGGAAATTCAGTATTTCTATAAACCTAAAACTGCTCTGAAAATTAAGTCTAGTTTTAAAGTATATACACACAAACTAAAAAAAAAAAAAAAATGAAAGGTTATATACCAAGGTAAAAAATAAAAGAAAAAACTCTTTAAGAAACTAAATTAGAAACAGCACCTTTTTTACAAGCAAATTAACTTAATAAAAATCAACATATGAGTGAAGTTAGATGATAGTGTGAATTTAAACTCATTTAAAACGTCTAATAGCTACTCACTCCATATTAGAATATTAAGAGTCATTACAATGACTATCATAGCCAGATATGCAGAACCAATCTCTATAGACCATGAAAAGGATGGTAAGAAAAGAAAGCAAAAACAGAAGGAAGAACTACAAATATGGAAGGGCATTCTTTTTCCATGATATCAGTATTTCAGTCATGTGATTTCCAAAATATCAACGGAACATTACTTTAAAGAGTTATATTCTAACTTCCAATCTGTTTATCCATTACTTTGCCAACAAAGGTCGGTCTAATCAAGGCTATGGTTTTTCCTGTGGTCATGTATGGATGTGAGAGTTGGACTGTGAAGAAAGCTGAGCACCGAAGAATTGATGCTTTTGAACTGTGGTGTTGGAGAAGACTCTTGAGAGTCCCTTGGACTGCAAGGAGATCCAACGAATCCATTCTAAAGGAGATCAGTCCTGGGTGTTCTTCGGAAGGACTGATGCTAGAGCTGAAACTCCAGTACTTTGGCCACCTCATGCGAAGAGTTGACTCACTGGAAAAGACTCTGATGCTGAGAGGGATTGGGGGCAGGAGGGAAAGGGGACGACAGAGGATAAGATGGCTGGATGGCATCACCAACTCGATGGACGTGAGTTTGAGTGAACTCCGGGAGTCGGTGATGGACAGGGAGGCCTGGCGTGCTGCAGTTCATGGGGTCGCAAAGAGCTGGACATGACTGAGCGACTGAACTGAACTGAACTGAATCTTCTTATGCACTACCACCCTTCTCTTCTTGCCTTCAATCTTTCCCAGTATCCGGGTCTTGTCGAATGTTGGGTATTCAGCTAACTGCATCCAAATAAATCTATAATCCTAGTGAAGAACTTGCCTCAGAAGTTGTTGAAATCTTTATCTCAGAGTAAAACTCTACACTTACATATCATTCCTTAAATTCTGCATTCTAGATGTTGTGGGAAATTATAAAATAGTTTCCTAAATATTTATATCTCTTAATTTGGGGTTTATTTTTATCAAATGAAAAATGTAAAGTTTTATATTACTTGTGATAAAAAGAATAAAGAACATGTATAATGAAAAATAAACTATTCTGGTAATATAAACCTTGTTGCTCTGTTAATCTATAGCTGTACCACTAATAAGTTTTTTATTTTTTGCTATTTTTATTAATTTTTATTAAAGTACAGTTGCTTTACAATGTTGTGTTAGTTTCTATTGTACAGCAAAGTGAATCAGCTATATGTATACATATATCCCTCCTTTTGGGTTTCTTCCCCATTTAGGTCACCACAGAGCACTGAGTAGAGTTCCTTGAGCTTTACAATAAAGCCTCACTTGTACACTGTATCAGCAGTGTATATATACCATTTCCAACCTCCCAATCCATCCCACTCCTCACACTCTCCCTTGGTGTCCATAGATTTGTTCTCTGCATATGTGTCTCTATTTCTTTTGTAAATACGATCATCTGATATTGATGATATATGTTTTTTTAGATTCCATATATATGCATTAATATACAATATTTATTTCTATTTTTCTGACTTACTTCACTCTGTATGATGGTCTCTAGGTCCATCCACATCTCTACAAATGACCCAGTTTTGTTCCTTTTAATGGCTGAGTATTACTCCATTGTGTATATGTACTACAGCTTCTTTAATCACTCTCCTGTTGATGGACACTTAAGGTGCTTCCATGTCCTGGCTATTAGGAGTAGTGCTCCAGGAACACTGGGGCACATGTGTCTTTTTGAATTATGGTTTCTCTGGGTTTATGCCCCATAGCACGACTGCTGGGTCATAAAGTAATTTTTAGTTTTTTAAGGAACCTCTATACTGTTCTCTATAGCAGCTGTATCAATTTACATTCCTACCAACTCTGCAAGCAGGCTTCCTTTTCCCCATACCCTCTCCAGCATTTATCATTTGTAGATTTTCTGATGATAGCCATTCTCACTGGTGTAAGGCGATGCCTTATTTATATTAAGCTGCATGAGCTATTTATGTATTTTGAAGATTAATCCTTTATCAGTTTCTTTGTTTGCAAATATTTTCTCCCATTCTGAGGGTTGTCTTTTTGTCTTGTTTATGGCTTCCTTTGCTGTGCAAAAACTTTTAAGTGTAATTAGGTCCCATTTGCTCATTTTCCTTACTCTAGGAGGTGGATCCAAAAAAAAAAAAAAATACTGCTGCAATTTATGTCAAAGATTATTCTGCCTATGTTGTCCTCTAAGAATTTTAGAGTATCTGGCCTTCTATTCAGGTCTTTAATCCATTTTGAGTTTATTTTTGTGTATGATGTTAGGGACTATTCTAATTTCATTCTTTTACCTGTAGCTGTCCAGCTTTCCCATTACCACTTACTGAAGAAACTCTTTTCTCTATGGTATATTCTTATCTCCTTTGTCATAGACTAGGTGACCAAAAGTGCATGGGTTTTTCTCTGGGCTTTCAATCCTGTTCCGCCGATCTATATTTCAGCTTTTGTGTCGGTACCATACTATATTGATTACTGTAGCTTTGTAGTATAGTCTGAAGCCAGGAAGCCTGGTTCCTCCAGCTCCGTTTTTCTTTCTCAAGATTGCTTTTGCTATTCAGGGTCTTTTTTTTTTTCCATGCTTATGTGTTTTTTAAGGAAAGTAGAGGTTAAATTATAAAATCAGAAAATGTGAAGATATAAAAACCCAAATAGCAATGAAGACCCACCATAGCCAAATACTCAATGTAAAGCCATAACTCTAAGAAAAATAAACCTAAAGCTACTTAATTTCCAAATAGGAAACCACATGGGTATATGGAAGAAGTAATTCACTGAAGCTTCTTGGAAACAACCTGAAGCTCCCATGCCATATGGTATTCCAGTATAAGAATTTGTTATAATTATAAAACTATAAATTTGCCCATCTGTTTAACTGCAGGTGGATCCTTGAGTTGAACTGTGTTTTTATAATTATGAACACACTACTCAAAATATTCTTGTTGGTTTCTCCTGTTACACACAAGAAAAAAAAATCCCCTAATATATATTTAAATAATAGACTGATGTGTTATAAGATGTATATTCAAATTTACTCCATTCATGCTCAGTCACTTCAGTTATATCTGACTCTTTGCGAACCTATGGACTGTAGCCTGCCAGGCTCCTCTGTCCAACTGTTTTCTAAACTGAGTGTACAAATTTGCACTTCTACCAGCAACAGATAACAGTTATTATTTCTAGTAATGTTTTCCCCCGAGTTAACAAAAGAAAGTTCATCAAGTATCCTGTAAGTATCTAACAAAACGTCAGAATGAAGTTATTTATTTTTTCATGTATTGACTACCTACATAATGATACTATATATGTGGTAGGAACTCAGTGATCAAAAGCATTTCATAAAGACTACAAGTAATAGATACCTACCAAAAGAAAAAAAAAAAAAGAATATTAAGTTGAAACAGCTGGAGCAAAGATCTAGTGACACAGGAGTAGAAGGTTCATAGGAAGTATATGTATAGTCATATGCACACACATAATCATATCTCTAACATGCGTGCACACATGCACAATTAATAATGGGGGGAAAAGTGCTACCAAAGTGTAGAGGAACTATAGCTTTGTTTCCAGCTCTAATGTTCTTAACAGGAAATTATAAAAGGTTAGAAGTCAAGAGTTTTACAAAACTCATCAACTACATCTACAGCAATTTCTCTATTAACTATGTAATCAACTCAGAGAATAACTGGAACTAGACACAATAAAGCCAACACGAGACTCTAGAACCAGCATGATCAGAGAGTCAGAGAACTTACTTATTTGCCTATTTCGATTTAAGAGATGTTGAAAGTCCCTCTCACGTCCAAAACAGATCTTCATTTCCTCTCACAGTGCCTGAAACCACATCTGCACTACTGAATTTTGTTGAACATTCAGCATTTTTCATTCATTAACAAATATTTGCATTGTGCTGCAAATATCTCTGGACCTTGGAAACTTAGGAATAATTAGCTGACAAGGATAGGACCTAAAGAAAAACAGAAACAGGAACAGAGATGCTGAAAAAGAAGGTGGGAAACCAAACCAAAAAATATGAATACTTTCACCGTTTTACTGATATCTGGGCCCAAAATTACTGTTGTCTTTAACTGACTAGATATTTCATCTATTGGAGACCAATGTCCTAAATTTGTATAAACTTTTGTTTGTATATATTTATTTATTGTTATAACTTTTTAGTGTGTTCTACCAAATTACTCTCAGTTATAACTGCATTAGAGTACAAGCATACAGGCTCAATTTTACACATAAATTGAGAGAAAGAACTAGGGATAAAATCCTTCTCCAGGGAATCTTCACAACCCAGCGAATGAACCTGGGTCTCCAGCATTGCAAGCAGATTCCTTACCATCTGAGCCACCAGGGAAGCTCAATAAAAACAGAGAAGCTAATAAAAAGAAAAACAGACATTTCAGATACTAAAATGCTAGTGCCACAAAGCCTGGAGGACATGAGTCTTGATTAGTCCCCAGAAAAGCTTGCTTATGGAGACTGTGTGGCTGGCACCTATGGTGCAAGTAACTTGGAATGAATGGAACCCTTAGTATTTTGCAGTAATTCAACTAAAACATTTAAGAATCTGGCACTTCAACTGGTTAGTTCACACTAATTGAACACAATGCTTAACATTATCCTTAAACACCAAACAAATACTTAACAACCTTTAAACAGTAACTCAATATTGAATTCTTTGTCTTATTTAAGTCAATAGGAACCAGATTACCTCGTTACCGATTTAACAAAGTAAACAGCTGAGAAAAATTTAAAATTGCTAAATCAATGCTACTCTCTACAAGGCTCAGGCTGTTAATAAATATCTTGTAAATGAACTTAGGTTTTTTAATCTATGTGTTTTAAAAAAGACGGTAATAGATCCCAATTCTTAATCATTCCCCTTAAATCCACAATTTCTCCCCATTTCCTGTACTAATTTGCTTCTGTTGTGGACTTTTATTTCTATCATAAATTACCCTAATAAGAATTCAGAATCCAAACATAAATTTTATAAACACATACAGTATATATGCCTACTTAATAATCAAAACCAGCCTTCTTAAAGTGTTAATGTTTCCTTTCCAGTACTTCCAAATATGCATATACTTCATAGGGTCTTTACTAGCAATTTTTAATGCTAAAAATGGAAAACATGCCTTTTTTTTAAGTTTATATATATTTTTTTTAATTTTTATTTTTGGCTGTGCTGGGTCTTTGTTGCTGCACGGGCTTCCCTCTAGTTGGGGTGAGCAGGGCCTACTCTCTGGTTGAGACACAGGAGCTTCTCACTGCAGTGCCTTCTCTGCTTGTGGAACATGGGCTCGAGAGCACAGGCTCAGTAGTTTTGCCAAATGGGCTTAGCTGCTCTGTGGTATGTGGGATCTTCCTAGGCCAAGGATCGAACCCATGCCTCCTGCACTGGCAGGCAGATTCTTTACCACTGAGCCACCAGGGAAGCCCAAACATGTCTTTTTAAAAACATCGGATTCATAATAGTACAATCAATAAGTCCCTTTCTCCCTGAAGTGTTTATATACACAAACAGTGTCCTACATGAACAAAAAAATAGTACTGCTAAATCTACATTAAGCAAGGACTAAATTTCTTTCTCAAAAAAAAAAAAAGACAGCAAAATATAATATGATAAATTTTTGCTAGAAAGTTAAATAATGTAATTGCTTTAATTATGATTATTTAAAAGCATTTTTAATACAAGGATGAGTAATTATCAACTGTTGGATAAAATACTTTAAAATATCTGATGAAAGTGAAATAAAATTAAGGAAAATTTTCTATACTATACTATATATGTAAAAATATCCATTTACATACATAGGCACAATAGTCTAAACTTCTAAAGAGACAGAAAAACTAAGTTTCAAAAACCTACTAGTAAAGATGTGTATTATAATTATTTTTCAAAATAATTAATAAAGTTTATATTGACCCTGTGAATTAAGATTCTCTGTATGTACGTGTGTGCTCACTCAGTTGTGTCTCTTTGTGACCCCATGGACTCTAGCTTGCCAGGCTCCTCTGTTCACGTAACTTGCCAGGCAAGAATACTGGAATAGGTTGCTACTTTCAACTCCAGGGGATCTTCCCAACTCAGGCATAGAACCCACAACTCCTGCATCTCCTGCTTTGGCAGAAAGATTCTTTACCAATGAGCCACCCAAATAATTTGCAGACATTATGGTCTAATTTTGAATAATTTCTAACTCTAATAAAAAATTGATTAATAAATAAAATGGTTATCTTTCATTTGGAACAGAGATTTTAATCTGTTTTGTGTCATGACCCTTAAGTTGTTTAACTTAACATTCCCCTGGGTGTTTCCAAGATTATGGATAATTAACATCAGGCTAACGCTAATTTGACCCTTGTTTCCCACTGAAAAAAATATATCAGGATGTAATTCAGGGAAAGTTATGTTACTAAATAGATACTTATTTTCACTAGTATAAGCAAAATTTTACTGGCACATGCCTCATACAAGATTTTAGCACAATATTGTTTCTTCATCTTCATCTTCATCTTCATCTTCAGTTGCTGAAAGCAACTGATACAACAGAAGGGGAAGGAGGCAAGGAGAGAGTAGTTATATTCCATGTATTGACAACACATTTTGCTTCAGTAAAAGAATAAAACAAATCAGTATACATTTTTGCAGTTAACCAAAATTTATCTATCTACATGACATTTTAATTTTCCAGAGCTCTTACAACAGCTTGAGAACTGCCCCTAAGGCTTCCAATACTGCTGCCCATCTTCCCTACAATTATTTATTCCCAAATCAGCTATGAGTAACTGTTTGAAAAGGCAGATCATATTCTATTGACTTGTATTAAGAATTTGTATTTACATTTGGAATATAGTGTAATAAAAAGCAGAGACATCACTTTGCCAACAAAGATTTGTATAATCAAAGCTATGGTTTTCCCAATAATCATGTACAAATGTGAGAGTTGGACCATAAAGAAGACTGACAGCTGAACAACTGATGCTTTCACATTGTGGTGCTGGAGAAGGAAATCAACCCTGAAATTCATTGAAAAGACTGATGCTGAAGCTGAAGTTCCAATACTTTGGCCCCCTGACACAAAGAGCCAACTTATTGGTAAAGACCCTGATAAGAAGCAAAAGGAGAAGGGACAGAGGATGAGATGGTTAGGTAGCATCACCAACTCAATGGACATGAATTTGAGCAAACTCCAGAAGACAGCGGAGAACAGAGGAGCCTGGTGTGCTATACTCCATGGGGTCGTAAACAGTCAGAGAGAACTGAGTGCCTGAACAACAAATTCCATTTGACTCTTTGAAAAGGCAAATCATATCCTATTGCTCTTTTGTTTAAGAGTCTCCAATGGTTTTCATAGCACATACACACTACTATATAAAATAAGTAAACGACAAGAACCTACTATATACACAGGGAATTATACTCAATATCTTGCATTGATAATAACCTAAAATATAAAAGAATCTGAAAAAGCATATATATATATATATATACACATACACACACACACTTGAATATATACATATAAATACAGTTTAAACTAACACAATATTGTAAATTAACTATATCAATTGAAAATGCATAAAAATAAATTTTAAAAAAAGAATTTTCAAAAATTCTCCAATGCTTTTCTATAAAATGCAAAATAAACTCTAAACTCCTTACCATGGCAACAAAATCCTAAATGTAAACTGTCTTTTGCTTATTTCATTTTATACCAACCTCATTTTATACCATTCTGTCCACCCATAACAGTCTTCTTGGCTACAAATCCAATGCACCAAGCTTATTCCCATCTAGGGATCTAATTTATTTACTGTTCATACTCCCTGAAAACACTTTCGTAAGATCTTCTCGAGCTCTGGCTCATTGGAATACAGCTGGGACTAAAATAACATCTATGCTCTAGAAGAGTACACCAATAATAATGCCAGAGAAATGAAAGAGAAGGGAAAAAAATGGGGGTGGGGGGAACATCGCTACTACAGAATCACAAACTAAGTGCCATGGGACAACAGAAGTGAATGTAACCCACTCCAGAGGAAAGATTTCTAAATTCAGATTTGTCACTGTCTTAGATCCATGACCAGGAAATAACAATGACACACACTAACTATTAAATGGAGACGATTCCATTTTGATGTTCTTAAAGTGCCACACTCCGTATGTCAGCAAACCTGGGAAACTCAGCACTGACCACAAGACTGGAAAAGGCCAGTTTTCATTCCAATCCCAAAGAAGAGCAATGCCAAACAATGTTCAAACTATCATACACTCGTGTCCATTTCACAAGCTAGCAAGACTATGCTCAAAATCCTTTAAGGCAGGCTACAGCAGCACAAGCACCAAGAACCTCCTGATATACAAGCGGGTTTTGAAGAGACAGAGGAACCAGAAATCAAACTGCCAACATTCACTGGATCATGGAGAAAGCAAAGGCATTCCAGAAAAACACAATGGCACCCCACTCCAGTACTCTTGCCTGGAAAATCCCATGGACGGAGGAGCCTGGTGGGCTGCAGTCCATGGAGTTGCTAGAGTCGGGCAGGACTGAGCGACTTCACTTTCTCTTTTCACTTTCATGCACTGGAGAAGGAAATGGCAACCCACTCCAGTGTTCTTGCCTGGAGAATCCCAGGGACGGGGGAGCCTGGTGGGCTGCCGTCTATGGGGTCGCACAGAGTCGGACACGACTGAAGCGACTCAGCAGCAGCAGGAGCTGCTTCATTTATTATGCTAAAGCCTTTGACTGGGTGGATCACAACAAACTGTGGAAAGTTCTAAAAGAGATGGGAGTACCTGCCTTAGG
Organism: Cephalophus harveyi; assembly: GCA_006410635.1. Taxonomy (NCBI): domain Eukaryota; kingdom Metazoa; phylum Chordata; class Mammalia; order Artiodactyla; family Bovidae; genus Cephalophus; species Cephalophus harveyi. Next base: position 62,684 of record SJYT01079470.1, on the reverse strand, counting down.
AGAAACATGTGCACAGGACAAGAAGCAACTGTTAGAATTAGACATGGTTCCAAATGGGGAAAAGAGTACAACAAGGCTGTATGCTGTCACCCTGCCTATTTAACTTATATGCAGAGTTTATCATATGAAATGCCAGGCTGGATGACTCACAAGCTCCAGTCAAAACTGCCGGGAGAAATACTAACCATCTCAGATATGCAGATGGTATCACTCTAATGGCAGAAAGAAAATAATAACTAAAGAACCTTTTGATGAGGGTGAAAGAGGAGAGTGAAAAAGCTGGCTTGAAACTCAAAAAAGCAAGATATGGCATCCAGTCCCAACACTTCATGGCAAACAGAAGAGGAAAAAATGGAAACAGTGACAGATTTTATTTTCTTGAGTTCCCAAATCACTGCGGACAGTGAGTGAAGCCATGAAATTAAAAGATGCTTGCTCCTTAGACAGTGTATTAAAAAGTAGAGACATCACTTTGTCAACAAAGATCCGCATAATCAAAGCTATGGTTTTTCCAATAATCATGTACAAATGTGAGAGCTGGACCATAAAGAAGGCTGAGAACTGAAGAACTGATGCTTTCGAATCGTGGTGCTAGAGAAGACTCTTGAGACTCCCTTGGTCTCCAGGGAGATCAAACCAATCTTTCCTAAAGGAAGTTGACTCTTAAATTCACTGGAAGGACTGATGCTGAAGCTGAATACTTTGGCCTCTGACACAAAGAGCTGACTTATTGGAAAAGACCCTGATGCTGGGAAAGACTGAAGGTAAAAGGAGAAGGGGATGGCAGAGGATAAGATGGTCACTGACTCAATGGACATGAATTCGAGGAAACTCCAGGAGACAGTGGAGGACAGAGGAGCCTGGTGCTATCGTCTATGGAGTTGTAAAGAGTCAGACATGGCTGAGTGACTGAACAACAACAAATTCCACTTGACTCTGCACCACACAGAAGCCCCATTAATGTGCATGAATAATAGATGTCATTGAAAAAATTTAGGATGTTATTTAATTCATAAAAATACTTCAGAGCTTACATTTGGGCTATGCCCCCTCCTTCGTAGCCCTCCAAGGCCCTTCTATGGTTGTTTGACCTGGGATCAGATACACTACACCTGAAGTAGGTCAGTCAGATTAGGGTAAAGGCAAAGGGGAAGAAGACGAGGTAGAGATTCAGATCCGAGTCACTTTAATGACAGCATCACATTTTTTTTTAAGGTGCTACTGCTGAGTTCCCCACAGCAGCCCTGGTTCCAGTCTTTCCTGAGACTTGATTGTTTAGTACATCCTTCAATTCTGTGAGCCTTCTCAAAGTCCTTGCCTTAATCCCTGTTTTTGTCTTAAGCTAACCAAATTGGTTTCTTTTATTTAAAAAAACCCAAGCAACTGTGAAACACTTCGAATATACAATCACCCTAGTGAAAAGCTAAAACAGAGATTAAGGTTTATGTCTCTATTCCAAGTAGTATGAAGTTACTACATATTTAAAAACTGTACTGATATAATAGGAAGAGCAAAATATTAGTGTCACTCACTTTCAGATGCAGATTCAACTTCTAGATTCACCATCTGCTACCTATCTGATGGGAGTTTGAACAAGTAATTTAACATTTTCCGGCTCCTAATCTACTGGTAACCCTCAGAGGGTTGTTGGAAGATTAAACAAGACAAAAGATGTCAAAACAATCAGCAAAATGTCTGCAAGATAGTAGGGCTCAATAAATGTTAATCCTCACCTTGTTTCCCAATAAGGAAAAGATGTTTAATCAAAATAAGTGAAAAGCCAACTCTGGCTAGAGCAAAAGTGAAAGTCATTCAGTTGTGTCCACTTCTTTGCGACTCATGGACTATCCAGTCCATGGAATTCTCCAGGCCAGAATACTGGAGTGGGTAGCCTTTCCCTTCTCCAGGGGATCTTCCCAACCCAGAGATGGAACCCAGGTCTCCCACATTGCAGGCTGAGCCACAAGGGAAGGGGATTAACAAATAAAGCCATGAGTTAAATACACCCCCTCATCTGTTTTGTTTTGTATGGCCCACAAGCCAAAACTGGTTTTCAAATTTTTAAATAGAGTTGTGCATTGAATATTGTATGCCGCCTCCTCCCCTAAAATTAAATATATATATATATATACGTTGAAATCATAACCTGTGGTATCTACGTGAATGTGATCTTACCTTGAGATAGGGTCTTGGCACATGCAGTCAAGGTGAAGTCATACTGGATTAAGGTAAGCCCTAAATCACAATGACTGGTATCTGTTGGCCTAAGAAGGCCATGTGCTGACGGAGGCAGATTGGGAAAATGTGGCAAAAAGTCAAGGAATGTCCAGAATTATCAGGAGCCACCTGAAATTGGAAGAGGTAAAGGCAGATTCTTCCCTGGAAACTTCAGGGAACATGGCTCTGCCAACATCTTATTTTCAGGTTTCTGGTCTCCAGAAGTATGTGAGAACACATTTCCGTTGTCTTAAGCCACCCAGTTTGTGGTAAATTGTTATGGCAGCCCTAGAAAACTAAAATACAAAGTTTGATCATGCTATCTGTTTTGTATGGCCCACAAAACAGTTAATTCTTTTAATGTTATTTAAATTCCTATACTCAGTATATAATGACCTACTACAAATAGGTTTTGTTTTTAATCAAAACAATAGCATTTCCCAACATGTGAAACTATAAAATTCAAATTTCACTGTCCATAAATAAAGTTTTACTGCTCACAGCCACATTCATTTGTTTATATCTTTTCCATGGCTGCTTCTGTCCTACAAATGCAATGTTGAATAGTTACCACAGAGACCACATGGCCCTCGAAACTGGAAATAGTTACTATCTGGCTCCATGTAGAGAGTTTGACTATCCCCAGTCTTAAGCATTAATGGTGAAGACATGAATAGTAGCTGGACAGGTTAAAAACCGGAAGGAACAAACACAAGACCTAGGAATTTTTATCATGGGAAAAAGGTTTAAAGTTTTAAAATAAATCAAGATTTAAGGGAAAAAAAGAGTAAATAGCAGAGGTACTAGTCAAGAACAGTCTGATTCCTATCTCATGAAATAAGTTAGATGACAGCAATCATTATTATGGAGAAGCGGCTACAGTGTAGGGATGTGGAACAAGACTACTAATTTGCTTTATGATGTATCATTTAAGATGGGCAGAAGACATCTACCTGAAGCCTCCTGAAAACAGTATAAAGTGGCAGAGAAAAATGGTTTAGAAAATCAGAAAGAAAGACACATCCTAGTCTTCTCTTCCCAGTCTAAATGTCAATTCTGAGCATCATCTCTGCGAACAAAGCTAGTGGAGGTGATGGAATTCCAGTTGAGCTGTTTCAAATCCTGAAAGATGATGCTGTGAAAGTGCTGCACTCAATCTGCCAGCAAATTTGGAAAACTCAGCAGTGGCCACAGGACTGGAAAAGGTCAGTTTTCATTCCAATTCCAAAGAAAGGCAATGCCAAAGAATGCTCCAACTACCGCACAATTGCACTCATCTCACATGCTAGTAAAGTAATGCTCAAAATCCTCCAAGCCAGGCTTCAGCAATACGTGAACCTGAACTGTGGTATTGGAGAAGACTCTTGAGAGTCCCTTGGACTGCAAGGAGATCCAACCAGTCCATTCTGAAGGAGATCAACCCTGGGATTTCTTTGGAAGGAATGATACTAAAGCTGAAACTCCAGTACTTTGGCCACCTCATGCGAAGAGTTGACTCATTGGAAAAGACTCTGATGCTGGGAGGGATTGGGAGCAGGAGGAGAAGGGGACGACCGAGGATGAGATGGCTGGATGGCATCACTGACTCGATGGATATGGGTCTGAGTGGACTCCGAGAGATGGTGATGAACAGGGAGGCCTGGCGTGCTGTGATTCATGGGGTCGCAAAGAGTCGGACACGACTGAGAGACTGAACTGAACTGAACTGAACTGAGCAACTGAAATTGTTTATTGACTAAACATTTTAAAAATCTCCCAATTGGCCACATTATAAATCTATCCCTACCGTAATCCATCCTTAAGAGTACTTTCAGAATGATTGTCCTAAAATACAAAGTTTGATCATGCTATCTGTTCTGTATGGCCCACAAAACAGTTAATTTTTTTAATGTTATTTAATTTCCTATACTCAGTATATAACACCCTTCACAGTAAGACCCAAATCCTCATCCAGTCCCATTTCATACCACTCCTTAATAATCCAGAAGCTTCTCCTATATTTAACTTTGTTATACACATCTATAACATTCTTGGTTTCCCTGTCTGTAAACCCGCTATGATTTTAATTACTTGTTTATTCTTTCACACTAAACTGAATTTTATGACAGAGCATGTCTGTCAGGTTCACTATGATATGCTATGATATACAGAGCACTCAACACTGTACATAGATGCATAGTAAGTATAAGCTGAATAAAGAATGAATAAATTGACAAGGATGACTGACTATGCGAGGGCTCAGGACTCCAATTTTTTTGCATATATTGTTACCACTCTCCTGAGAATTACCTTTGCCTGGTTTACCTGGGAAATTCTTTACTCATCTTTCACATGCAGCCTCCTCAGGAAACCCTTTCCTTACATTTTTCGCCAACTGTTCTTTCCTCCACATCGCTAAAATAATATGTACCATATGATACTATAATATATCTACTTGCTGATACTTATGCTTCACTAAACCTTCAGTTTTTCAAGGACAAGAACCCTGTTTAATTCAGTATTGCTTTCTCTGACAGTTCAATGTATGGAGCATGTGAAGAATAAAAATGTATTTGCTCAGTACATAAACTAAAATTATTTCACAAATGTAACAAAGCTCTAAATCATAGAACAGTGTATATTTTAGTATTCTCATTGTAAATTAAATTTTAATAATTTATTAAATAGTGTTTTAAACAAAATAAAATTTATAAATGAATGAAATTTCATCTCTGTTGTAAATTACTATAGCAATAATGCCGTTGTTCAGTCACCAAGTCATGTCTGACTCTTTGCGAGCCCACTGACTGTAGCACACCAGGCTTCTCTGTCCCTCACCATCTCCCAGAGTTTGTCTAAGTTCACGTCCATTGCATCGGTGATGCCATCCAACCACCTCATCCTCTGTCACCCTCTTTTCCTTTTACCTTCAATCTTTCCTAGCATCAGGGACTTTTCTAATGAATCAGCTGTTCACATCAGGTGACCAAAGTACTGGAGCTTCAGCTGCAGCATCAGTCCTTCGAGTGAATAGTCAGGGTTGATTTCTTTTAAGATTTATTGGTTTGACCCTGCTGTCCAAGGGACTCTCAAGAGTCCTCTCCTGCAGCACAGTTTGAAAGCATCGATTCTTTGGCACTCTGCCTTCTTTATTGTCTTGCTCTCATATCCTTACATGACCATAGCCTTGACTATATGGACCTTTGTTGGCAAAGTGATGTCTTTGCTTCTTAACACTGTCTAGGTTTATCATAGTTCAGCTGCGAAGAAGCAATCGTCTTCTAATTTCATGGTTGCAGTCACCATTCACAGTGATTTCAGAGCACATGAAGAGGAAATCTGTCACTGCTTTGCACCTTTTCCCGTTCTGTCTGCCGTGAAGTGATGGGACCAGGTGCCATCTTCTTAGTTTTTTAATACTGAGTTTTAAGGTGGCTTTTTCACTCTCCTCCCTCACCCTCATAACGACGTTCTTTAGTTCCTTTTCATTTTCTGCCATTAGAAACTCAAAATATTTAGAATAAAATCCAAAATTCTTTTTTTCACCAACATTTCAATTTACATATATTAACAACAATTAAGTCATTAAGCATTTTCAAATAATCCTTTCTCTACACATTTATATATGTATATATATATATGCTGTGTGTGAACACATGATATAAATGTTATAGATATTAATCATAAATTACATCAATCCTATTAAGATAGTTCAACTGAAATACATCCAAAATAAATATCATAATTTAATTGCAATTTTCTAATATCTGGATTCAATTAAGTTCAGGAAAGTTTCAAGAAGGCCACCCAGTAATAAACACAAAATAAATTGTGTCTGCTGTCTTGTTAGTGATAATTTTTTATTGCTACCTCAGTTTCAGATGTCAGAGTAATGACTTCCATATTCTGATTAAAATGCAAATTGAAACCATATGTTAGAAAAGCATACGCTTTCAATGTCACTGTTTTCTGAATTTAAGCACAATAAAAGTATAAAAGCTAACAATTACCCCAATGAATTCTATTGATTCTAGATGTAGAAAATACGGACTTTACATTGCACACTATGTCAACACACGAAGTTATGGCACATCAATTAACAGTTATGGTCATACACACACACATACATATACATATATATGTATATATATGTAATTGATGAGGGATAAAAATTATAAAACAATATGCACCTTGATTAACCTTAAAACAGAATGAAACTTAATTGATTTGATTTTCTTCAAAAGTGAACACCAAAAACAATTTTTTAAACCTCTTTGTAATCTTCAGATTTACTAAAGAAACTACAATTACTTTAATCTACACTTTCAGGAAAATGAAAAGGAAACAATAGACTGATGTGTTTGTTTAATTTTGCTAATGAATTAAATAAATCAAATCTACATAAATCAATTCAACATTTAATGAATTTCTAAGACTATGCTATGAGTTTCCCAAATATCTTCTGAGACTGATTCAAAACTAACAAGCCCAATAATTTAAATATTACAAGCTTTGCTCTTCTTCATTTTCATTTGTGACATTAAAACTGCTGTGTGCATAACACTTTCTTTTGTTTTGAAAGGAAAACTTTGAAGTGATAAAAAAAAACAACTTTTCTTATAAATGGAACTCCAAAAAAGGCTGAATCATGAATATTCTATTCAAGAGTGAATATTTCTGGGACTTCCCTGGAAGTTCAGTGGTTAGTATTCAAACACTTTCACTACTGCAGCCTGGGCTGAATCCTTGGTTGCGGAGGTAAGATTCCACAAGGCACACAGCCACAAAAAGACGGAGTAGTTCTCTTTTTTTCTTTTCTTTTTGTTTCATAAGAGTGAGTATTTCTAAATTTAACATATTTGTTCCCAATATCAGCTAGAGGTAAAAAATTAAAAGTCAGTGCCAGCTAAGTTTACACAATTTATACACATCAAAGGCAGTAAACTCAATGTAAGTATGGTTCTGTTGCGTAAGAAAAAAATGAAGGTAACCATAACAATGTTACCTAAAAGACAGACTGGGATGAGGTAGGATAGGGGTAAACCACAACGCTCAAGATGAATAAAATCACTTGACTGTACCTTAAGAAAACGTTCAATTTGAAATACAAATGACACCTTCCTGTATTGCAGCCTACACTTCAGTTGCAGACTAACGAATAATCAATGTCTCTGATCAGTCTAAATCGTGACTCTGGTGTCTCATAGCAGTTCACCTTTTCCTTGCTTTTTTACACATTAGCAGAGAACCCCTATATCTTATTTACCTGATAACTTCTGGACAAATTACTTTACTTTTTTTTTCTTTTTATAATATCCATAGCAAAGAGAAAAACAAGGGAGTAAAAATATTTTAGCACTTGCAAGTTTCTCAGATATAACAAATATTCTCAATTGTTATATCTTCCACATTTCACCTCAGCAAAAGAGAGACAATTAAAAATGTCTGTAATATGTTGACACTTCTAAAATGTTTTGGGCTCCCTGGAGGAAAGACAGCAAGCACAGTCTACCATATAGTATTATCAACGACTATATTTCCATTTCTAATTCAAACCTACTAAAACCACATAAATAGACATCAACTCTTCTTTATCTAATCAATACTCTATATACCTTGAAGGAAAAAGAGGAATGAAGTGAATCATTTTTAGATACCTAAATAGTTGAATTGTCTATCAGAATGTTACAAGACCAGATACAAGTACAAATATTTTGTTCTAAAATTAAGGAAACCTGTGCCTCCATAGAATACAAGTTTTCCAAAAATACACCTTTCCTGAAAGAACAGATAACGTTTGTCCATTCTTAGAAGACTTCACAAACATGATCAAACTCAGTCAAAACAATGACAAAGACAATGATAAAAGCAAATATTATTGAGACCTTCCTACTCTACTAGTAAGTCTTATATGTACTATCATATTTAATTTTCACAATATTGCTCTGTGAGGTAGGAGCTACTATGATGCCAATTATGCCAGCTGAGAAAATGGAGGTAGAAATAAAACGGTTTGACCAAGATCATAATACAAGCAGTAAGTAAACAGCCGTGGCTGGGAAGTCTTTCTTAGTAACAAAATACAGTACTGAATTAATACTGAAAAGATCTCGGGGTTCCCAGACTAACAACCAGGGGCCACAGAGTCAAAAGATATGAACACTAATTGGTGTGGACACTGACCCCAGGATTTGAGTCTCCAGACTCCATACCATATTCCTTCTCCACAGCCCTGTTTTCGGCCGTCTCTTGGCCTGCACCAGGTTGCTGCCATAGTTTCAGGGCTAGAAAGTCAACTTAACACTAACAAATAAACCAGATCCTGTCACCAGTGCCAACTGTACAGAACAGAATTAAATCTTTAAAATATCTCTATTAAATGTCTATTTATAATAAACCTCTAACAACAACAAAATAATTGCAAAGGTAAAATAATAAATGCCAGATCTGAAAAATTTAGGTCTGTGTAGCCCAAGCACATTTTTAAGTAAATGCCTTTTTGTTTTCCTTTTCATTTTTTTCCGTTCTCTTTTCTTTTTCTATTTTTCTTTAAATAAATACTTCACAAGTACGAGGTCAAGTTTTAGTATGAATAGTCCTTACCTGCAACTGTTTCAGCAAAATGAAAATAATAGAGTCCATTATTTTTCATCAAATGATATTTATAAGTTAGGCCAGGACATTTCATCCTCTACTTTGCTAACTGCTATTAGAGGTGTAAAGGGCATACCTTAAAAGCATATTCCAAATGAGCTATTTTTCTTCTACACATTAAACTTAGTTGTATCTTCAATTTCTTCACTGTACTGCTCACTTTACTGAACCAATTACAGCATATCTTCTGTCAGAATGCAAAATATTCAAGAACCCATACATTGTAGGATACATCTAAATGTAATTTCTCAAAAAATTTATTTCTGATAAGAAATACAACTAATTGTCAGTTTAATCTCATGCTATGTTTATGAAAGTTGCTAAGAAATACCACTAAATGGTACAAGATTAGCTTGTAGAAAAAAAAATCATAGACCCCTTTTTATCACATGCCAGTCAAATAATTTAACAAATGATACAAAATCTACATCTTTTCCTCCAAAAAAAATTTTAACATATAATACATTATTTTTAATTAAGGTATTTAAGACCAGATGTGTATAAGAGACAGGTTATGTCCAACCTCTAAATTTATATCTCACAATAAGAATGAACATGATAAATGCCACACTACAAAAGTCATAGCTCTTTGCTTCTGTTTTAAAAACAACCAAATATTAGATTACATTAAATCATATTTTTGAATATCAAAATACAAAAAAAAAAAAAAACTTAAATATCATAAAAACCCAGTAGAATACTGACAGATGACCAAGGAGCTACAAAATTTAGTAAAGCACTAAAAGAAGCTTTTTCAGAACTTAAATTGTTGGCTAGCTAAATATAAATAAGTAATTTATTTTTCCTTTGACTTTAAAATATAACACACTCAAATAACTTAACTCCTAGAAATACAATTAATGCTTACGTTCCTGACCAAAGTGACACAAAATGATTTAACACAGAAGTGTATTGAGTTAATATCCCATGCTACTGTCTAAAGCTGTCACAGCAGGGCTAAATTTTTTTAAATACTGCCATTACATTCCAGACCTCCAGATTTAACCTTAATTAAAAGACCATAAATGAAAACAATCATGCTCTGTACTGCAACTGTTGCCACATTTAAGGATTATTTTTAACATTCATTTTAAAAGTGTAGGTTCTAAAAAGTCATCAACCAACACTTTTCAGGTAGGATACAGTAGCCTAGAAAAAGTACTAAATAAACCCAGTTAGAACCTGAGGTTTCAATATTACCTTATTATATATCGTCAATATGAGATTAGAAGTCACAGAACCTTCCACACTGTTTTCATAATCTACAAATGGTGTAATAAAAGCTATCATGCCTATTTTTAACTGGGTGGCTTTGGTACGTTGAATGCAAAAAGGTATGTGAAAAGCGTTTATAAAGGCATTAGATAAACATGATACTATGGAGGTATTATTCACTGAATTCTGGTTATTCCTGCAAGAAATTATAAAGACAGATATAGAAGACAAAATTCCAGAGAATGAAAAGCTTGTTTTAGTGAAAAAAAAAAAAAGAAATCAAAAACTGTAAACTCATATATTAAATATCTGAAAGGCAAAAAATAAATTAAACTTCATTCATAATTTCCCTTTAAATTCATGCCCTACATACACACACACACACACACACACACACACACATGCCCTCAATAAATAATTCTTGGCTTATCTAAGGAAAGCAGAGAGAAAGACAAAAATAAATGAAGCATTTCTTCTGTCTTCTTCCCTGCTAGGACTGTCACTTCCCAGTGCAGATCTACATATACTCTGTAGCCATGTTAAGGACAGCTGTGTTTCCAGACTTTACTAATAATGACTTGCACAGTCTGGATTTAGTAAAAGAAGACAGAACTGGAAAAGTGAATAGCTAGGTTCAAGTATACAAGGTGACTATGGCAGGTAGGGTCCCAGAACCTATCTTCAAATCAGCTTTCAGGCAAAGCATTCTGGGAAACTAATGACACGTTATGAAAATTACTATGCAATGTTAATAACCCAAATATTATTTCCTCTTTGGAACAATGTCTATAATTTTAAAATGTTTCTATGATCGATGTGGTGATGTCACGCTCTCCCAGGCCAGACCTAAGCCATAATGGTAATTAGTTACCGATTTTATCATTATATATATACATATAGATACACTCACATCTTAAACTCTCTGTGCAAACAAATATTTCTATGAACTATGTATTTATTCTCATTTATTAGAGTAATTATCACAGTAAAGAAATGTTAGGTTTAAGGGCTTCTTATTCCTCTTGGATGACATTAATTAATCTTCATAATAATCACAAAAAAATAATGTATTAATTATTCCATTTGACAGAAGAGGAAACTGAGAAAAAGCTAGTAAGTGGTAAACCAGGATTCAAACTGATGAGTGCCAGCAGCGCTCAGTCCTGAGAATAAAGACTATCTCTGTATCTTGCCAATATCAATCACTCCCGGGGTACGAAATCACTCCTGCTGACCGAAAATCACTGATGTAGTTTTATGAGAACTTTTTATCAAAAGTTTCTGAATTTTGTCAAAAGTTTATTCGGACTCTGTTAAGATGACTTTTCTAAATATGTTAATAAGTCCATTACGTTAATTGACTTCTGAATGTTAAGCTAAATTCCTCACTTCAACATGGTATTATTGGAATGATCTGCTAAAATTTTGTTAAGAATACTGTGTCTAAATTCATGAGGATTCTCAGTCCATCATTTCCGTTTTCTTGTAGTGTCTTTGTCTTGCTTTGGTCTCAAAATTATGCTGGCCTCAGAGAATGGATCCTGAAGTGACTGCTTCTCTTCAACCTTCTGATGCAGTTTGAGTGGAATGAGCAGAACTTGTATCATGTCTTCTTTAAATATTTACTGAAACTCACCAGGGAAGCTACCCAGGCATGGAATTTTCTTTGGGAAAAGGTTTTAAGTTACAAATCCAATTTCTTCAATACATAGAGGGCTGATCAGTTTATATATTTCTTTTTGAGTGAGTTTTGCTGGTTTATATCTTTTGAGATACAAAGGAGAAAGAGGGAGCAGAGAATGAGATGGTCAGAGAGCGTCACTGATTTACTGGACATGAATCTGAGCAAACTCCAGGAGAGAGTGGAGGATAGAGGAGCCTGGCAGGCTAGAGTCCACGGGGTCCCAAAGAGTCGGACATGATTTAACAACTGGACCACAGCAACAATCTTTAAAGAAATATAACCTTTTCACCTAAGTTGACAAATATATGGACATAAACTTATTCAGTTACCAAGTTACTATACTTTTTAATTGGCTGGCTCAGAAGTTCGTTTGGCTTTTTCCGTATGATTCTATGGAAAAACCCAAATGTTTCGGCCAACTCAGTATCACCTGTATAATCTATAATGGAATAACCTCTCTCATTCCTGATGCTGGTAATTTGTATGTTTTCTCTTTTTTCCCTCATCAATCTGGCTTAAAGGTTTGTTAATTTTATTCATTTTCTCAAAGAACTAGCTAAAGTTATGTTGACTGCTTGGTTCTGATTTTTTTTTTTTTTTTTCACCTATTTCCACTCTAATATTTACTATTTCTTTACTTATGCTTACTTTGGGTTTAACTGCTCTTCTTTTTCTAGCTTCCTAAGGTTGAAACTGAAATCACTGACTTAAGACCTTTCTTTCTTTTTTCTAAACAGATATTTCGTGTTATAAATGTCCCTCTAAGTAGGCAGTCAATATCTTACCAATTTTGATATGTTTGCTTTTTCATCTAATTCAAAATACTTTCTACTTTACTTTTGATATCTTCTGATATTTTCAAATATTGGGGGATTTTCTAGATATTTTTTGGTTACTGGTTCTAATTTAATTTCATTAACATTAAACAATAAATTGTATGACTTGAATCATTTGAGATTTGTTTTATAGCGCAGAATATGGTAAATTTTGATGATACTTGAAAATAATTTTCACTCCATACTGCTGTATAGAATGATCTATAAACATCGACAATGTCAGGATAGTTAATAGGGTTACTCAAGGCTTCTGTGGTGGCATCACTGACTCGATGGACATGAGTTTGGGTAAACTCCAGGAGTTGGTGATAGACAGGGAGGCCTGGTGTGCTGTGATTTGTAGGGTTGCAAAGAGTCAGACACAACTGAACGACTGAACTGAACTGAACTGAAGGCTTCTGTATCCTTCATGATTTTCTTTTTACATTCTATATCAAGGATGTTGTTTATTTCTCATTGCAGTTCTGTCAGTTTTTGCTTTATTTTGAAGCTCTCTTATTAAATGCATAAACATTTAGGAATATTATGTCCTCTGAATTCATTTATCCTTTTACTGTCATGAAATTACCCTCTTTCTCTCTGGTAATATGCTCTGCTTTGAAATCTACCATGCACGAGCACGTGCTAAGTCCCTTCAGTCGTGTCCAACTCTTTGTGATCCCGTGGACTGTAGTCCTCCAGGCTCCTCTGTCCATGGGATCCTCCATGCATGAATACTGGAGTGGGTTGCCATGCCCTTCTCCAGGGGATCCTCCTGACCCAGGGATCAAACTTGCATCTCTTACGTCTCCTGCACTGGCAAGCAGGTTCTTTACCACTAGCACCACTGTTATTACAGCCACTCTAGCTTACTTCTAATTAGGGTGAGCATAATATATCGCTTATCAAAACTTTTACCTTTACCCCATTTTAAATTTATTTGTCCCTTTACTTTTAAAGTGACTTCTTATTGGTTACATATAGTTGAGTTATCTGAGGTTTATAATATACATACCTTCAAGTGATTTATACAATGTCCCATATGGTATAAAAATATGTTATTACACTTTTATTTCTTCCCTCTTGAACTCTGTATCAATGTTGTTAAACACTACTTCTATGTATAACCCTCACAAACTACATTGCTATTATTTTTGCAATCAATTACACTTTTAAAGAGGGATATATAAGAAAAAGGAGAAGGCAATGGCACCCCACTCCAGTACTCTTGCCTGGAAAATCCCATGAATGGAGGAGCCTGGTAGGCTGCAGTCCATGGTATCTCGAAGAGTCGGACATGACTGAGTGACTTCACTTTCACTTTTCACTTTCATGTTTTGGAGAAGGCAATGGCAACCCACTCCCAAAGTATCTTTTATATCTACCAAGGTGTTGATAGTTACCATTTTCAGTGCTCTTCATTTCTCTGTGTAGATCTAGATTTCTAACTACTATTATTTTCCTGAAAACTTCCTGACAAACTTTAACATTTCTTCAAATACAGGTCTGCTGGTGATGAATTCTTTCAGGTTTTCTCTGTCTGAAAAAGTCTTCACTTTGTATGTACCACCTTCGAGGAAAACTGAAGCACATATTACCTTCACAAGGCAAACAGTGTATACAACTAGGCGTATAAAGACTAATTATGATGAAATCTCACGCCTAAAGAAAAATGGCACCCTTTTTTCCTTTGGCCTAATTGATCCTGTAGTGGTTCTTCAAGCCACTTGGAGCAGAATACCTACTAGATTCAATGTCAACCTCCAACCCCAAAATCTCTAGAATGAATTATCAAATTATTCAAATAGAAACACAGGACAAAGAAACACAAGACAAAATTATCTCCTAAAGAACCAATAAATCTATGTTCAAATGAACTACTAGAATAATGATACTTCCCACATTCCAAGCTACTCTGTCCTTTTACCAGAAAGTACCAAATCTAAAAATACACCTTCTTAGCTTTTATCCATGCATATCCAGAGAAATTCACAAAATAGTCATATACAAAGATGATTATCACCATACTGATTGTGACACTGAGGAGTTGGAAGTAATCTGGATGTCCATCACTGGAAGAATGAACAAGTAAAATGCACTAGATGAACCAGATGGTGTTAATGGTGCACAATTCTGTGAATGTACTAAAAATCACTCCAAAGGGGTAACTTTTATGGTATGTGATTTATATCTCAATAAAGCCATTATAAGGCACATACAGGGGATCAAGGGATGAACATTCTGGCACACTAGGTGGCAGTCAAAGCAATGCATGGGAAGGACATAAAGGAACACACATAGGTCTCAAAAACACGGCGTCAATAGATCTCCTAATGCATGCATGCTAAGTCGCTTTAGTCATGTCTGACTGCAACCCTATCAACCAGAGTGCACCAGGCTCCTCTGTCCATGGGGTCCTCCAGGAAAGAATACTGCAGTGGGTTACCATGCCCTCCTCCAAAGGATCTAAAACAGCAACTAAATTGCTCAATAAAAGAAAATAAGAGGGAATCTCTAATAATTCCCCTTTTCATGCTCACAAGTCCTCCTCTGTGTCTGCCTTTGTGATCAAGTGGCCCACGACAATTTTTAAGAATCTATTCACCTTGAATAGCAAAGTATCTCATCTTCTACCAAATGAAGATAAGAGCACAAGATGACCCAAATGTTATACTGGGCACCAAAAGCACATTCCTCAATGTGATTTAAAGAATCAGAGTAAGAATACAGAGTAAAATAGCATCCCTTATTCTGGTGCTCATAAGAAACCATCCAACAAAGGAATCTACTAGCTCAGGGGATCAGTTGATAACAGATCTACTTACTCTTTTGTTTACTTTCCCTTGAGAAAACAAGGTCATTTGGTTGCCTTAAAGAACTTGGGTCTCAAGGTTAACGGAAGGAAAGAAGAAGAATAGGTGTTATTAATATGTTCACCAACTTAGAAGATAAGGGTCATTCTCTCTCATCTTTGCCATTTTCTAGAGTATTTGCTCCCAATCTCCATCCATTCAGTAACTATTCATTAAGCACATATTATATTCTAAATACTGGGGATTCTAGGGATGTCAGTGAACGAGCAAGAAATCTTGCTGTTAAGCAGCTTATATACAGTGCAGGGAAAATGAAGCAAACAAATTACAAAATTTCTACATTTTAAAATTTAATTTACTTATAAGAGCCATGAAAAAGAAAAGAGTAAAAGTTAGAGAGGTGAGGGGAAGCTGCTTTAACTATAACAGTAAAGACTCTCTTAGGATAACAATAGGTTGCTGCTGCTGCTGCTGCTAAGTCGCTTCAGTCGTGTCTGACTCTGTGCGACCCCATAGATGACAGCCCCCCAGGCTCCCCCATCCCTGGGATGCTGCAGGCAAGAATACTGGAGTGGGTTGCCATTTCCTTCGCCAATGTGGACATAAAGGAACACACATAGGTCTCAAAAACACGGCGTCAATAGATCTCCTAATGCATGCATGCTAAGTCGCTTTAGTCATGTCTGACTGCAACCCTATCAACCAGAGTGCACCAGGCTCCTCTGTCCATGGGGTCCTCCAGGAAAGAATACTGCAGTGGGTTACCATGCCCTCCTCCAAAGGATCTAAAACAGCAACTAAATTGCTCAATAAAAGAAAATAAGAGGGAATCTCTAATAATTCCCCTTTTCATGCTCACAAGTCCTCCTCTGTGTCTGCCTTTGTGATCAAGTGGCCCACGACAATTTTTAAGAATCTATTCACCTTGAATAGCAAAGTATCTCATCTTCTACCAAATGAAGATAAGAGCACAAGATGACCCAAATGTTATACTGGGCACCAAAAGCACATTCCTCAATGTGATTTAAAGAATCAGAGTAAGAATACAGAGTAAAATAGCATCCCTTATTCTGGTGCTCATAAGAAACCATCCAACAAAGGAATCTACTAGCTCAGGGGATCAGTTGATAACAGATCTACTTACTCTTTTGTTTACTTTCCCTTGAGAAAACAAGGTCATTTGGTTGCCTTAAAGAACTTGGGTCTCAAGGTTAACGGAAGGAAAGAAGAAGAATAGGTGTTATTAATATGTTCACCAACTTAGAAGATAAGGGTCATTCTCTCTCATCTTTGCCATTTTCTAGAGTATTTGCTCCCAATCTCCATCCATTCAGTAACTATTCATTAAGCACATATTATATTCTAAATACTGGGGATTCTAGGGATGTCAGTGAACGAGCAAGAAATCTTGCTGTTAAGCAGCTTATATACAGTGCAGGGAAAATGAAGCAAACAAATTACAAAATTTCTACATTTTAAAATTTAATTTACTTATAAGAGCCATGAAAAAGAAAAGAGTAAAAGTTAGAGAGGTGAGGGGAAGCTGCTTTAACTATAACAGTAAAGACTCTCTTAGGATAACAATAGGTTGCTGCTGCTGCTGCTGCTAAGTCGCTTCAGTCGTGTCTGACTCTGTGCGACCCCATAGATGACAGCCCCCCAGGCTCCCCCATCCCTGGGATGCTGCAGGCAAGAATACTGGAGTGGGTTGCCATTTCCTTCGCCAATGCATGAAAGTAAAAAGTGAAAGTGAAGTCACTCAGTCGTGTCCGACTCCTAGCGACCCCATGGACTGCAGCCTACCAGGCCCTCCATCCATGGGATTTTCCAGGCAAGAGTACTGGAGTGGGTTGCCATTGCCTTCTCCGAACAATAGGTTAAGAAGCATATAAGGAGAAGGTGCTAGCCAAGAATATTTTAGGGAAATGGATTTCCAAGCTCCTACCCCTGTCCCCCCAAAGTGCTACAGCTATAAAGGACTGCTACTGCTACTAAGTCACTTCAGTCGTGTCCGACTCTGTGCGACCCATCAAATACTCTACAGACAAAAACAATCCAGTGTAAAGAATAGGAAGAGCAGATGAAGTCAGAGAGATACCAGCTTTGTGAGGTGTTCGTATTGTACATGGGTGCAGTGAGAAGTGGGAAGAGAAGGTTTTTCTGAATTTTAAGCAGATCAAGAAGCTCTAATTTGTATTTCCAATGACTCTAACTGTTATGTGGAAAACAGACTGTATAAGAAGACAGGAGTGGGAAGATGTAAACGAATGAGATTATTCAGGAAGCTGAGGTGAGAGATTTTAGGCTCAGACTCTAGCTATAACTGTGTTGGTAATGAGTCACTATAAGATGCAGGGTATATTTTCCAAGGAGAACAAGATTTTGCAGTGGACTGGACCAAGAGTATAAGATGAAGAAAAGAGTTAAAACACCTAAGTTTCTGGCCTGAGCAACTAGATGGATGGTTGATGTCTTTTGCTGGAAAAGGAAGGCTTAGGGGAGCAATTTGAAAAAGTATTTATAATTGCTTTTTGAATTTAATACTTTGAGTTTACTTTTTTTTCGAGTTTATCTATCAAATTTCTCCAACTAGTTTACAATCCACTTTGTATTTCTTTTGTATCCTCACGTGCCTAGCATAGCTGATACATAATAAATACCTGCTGAATCTAATTAAATTGAAGTAGCCTTACAAGAAAACATATGAGTCAACATTTTCAAACCGTATGTTTGAAAAATCAAATACAGATGCTTTAATCAAAGACACTGCATGTTTAAAATTAAAAAACAAGTGCTAGAGACAAGCCTGTAGATATACGTTTACAATTTTTAAATGTATGCATTGTTGAATGCTTGGTGGCATAAAGGAAATTGCAGAAAGAAGTTTTCAAAAGACTTACATAGAAAGATTGGTAAATGTCATAAATTATATTTAAACTAAACAGAAATGAACTACACTTGACATCACACCCTAAATAATTGTTAGCAGCAAATTTTAAGTTTTGAAAAACTGGAATCCTCAGTCATCATCACAACCAACTAAATAAAAGGAACTCATGTAAATGCTAACTTTTATGCATTTTCTTTTAAATCAAACTGTGGCAAAGTTGAATCCTAGCAGCTGGTGTTCTTGTGGGTAATCGGTTCTGGCATATTACCTTCACAAAAACACTTCCATCATCTTATAGACATACCTTGGGCAAAAGCCAGAGAATATATTTAATTCTTTTTTGTATATCTTCTCTACATTTTGCCCTTTAACAACTAATTCTCTATCAACTCTAAAAATCTGGGGGAAAAAACTATGCAATTTTTAAACTTTTACATTTTTCTTTCCAAAATTTGCTAACGTAGAACTTAAAGACTTTCACATGGGTATTCATTAAACTGTATTAAACTGTAAGATTTCATAATTTTTAAAACTGTTGAATTATAATCTTTGACATTTATAGCTAAGGCTACAAATCACTTAGGTTTAATAACTGAGAATTACCCAGGCTTACTTACAGATATTATGAATAATAAGAATAGCCCAAGAGAATATCTTCTCATAAAAGCATCAATAAAGATGTCCTTTATTTAGAATATACAGTTCCTCACTCATTCCCTACGACACATAACGCAGTTCACAAGCACAACTAGCTAGATTTATATTCACAACTACACAGTTTAAACACTGTATTGTTTTCTGCTTTGAGACAACTAGCAATGTTAAAAAACAGAGATGAGGTTTTACATCTCTCTCTCCCCTAGTAAAGTATAAGGTCCTCAGAATCAGGAACTATACCTTGTTTATTTCAGTAACCCCAATTTTACCAATTATGTCTAACAGAGTAGAAACTCAACAAATGTTACTTATTCTTTTTTTTTTTTCCCCCTAAATTTTGGCCTCAACTTAGCAATCATTGGAAAGGCAAGAACTTTGTCTTATAATCACCAGAGACACGTCTCAAAGATAGAGCTACCTCCAATTTCTCACCTTTCTTCAATATTCAGGTCCCAGGCAATTCCTAGAACCTTCTTGGGGACTTTCCTGGGGGTCCAGGGGCTAGGACTCCAGGCTCCACACACAGGGTGCTCGGGTTCAATCCCTAGTTGGGGAACTAGATCTCACGTGCAGCAACAAAGACCTACTGCAGCGAAATAAATAACATATAAAATGTTGTCGCTGTTCTGTTGCTCAGTCATGTCCGACTCTTTACGACCCGATGGACTGCGGCATGCCAAGCCTCTCTGTCCTTCACCATCTCCTGGAGCTTGCTCAAACACATATCCATCGAGTCGGTGATGCCATCCAACCATCTTGTCCTCTGTCATCCCCTTCTCCTCCTGCCTTCAATCTTTCCCAGCATGAGTGTCTTTTCTAATGAGTTGGCTCTTCACATCAGGTGGCCGAAGTATTGGAGCTTCAGTTTCAGCATCAGTCCTTCCAATGAATACTCAGGGATGATCTCGTTCAGAATAGACTGGTTGGATCTCCTTGCAGTCCAAGGGACTCTCAAGAGTCTTCAACACCACAGTTCAAAAGCATCAATTCTTCAGCACTCAGCTTTCTATATGCTCCAACTCTCACATCCATACATGACTGCTGGAAAAATTATAGCTTTGACTAGATGGACCTTTGTAAGCCAAGTAATGTCTCTGCTTTTTAATATGCTGTTTAGGTTGGTCATAGCTTTTCTTCCAAGGAACAAATGTCTGAATATTCTTTGGCATAGCCCTTCTCTGGGATTGGAATGAAAACTGACCTTTTCCAGTCCTGTAGCCACTGCTGAGTTTTCCAAATTTGCTAGCATATTGAGTGCAGCATTTTCACAGCATCATCTTTTAGTATTTGAAATAGCTCAACTAGAATTTCATCACCTCCACTAGCTTTGTTTGTAGTGATGCTTCCTAAGGCCCATTTGACTTCGCACTCCAAGATGTCTGGCTCTAGGTGAGTGATCACATCATCGTGGCTATCTGTGGTTATCAGGACCCAGGGAATGGAGCAGTGACCTCCACAAGAGATTCAGCCAGACCTGCCTTTGAATGTATGAGTGTCTCCTGCAGAGGACGGGTCAGCAGTGACCTGCCACAGGGACAGGGGCTCTGGCTGCCGCAGACCTGGGAGGTGAGGCGTGTGGCGTACGTCTTCGTGGTGGAGGTCACCATTAGCTCCACTACAGACCTGCCAGGCAGACTACCCACAGACTATAAATATTAAAAAATAAAATAAAACTTTCTCATTTCCCCAGCGCAAAGCTAACTCCCTTTCCTAAAGTTCTTAAAACTGTACTGTCTAACCACATATTTGACGATGAATAAACTATCATTGCCATGAAATTAAAAGACACTTACTCCTTGGAAGAAAACTTATGACCAACCTAGATACTATTTTCAAAAGCAGAGACATTACTTTGCCGACTAAGGTCCGTCTAGTCAAGGCTATGGTTTATCCTGTGGTCATGTATGGATGTGAGAGTTGGACTGTGAAGAAGGCTGAGCGCTGAAGAATTGATGCTTTTGAACTGTGGTGTTGGAGAAGACTCTTGAGAGTCCCTTGGACTGCAAGGAGATCCAACCAGTCCATTCTGAAGGAGATCAACCCTGGGACTTCTTTGGAAGGAATGATGTTAAAGCTGAAACTCCAATACTTTGGCCACCTCATGCGAAGAGTTGACTCATTGGAAAACACTCTGATGCTGGGAGGGATTGGGGGCAGGAGGAGAAGGGGACGACCGAGGATGAGAGGGCTAGATGGCATCACTGACTCGATGGATGTGAGTCTGAGTGAACTCAGGGATTTGGTGATGGACAGGGAGGCCTGGCATGCTGCAATTCACGGGGTTGCAAAGAGTCGGACATGACTGAGCGACTGAACTGAACTGAAACTATAATTTTAATTATTTTTTTACAGCTTACAGGTCAATACCAGTTCTTTTTTAAAAAACGTTTTATTTTGTATCGGGGTCTAGCAATTAACAAACAATGTTGTGATAGTTTCAGGTGAACAGGGAAGGGATTCAGCCACACATATACATGTATCCATTCTCCCCCAAACTCCTCTCCCATCCAGGCTGCCACATAACGTTGAGCAGAGTTCCATGTGTTATATACACAGCAGGCCCTGGTTGTTTATCCATTTTAAACAGAGCAATACATTAACATTTTAAATCCAGATCTAGATAAACCTTATTTCCTCAACTAAACTACTTTCAAGAACAGAATAATGACTTATGTAATTTTTGGTATTTGTTTAGTCACTATATTGTGTCTGCCTCTTTTGCAATCCCACGGACTATAGTCCTCCAGGCTCTTCTTTTCGTGAAATGTCCTAGGCCAGAATACTGGAATGGGTTGCCATTTCCTTCTCCAGGGGATCTTCCTGACCCAGGGATTGAACCTGCATCTCCTGTGTTGGCAGGCAGGTTCTTTACCACTGAACTACCAGGGAAGACCATAATGACTTACACTTGTGTCCAAATACACAGGACAGTGCTTTGCACCCAATAAATGTTCACTGATAAAAATAAAGACAAAGATGATAAAGATAATATGAAGCCAGTTTTCCATATTTTTCTCATGGCAATGCCTTTGAAATTTTCTGATCAAAATAATTAAGGAATATATAACTGTTGCAGCCAAAACTAACAAAATGACATTAATACTAACCAAATAGTAATTTACTGTCACCCAACATTTTAGTGGGTATACGTGTATATGTACAAAACCAACTCAATGTAATGAGAATATAACCAAGAATTAGGTGAAAAGGTATGATCACACTCTCCAAAGAATGGCTACTTAATACTATGAGCTACCAAAACTATATGGCATGGTAACAAAAGACATCACAAAACAATATGCCCCCAATTTTTTATTGGGTATATAATGCGTAATGTGAATATGCATCTATGTGTATTTATGTAGGGACATTGGAGGAAAGGGAAGGGGAAAAATAATAAACACTAAAATGTTAGCAGTTGCTACCTGGTAAAACTACAGATAACTTTTACCTTCTTCTTCATGTTTTTCTCTACTTTCTAATTCAGAAACACATACCTAAATACAATAAATAACTTTCTTAAAATAAAAGCTCCCAACATTTAGAAATTTTGTCATTGATGTTAAAATCAGCCAACAATCTCAACTCAGTCTAGTGAGCAATATAATAGAGTTCTAGAATTTAATTATTTCTTAAGGATAAATTCAGGCTCTGAAAATATTTCTTACCTATTCCACACTAATCACCCTCTTACTTAAATAATAGTTACATAGCAATAGTAAAAATAAAAGGCTCTATTTAGAGGAAGGGGAGATGAAGATACTAAGACTATCATTAGTATCCCAAATATATCATGTACAAATTTCTTTGAACACAGCCAAAAATCCATGTGTGAGGCTTTGATCTCATTACATTTTAAAATTACAGATCTTGAATGACAAAAGATAAAAGACCAATCTATATTCTGCACTTTCTGAAAAGCTTTTCTAATACTGAAATGTATTAATCTGGACATAAAAAGTACAAATCTACTTAACAGACAAATGTTACTCCCCACACACAAAAAGTTTCACATTTAGAAAGAACTAGAGATTCAAAGGTTTATTCTAGATTGCAAATACTATCAAAACAATATAGTACAGCCACTCTGGAAAACAGTTTATCACTTTCTTTAAAAACTAACCATTCGGCAGCCATACAACCTGGCAACTGTATTTCAGGGCATTTATCCCAGAGAAATAAAAACTCCTGTTCACACAAAAACTTGCATGTGAATATTTCTAGCATCTTTATTTGTAATAGCCAAAAACTGGAAGCAAGCCAGGTGTTCTTCAATAGGTGAACAGTTAAATAAACTAGTACATCCATACCATGGTATACTTACTCAGCTATAAAAAGGAACGAACTACTGACATGCCCAACAACTTGAATCAATCTCCAGAGAATTACGGCGAGTGAAAACAGCTAATGACAAAAAATATGTACTATATAATTCTATTTATAAAACATTCTTGAAATGACTATAGAAACTAAAGAATTACAGAGATAAAGAATAAATTAGTGGTTGCCAGAGGTTGGGCAATAGGAGGGAAAGGTCAGAGGTAAGTAAGTACTGGGTTGACCAAAAAGTTTGTTCAGGTTTTTCTGTAACATTTTAGGAAAAACTCAAACTTTTTAGCCAACCCAATAAATGTAGTTACAAAATGGCAACATGAAGAAAATGTTCTCTATCTTGACTATAACAAATATCAATGTAAATATCCTACTATAGTTTTGTAATATACTACTATTAAGGGAAACTGTATAGAGAGTACATGAGATCTATTATTTCTTACAACTTACTTCTTACAACTGCGTAGGAATCTATGATTATTTCAAAATAAAAAGCGTAATCTTAAAAAAACAGAGTACTTTTAGGGCACCTTCCAACATTGATTATATCAATCAAAATCAAATATCTTCTCTCCAGGAATTTCCAGTCTAAACCAGGCAACACAAAAAGTTTGTGGAAATTTACTTAGAATTTAAGAAAAGTGTATAAATACATATAGTATTTGGGTATTAAAGTATGACCATGTGGTGATATAAAAAAGCATGTGCACAACTAAAAGGAAAAAAATGATTAAAACTCAAATCCATTCCTGGGTATGCAGATGTAATATTTTTAAGTTTTTTACAAAATAAGGAAGGAAAGCAGCACCTAGAATAGTTTATTGCTCCTATTATGGTTTCCATAGCACCCTATAATTCATCTTTCAGTTCTTTTCAAACATCATTATTTCTACTGTGACTTTTCCACTAGACAGCAAACTCCATAAATACAAAGACTGTCTTCATCTTGCCTTCTAGCACATAGCACAGTAACTTACACAGAGCAAAAATTAAATATTTTAAAACTGAAATAAGTTGCTAAATACGACCCTGAACTACAGTCTCCTCTGTTACAGAACTCAAAAACCTATCCCTAGGTAAACAATTATTTATCTTTCCTTAATTGAATTTTTCAATGTTGCCTATAATTTCTCTGAAACAACTTTAAAAGCTTTTAATACACATATGTTTTTAAAATATGAGCTTGACAATGAAAATCATATACCCTGAATATATATCTACAGCAAAGAGTATTAAGACAACATTAATTTCAATTCTAAAAACTTAAAGAAAGTTTTTAGAAGCCTAGACTATCATATTATTAAATATATTCAGTATATTCAAAAATAGAATCAATGCTATTTTGAAATCCAGGAAAACTGTATATCATAAAAGCTTATCCTTAAATCATTTTTTCCGTAAGAAGTTAGCAATAGAAGCAGAATATGAAATAAAATTAAAGATACATAGAGAGAGGATACAGTTATAGATATGCAGACTACCAAAGATGAAGACCTAAGCTTAAAAGAAAAAAAAATCATGAAAAACACAGGGCAGTGAATCTATTTTCTTCCTGAAATAAGTACAATTCAGTCATATAATGTAACAGGAATAAACCAGAGAGCATCAAAGCTATTTTAAACATTTAAGTATATCCTTTAAAACAAAAACAGACAACATTATCAAATTTAAGTACGCTTCCTTTTTTAAAGGGAATTTTATTCAAAAAACAAAAAAAAAGGTTTAAAAAAATGCATGGGAAAACCTCAAATGCAAAAAAAAAAGATTTACTTACCAAGTTGGCCATATAAATTGTGAGCAGCCCTCTCCTGCAAGTAATTTTAAGAAGACAGAGAGTGAGACTAAGCACAAATTTGACTTAATAATCACTTCATCACTATTTTTAGAAATCTACCAAATCATTTCTCAGGAGTGGTGGGAAAGGGGTAGATTATGCAGAACTAAGTTTTTAGTACCATAATAGTTAACTGTATAAATCAATTCTACAAGTCATTCTGTTTGGCAGTCATTAAATATTCTGTTTAATGCTCATTAATTAGAATTCTTTAAAATTACTATTGCCTGGGACTTCCCTAGTAGTCTACTGGTAGAATCCACCTTCCAATACAGGCAATGTGGGTTCAATCCCTGGTCAGGGAACTAACATCCCACATGCTGCAGGGCAACTAAGCCCACGGACCATGACTACTGAGCCCATATGCCACAACTACTGGGACCACATACCATAGCTAGAGAGCCCACAGGGTGCAACAAGAGAGAAGCCTGCACATGCCACAACAAAAACCAGCACAGCCAAAATCTTTTAAAGAATTTAAAAAAATCAAGTCAAAGCTCTAACATTTCTTAGAAAAAAAAAAAAATTACTATTGACTAGTAATTGCTAATTAGACTTATTGGAAAGATCATATATCTAACAAAATTAACTAATACAGTGTTAAATACATGTCAATTACATCTCAATTTTTAAAATTACTGACACTTTATTATTTATTAATAGGAAGAGAGGTACAATTTGCTATTAGTCTATCTTTATGTTAGAGAATTCTAAGCTAATGAAGAATCCTAGCAAATTAATCTTGCCAAGAAGTCAAGGCCATCACAATTTTAACTAAATGCAAATTTATTTTTAAAAAATCAGGTCTTGTATCATTTTACACATAATGCAACTGTTCATTAGACATTGTTACAAATCATACTAAATCACCTTGTTTTAATTTCATTGCTAAGTGAAAAGTCAGGTACTAAGTGAACTCTTTAACACCAAAGGACAAACAAAAGCTCTGTAAACACCTGCTTTACAGAAAAACTACATATTTACTAAATGTATATTCACTCTTGCTGCTGCTACTGCTAAGTCACTTCAGTCGTGTCCGACTCTGTGCGACCCCATAGACGGCAGCCCATCAGGCTCCCCCGTCCCTGGGATTCTCCAGGCAAGAACACTGGAGTGAGTTGCCATTTCCTTCTCCAGTGCGTAAAAGTGAAAAGTGAAAGTGAAGTAGCTCAGTGAAAGTGAATTTGCTCAGTCGTGTCCGACTCTTCGCGACCCCATGGACGGCAGCCTACCAGGCTCCTCCATCCATGGGACTTTCCAGGCAAGAGTACTGGAGTGGGGTGCCTTCTCTGATATTCACTCTTACTTAATGAGAATTCACCTAGAAACTCAAAGATAAGGACAATTTTATGCCCTTATAACTTTACCTTACACTGCACACGAGACCATAAATGACACACATCCCTCTAATAAAGCAGTCTTTAATATTTAAAGCATTCAAGGGCAGGGCTCAAATAAACTCTAAAAATCATAGAAATATATATGAGTTTCAATAATGAACATTTTTAGTACTCAAAGAAACAATTACTTTGTAACATAAAGTAAGAATATCAAATCACTTTCATTTAAATATCATGCTAGATCTTAACATCATCAATCAATCTTGATGTCAGATCCAGTCATACAAAACCTTGATTGTTCATCACTTAAAATGGCTTAACAGGATTTTCAATTTACTAAAGCCATATGGAGGCAGTATGATATAACTGAATAATGCTGAAGCGAAGTTAAGAAATCAAGGTTCCAGTTAACTTTCTCTGGTACTCTAGTTTTGTCATTAAAATGAGGAAACTAGTTATCTAACTTATATTTTTAAATATAAAAACTATTTAAAGAAAAAAACTTACATTTATCACTAATATATAAAACATAACATTGGGTCCACCCTGGTTGAAAGGGGGAGGCGTCCTAGGCATACCCACTGGGCCATACCCCCAGCAATGCCCCTCTTCAGCAGGTCCTAATGTTCCTTAGCAGAACAACAGAATTCCACTGCTCCTCTAAAAATGAATTTCAAAATCAGTGATACGATGATCTCTGTAAGGTCCCTTTTAAGTTTTCTTTTCTATGATTTAAACATACCAATTGAAATTGTTCTTACTAATCCTTACCAATCTTTAGTTCCTACCAAATTCTAAATCAAAGATGTTCCAATAGTACTTTTTTTAAATAAATCATATCAAGAAAAATCAGGGTAACATCATCATCTAAGAGTCACACATACATGGAAAAGCTAAACGCTTCTCAAGGATTTACCTGTTCTTTTCAATTGCTGGTTACATATGAACAAAAAAAATAGTATTCTTCATTACAAAACCAAAGTAAAAATATTTCTGTAATTTCAGTGATGGTGCCCCAAATACATTTCACTATGAAGTGAAATTAAAAGACACTTGCTCCTTGAAAGAAAAGCTATGACAAACCTAGACAATGTATTAAAAACCAGAGACATTACTTTGCCAACAAAGGTCCATCTAGTGAAAGCTCTGGTTTTTCCAGCAGTCATGTATGGATGTGAGAGTTGGACCATATAGAAGGCTAAATGCTGAAGAACTGATGCTTTTGAGCTGTGGTGGAGAAAACTCTTGACAGTCCCTTGGACTGCAAGGAGATCCAACCAGTTAACCCTAAAGGAAATCAGTCCTGAATGTTTACTGGAAGGACTGATGCTAAAGCTGAAACTCCAATACTTTGGCAACCTGATGTGAAGAGCTGATTCATTAGAGAAGACCTTCATGCAGGGAAGGATTGAAGACAGGAGGAGAAGGGGACAACAGAGGATGAGATGGTTGGATGGCATCACCGATGAGATGGACATGAGTTTGAGCAAGCTCTGGGAGATGGTGAAGGACGGGGAAGCCTGGCGTGCTGCAGTCCATGGGGTTGCAAAGAGTCAGACACAACTGAGTGACTGAACAACAACAACAGTGAAGTGAACTAATATATGATGCTATCTTCATTCTGTCTCTGATAATAACAGTAACCCAACTCTAGAATCATCACTAGCTTCCATCTATAACTGTTTCTCTTTACTGAACAAAGATGATCTTGTTTAACCGTTACATTTTCACAGACCTGCAATAGTACCTGGCATCCAACAGACACTAAACAAATGGTAGAATTACTAAGCAAAGTGTTACTAGGAATCCAGTCTTACAAGAAGGAATACATTATAGACATATATTTTAGAAATGTAATCACAAAAGATAGCCACTAGACAGAGGGACGACTGACTAAAGACACTAATTTATTAGCAAGCAAAAACATGATCTATTTGTATAAAATTTAATAATTTACACAGTATAATATTTTGAAACCAGATTTTATACTCTCAGTAGTTATACAAAGTATAAAGCAGACACTATCGTCCTCACTATAACCAAGAATCGGAGAAGTAGTTTATTTAAAAATATGAAGGCAGCAAAAAGCAAGTTCTTCTGACTCAAGTTTCACATTCTTTCCAAGGTACTGTTTCTACAGAAGAAAATCTTTACTAAGTTATCTTTCAATTCTAAAACTTCCTGATTTGTTTAATATGGTATCCTAGCAGGCTTCTGTGCAGCGAGGATAAACAAAGTCTTGACACAGCCTGCTGCTGCTGCTGCTAAGTCGCTTCAGTTGTGTCCGACTCTGTGCGACCCCATAGATGGCAGCCCACCAGGCTCCCCCATCTCTGGGGTTCTCCAGGCAAGAACACTGGAGTAGGTTGCCATTTCCTTCTCCAATGCATGAAAGTGAAAAGTGAAAGGGAAGTTGCTCAGTCGTGTCCCACTATCAGTAAAAAGCCAAGGATGTATTGCTATTAGAGTACTACCATTAGTAGCAGTAGTACTATTAATTATTATTATATATAATAATTATAATTATTAGTAGTAGTAGTACTATCTAGTACTAATAGTATTAGACTATTACGGTCTCAAGCTTCAATGTGTTGTTGTTGTTCAGTTGCTCAGTCTTGTCCAACACTTTGCAACCCATAAACTGTAGCCAACCAGGCCTCTGTCCATGAGATTTCCCAGGCAAGGATACTGTATCGTTTGCCATTTCCTTCTCCAGGGGATCTTCCCGATCCAGTTATCCAACCCACATCTCTTGCATTGGCAGACAGATTCTTTACCCACTGAGCCACCTGGGAAGCCCCAAGTTTCAATTCACCATTTCCAAATAATGAGGAAGATCACCTCCTCCTCAGCTTTATCTGAATTCCAACCCAAAGCTAACAGCCTCAAGAATGAGAGGACGGTATTTTATTTGGCAGGTGATAATATCAGAACAGTAATTTATTTTATCACTTCTCCAGAGATGGTCAGTATTACAGGAAATGGATAAGTTGATTAAATACCATTTTATTATTTAACACTTGACTGTATCTAGCCTAAGTCTGAAGACAAACAAGTCACTCCCTTCCTAGTGAGTAAATTCTCTCTGGAAACCAAGTTACACATTAAAACACGGGTACAACAGTGACGGGGAAGGGGGGGGGATGTCAATTAGAAAATAAGTGGGCCTAGAGGAAGGGCTGGGGCCAAGGAGGACAATAACTTTTTAAACTTCACAGGAGGCTCTGATACACAAATACTTCCATTCTTCTAATCTAATCACTAGATTAGAAGACTGGGGAAACTCGGTGAATAAGCAGCCTAAAGTTAGTCAAGTATTTCTTTCAACCACAGATAAGCTTTTTTTTTTTTTTTGGATGGGGAAAGAAGGTGAATCTTTTAAACGTCCATTAAAAATGTAAGTGGGTGTGTACATCAAGGGGTACTATCTAAAAAAGTATTAAGACCACTGTTGTAAGAACTGTGCAATCAGAGTATCACTATTCCTTACGGGGAAATATTAAAATAATTAAATGTTCTTAACATCTCAGTAGAACAAAAGATATCCTCACATTCTACTGAAATTTCAAGGATTATCTTCTAATGACATTATTTTGTCTAATTAGATGGACAATAATGCTTTTTATTTTCTGGAAACTTTAGTGTAAATATTCTTTAGTTAACTTTCTCAAACTTCTGAATGACACTCTATGTAACACATTTCATAACTAAGATCACTAGGGAATACAGTAGGAATCGTGTAACTTCTAAATATTTATATATACATATAAAATACGTCTGTGTTCAATGGATAAGGAGAAATTAGAGATTAAAGAAAAACAAAGTGAATGTTCCTAAACACTAAGTTTACCAAGATATTTTATTTAATCATTTCAGAAAGTCTTTCAAAATAAAATAGAATTTCATTTGTCAAAATATTTCAGAACAGTATAAAATACTTCTTTAAGGTACAGGAATGGGTAAGACAAACTTCTAGACTAGACAAAGACACCATAATTATATTCTATGGTATACAGTGGATAATAGAGAGGTAAGCTTTTCAGAAGACTGCCAGGTAATCTCATTTTCTTCCTGTGAACAAGACAGTGAAACTTGAAGATACCAAGAATTTATAAGCCAGTTTATAGGTATTCTTTTACCCACATAGTACATAGTTGATTCCTTTTGGTCACATCTGCTTAGGAGTTTCGTAATTACAACAGTGTAATTTAACAACTTAAACCATGAATATGCTTAGACTAAATACCCAATTTTTGATACTTTAATCCATGTCCTTGTTTGAGCACCCTGCAGTTTTAACTTATCTAAACTAATACTAAATATCAAAGCAAATCCACAACAACTCTACAAAACAAAATCCATCAGAACAACTCCTTTCTGAACCACAAACAAAGCACTTCCTAGAAAAAGAAAGAGAAGACTAGTTCTTAACAGCCCACCTAGGGATAAACTAGATGTTACCAAAGCTTCCTGCTGAGTTACTAAGATCACAGTTCTTTGTGGCACAAATTTTTTAAGCAACCCTGGAAACAACTTCAAAGCTTTCGCAGAACCCCATAGTGATGCGATTAAGATTTAAGTAAGCTGCACTCTTACAAGGTGTTAGAAACTAGCTGGCAAAGCATGTTTAATTCTGTAGATGGAAGGAGACTGAGAAAGATGGATGGATGGATGGATGGATGGGTGGATGGATGAATAAAAGGACAGATGAGTTGGAGAGAGGGAGAAAAAAGTTGTGAGGAAATAAATTTAAACCAATATAGATGAAAACATATTCATGAATATAGATAGATTTTCACTAATATATCTATACCTACAACACACACACATATATATATATCCATCATACATATGTGTGTGTATATAACCACGTTGTATGTTTGTACCTCATTAAATGCTTTTTTAAAAAAGGTGATTATACAATTGAGTACAAAGCATATAACTTTTAGTAAAGATTTCATTATTGAATAGAGCTTCAGAGATTTAAAAATTTAAATTATCATAATTTGCTAATTTGGAAAAAAACTGTTAATCCTCCACATTCTTTTTCTTCTATCCTTTCTAATATATTACTGATATTTACTTTTAAAAGGATGAACTAATAATTGATCAATTAATTTAAAAATTGGTTCAAAACTAATTCCTTAAATGTTGCTATTTCCCAACTTCTAACCTCAGGCTTCCTATTCTGAGCTTTGAGACTCTAATCTCCAATAGCTTCAATAATCACCTACGGGAGGAACTCTCCAATTTTATTTACATAGCTACCATGCTTTTCCTGAATCTAGACTCACACTTCAAGCTGCCTACTGGCCAACTCCAACAACATATCATTGACTTTCTTTGGGAACTAAAGGCATAATTATAAATTCCTCTTCCTTATATGCTATAATATTAATATGTTTCATTTGGGGCNTGCTGAAGAGGAAACATTGTGGAATTACAGAGAAACAGAATTACCAAATTCCTACATGGCACCCTCCCAAGGGTACCACAACCCAATGACTAGGACTCCGGACAAATTATAATGATGAAGACTTCTATCTTAGTTCTTGATTCATAAATTAGAGAAAATAACAGTAATGTCCTCAAAAACTTTTGTAAGAATTAACTAAGATAGCATATTCAAAAGCAGAGACATTACTTTGCCAACAAAGGTCCATCTAGTCACTGTCTCTTATACACATCTCCTTTGTAAATTACTTATATAAAACATAGAAAAGCATATCTTTTAGCTTTATTTCTTTATAAGTTGTTTTATAGTGTATCTTAGTTTTAAAAACTCTGGTAGATTACTTTCTACCAGATTCTACTCAGTAATCTGAGTAGGTTACTCAGGTATCTTGATGTTTAATGAGATCTTAAGAAAAATTTGTTGCTAAATAAAAAATGTTTTCAAAGCAAGTAAGACCACTTGTTAACTTTTGCACAATTTCAGATAAACAGAGACCAGACTTTCTTAAAGTAAGATACACTATACAACAACTTATAAAGAAACAAAGCTAAAAGATTTGCTTTTCTATGTTTTATTGTTAAAGCCAAAAAAGTTTTTTAAACCTGCATTTTAGAAAGTCACTAGCTTCTGACCAATACTATAAAATTTAATTTTAAAGTTTTTAATTAGACCCCAAACCATTTGTGCTTGATGTACATATATACACCATATATACATATAATGCTTTAAAAAAAGAAAAAAAAAACTTAGAGCTATTTCCAGGTTTTTTAATTTTATCATCTAATAAAGAACAGAACTAAATCAACAACTGTCACAAAAAGTTCAACTACTAAACAATCACATCAAGATAAGGATAATTTTTTTTCTTCAGAAACCATGGAATAATACTCGTAAAGAAGTTAAAATTCTAGAGAGAGAGAAGTCGCTCAGTCATGTCTGACTCTTTGCGACCCCAGGGACTGTAGGCTACCAGGCTCCTCCATCCATGTGATTTTTCAGGCAAGAGTACTTCAGTGGGCTGCCATTTCCTTCTCCAGGGGATCTTCCCGATCCAGGGATTGAACCCAGGTCTCCTGCATCACAAGCAGACGCTTTACCATCTGAGCCACCAGGGAAGCCTCAAAATCTAATCAGGTCTCAAACACAGTAAATCCACTCCAACTAATATTTAGAACAAGTCATAATTTAGGACAAATTTTCTATGAATCCCTAGTGTCGGTGAATAAAATACTAGTGCAATAGCTCACTTAAATAAATAAAAATAGAAAACTTAAAAAACAGTTTACTATCAAATGTAAAAGGAGAATAGGAAATAAACTACTTCCAGGAAACCTCTTTATGTCTTAAGGAGTTATAGCTTTTAATATCAGTAACACAATTTTATTTTGGTACTATCATGGTATTTAAGTAAATGTTGCTCTTCAAAAAAGAGTTTGACTTTTGGGGAAATGTTAAAAATAAATACATAAAAATGAAATTCTTTAAAAAAAATTATTCTTCCATTTCCAGTTTATATGTAAGGAACTTGAAAGTGATCACTTGGTCCTAAAACCAAGTAAAAAGCTGAACAAACTGAAAAGTCAACTTCCACAACAGAAGTAAGGACACACTGCAAACTGCTGCCCCCTAAACTGCAGAAACTGCAAGCAGATACAGAGAATAAGACCATAACAGAGCACAAACTCACAAGCTGAAACTTCTGAGGGAATGAGTCAGGAGAGGACAATCTGCACTGTAACTGATATGTAGCAGGGGGTTCGGTGTGGGAGTTAGGATAGAGGGAGGCACCATCTGGGAGTTATAAATTCCACAGGTACTGGTCTTAAGAAGGGCCCACACTTTTGTGAGTCTTACCTCCAGGAGCTTGACTTATCACATCTTATTGAAAAATCTGAATGAACGTTTTTGCCAATCCAATACATAAAACATTCAATTAAAACCACAAAAGGCAGAATAAGACGGAAAGATAAAAATCAGAACCAAGAACAAAGGCAACAAAGAAAAAACAGTAACAAATATGGTAGAAATCAGTCCAACTATATCAATAATCACTTTGCTAGCTATGTGCATGCTCAGTCATATCTGACTCTGCAACCCCACTGACTATAGCCTGCCTGTCTCCACTGTCCATGGCAAGAATATTGGAGTGGGTTGCCATTTCATACTCCAGGGGATCTTCCTGACCTAGGGATCCAACCCACATCTCTTGGGTCTCCTGCATTGGCAGGTGGATTATTTATCACTGCACCAATTACTCTGAATGACAGTTAAAAGACAGATTGGCAAAGCTGATCTAAAACATAACCCAATTATATGTCAAATACAAGAAACCTACTTTAACTATATATATACATAGAGATTAAAGTAAATAAGCATGAAGAAATGTCTCATACATATATCATCAAGGAAATGCAAATTAAAACAACAATTCGATACTACCACACACGTATTAGGAAGGCCAAAATTCAGATAATACTAAATGCTGGTGAAGACATGGAACAAGAGGAATAGTGAGGATACAAAATGGCCCAGACCCTTTGGAAAACAGTAGGCAGTTTCATACAAAATTAAACAAACTCTTAGTATATGATCCAGCAATCACAACCCTTAGTAATCATCCAAAGGAGTTGAAAATTTTTGTCCACATAAAAACCTGCACCTGAAGGTTTACAGCAGCTTTATCCATAATTACCAAAACTTGGAAGCCATCAAGATGTCTGTCAGTAGGTCAATAGATAAATAAACTGATACATCCATGTAATATTATTCAGTTCCAAAAAGAAATGACCCATCAAGCCATGAAAAGACATGGAGGAAACTTAACTGCATATCACTAATAAAAGATGTTAATCTGGAAAGCCAACATACCGTATGATTCCAACTATACAACATTCTAGAAAAGATAAAACTATGAACACAGTTAAAAAATAAGTGGTTACTAGGGGTTAAGGGGAGAGAGGGATTAATAAGCAAGCACAGAGGATTTTTAAGACAGTGAAATTCCTCTGCAAGATAGTATAATGGTCTATATGTGTCCTTATACATTTGTCCAAACCCATAAATGTACAAAACCAAGAACCCTAATGTAAATTATAGATTTGGACTGATAATGACATGTCTATCTAGGTACATCGATTGTAACAAATATACCACTCTGTTGGGTGATATTGATAATTAGGGAGGCTAGAAGGGATAGGCTACCCACTCCAGTATTCTTGGGTTTCCCTGGTGGTTCAGACAATAAAGAATGCACCTGCATTGTGAGAGACCTCGGTTCAAACTATGGGTTAGAAGATCCCCTGGAGAAGGGCATGGCAACTCACTCCAGTATTCTTGCTTGGAGAATCCCCACGGACAGAGGAGCCTAGTGGGCTACAGTCCATGGGGTCACAAAGAGTTGGCCATGACTGAGCAACTAAGTACAGCACATCACATCCATGTGTAGGAATCAGGATATATGAAAAATCATTATACTTCCCCTTTAATTTTGCTTTGAACCTAAAACTCCTCCCGCCAAAATATAGTAATTTTTTTTTAATTTTATTTTTACTTTATTTTACTTTACAATACCGTACTGGTTTTGCCATACATTGACATGAATCCACCATGGGTGTATATTAGCTCCCAATCCTGAATCCCCCTCCCACCTCCCACTCCATATCATCTCCCTGGATCATCCCCGTGCACCAGCCCCAAGCATCCTGTATCCTGTATCGAACATAGGCTTGTGCTTCGTTCTTACATGATAGTATACATGTTTCAATGCCATTCTCCCAAATCATCCCACCCTCTCCCTCTCCCACAGAGTCCAAAAGTCCGTTCTATACATCTGCGTG
Source organism: Cephalophus harveyi (assembly GCA_006410635.1). NCBI lineage: Eukaryota > Metazoa > Chordata > Mammalia > Artiodactyla > Bovidae > Cephalophus > Cephalophus harveyi. The sequence goes on along the minus strand of SJYT01079470.1, from coordinate 26,963 downwards.
TCCTTTGCTGTCTCATATACAGGGTCATCATTGCCATCTTTCTAAATTCCACATATATGTGTCAGTATACTGTAGCGGTATTTTTCACAGAACTAGAACAAATAATTTCAAGATTTGTATGGAAATACAAAAAACCTCGAATAGCCAAAGCAATCTTGAGAAAGAAGAATGGATCTGGAGGAATCAACTTGCCGGACTTCAGGCTCTACTACAAAGCCACAGTCATCAAGACAGTATGGTACTGGCACAAAGACAGAAATATAGATCAGTGTAACAAAATAGAAAGCCCAGAGAAAATCCACACACATATGGACACCTTTTCTTCGACAAAGGAGGCAAAAATATACAATGGAGTAAAGACAATCTCTTTAACAAGTGGTGCTGGGAATAAAAAAAAAAAAACAAAAACCTCCAGTGAAAAGAAAAAATAAAAACAACAAAAAAAAAAAAAAAAAAAAAAATTTCAAATAATGGAAAAGAATGCAGGAAAAGGAACAGAGAAAGAAAAATAGTAATAAAACAGTGGATCTAATCCAGTCACATCATAATAAACATACAAATGTTAATGGACTAATAAATCTAATTAAAAGACAAAAATTAGCAAAAATAGATTTAAAACACCAAGACAAGGGAATTCCTTGGCAGTTGAGTGGTAAGGATTTCGCTTTCACTGCAACAGGCCAAGGTTCAATACCAAGTCAGGAAAACGACAATCCCTCCAGTCATGCAGCTTGGCCAAAAAAATAACTTCTTAATTTTTAAATACAAAATTTTTTAAAATTAAAAAATAAAAATCCAAGACCCAATTACATGCTATCCACAAAAATCACATTTCAAATATAAAACTAAGAGATTTGAAATTAACTGGAAATAAATTCAATACAATGCAAGCACTACAACACGGCTGGAGTGGTTACAGCAATACCAAATAAAACAGAATTCAGAGCAAAGGAAATTATCTGAGCTATAGAGAAACACTGTATATTGATAACAAGTTCAATTTATCATTGAAGAAATGACAACCATAAATGTGTATACACCAAACTGACAGCATTAAAGTGAGAACCAGACAAATCCTGAACCACAGAAGGGCGATTTTAATACCTTTCTCTCAGCAAATAATAAAACTAGACAAAAAATTTAGTAACGATATAGATTGGTAGTTTTCAACAAAGGGGGGATTTATCCCATCAGGATAATTGTACTCATCTCACATGCTAGTAACCTAATGCTCAAAATTCTCCAAGCCAGGCTTCAACAGTACGTGAATCATGAACTTCCAGATGTTCAAGCTGGATTTAGAAAATGCAGAGGAGCCAGATATGAAACTGCCAACATCAATAGGATCAGCAAACAACAAGGGAGTTCCAGAAAAATATCTACTTCTCCTTTATTGACTATGCCAAAGCCTTTGACTGTGTACAGGATCACAATAAACTGGAAAATTCTTAAAGAGGGGAATACCAGACTACCTGACTTGCCTCTTGAGAAATCTGTATGCAGGTCAGGAAGCAACAGTTAGAGCTGGACATGGAACAACAGACTGGTTCCAAATCGGGAAAGGAGTACGTCAAAGCTGTATATTGTCACCCTGCTTATTTAACTTATATGCAGAGTACATCATGAGAAACGCTGGGCTGGAGGAAGCACAAGCTGGAATCAAGATTGCCAGGAGAAATATCAATAACCTCAGATATGCAGATGACACCACCCTTATGGCAGAAAGCAAAGAACTAAAGAGCCTCTTGATGAAAGTGAAAGAGGAGAGTGAAAAAGTTGGCTTAAAACTCAAATATTCAGAAAACTAAGATCATGGCATCTGCTCCCATCACTTCATGGCAAATAGACGGAGAAACAGTGGAAACAGTGACAGACTTTATTTTCTTGGGCTCCCAAATCACTGCAGATGGTGACTGCAGCCAAGAAATTAAAAGACACTTGCTCCTTGGAAGAAAAGTTATGACCAACCTAGACAGCATATTAAAAAGCAGAGACATTACTTTGCCAACAAAGGTCCATCTAGTCAAGGCTATGGTTTTTCCAGTGGTCATGTATGGATGTAAGAGTTGGACTGTGAAAAAAGCTGAGCGCTGAAGAATTGATGCTTTGGAACTGTGGTGTTGGAGAAGACTCTTGAGAGTCCCTTGGACTGCAAGGAGATCCAACCAGCCCATTCTAAAGGAGATCAGTCCTGAATATTCATTGGAGAGACTGATGCTGAAGCTGAAACTCCAATACTTTGGCCACCTGATGTGAAAAGACCCTGATGCTGGGAAAGACTGAAGGTGGGAGGAAAAGGGGATGACAGAGGACGAGATGGTTGGATGGCATCACTGACTCAATGGACATGAGTTTGAATAAGCTCCAGGAGTTGGTGATGGACAAGGAGGCCTAGGGTGCTGCAGTGTGTGGAGTCACAAAGAGTCAGACACAAGTGAGCGACTGAACTCAACTGATCCCATGGGGACATGTTTCCTATGGAAACATTATTTGTTGTCCTAATTTGGTGGGGAGGGGACGGGAGTGCTAATGGTATGTATGAATACAATATACAGAACAGTCCTCTCCCAAACAAAGAATTATCTGGTCCAAAGCAAGTCAATAGTGCCAGGATTGAAAACCCGTCCTAGATATGATAAACTATATCAATTTGACCTTGTTGATATTCTTAAAATGCTAGAAACAGGCTAAAATAAAGCACAAAACCCCATATGATCATATCAATGGATCCAGGAAAGACATTTGACAAAATGCTACACCCATTCATGATCAAGGCTCTCACAAAACTAGGAATACATCTGAACTTCCTAAACTTGGTAAGTTCAGTTCAGTTCAGTCGCTCAGTCGTGTCCTACTCTTTGCAACCCCAGGAATCGCAGCACGCCAGGCCTCCCTGTTCATCACCAACTCCCGGAGTTCACTCAGACTCACGTCCATCGAGTCAGTGATGCCATCCAGCCATCTCATCCTTGGTCATCCCCTTCTCCTCCTGCCCCCAATCCCTCCCAGCATCAGAGTCTTTTCCAATGAGTCAACTCTTCTCATGAGGTGGCCAAAGTACTGGAGCTTCAGCTTTAGCATTATTCCTTCCAAAGAAATCCCAGGGCTGATCTCCTTCAGAATGGACTGGTTGGATCTCCTTGCAGCCCAAGGGACTCTCAAGAGTCTTCTCCAACACCACGGTTCAAAAGCATCAATTCTTCGGTGCTCAGCCTTTTTCACAATCCAACTCTCACATCCATACATGACCACTGGGAAAACCATAGCCTTGACTAGACGGACCTTAGTCGGCAAAGTAATGTCTCTGCTTTTGAATATGCTATCTAGGTTGGTCATAACTTTTCTTCCAAGGAGAACTTGATAACAGGTAACATCATACGTTAAGGTGAAATTCCTTCCCCTAAGATCAGGAACAAGGGAAGGATGTACCAACACAATAGAAGGAAATAAAAGATATACAGACTGGAAAGGGAAGAATAAAATTGGCCCTATTTGCAACAACATTATTTTCAATGTAAAAATTCTCAAGGAATATGCAGAAAAATTTATTAGAACTAACAAGTAAATTCCGCAAGAACCCAGGAATCAAGGTCACCTTCAAAAACTCAATACACTTCCATGTATAGCAACAAACATGTGAAAAATGATACTAAAAATATAGTATGCCCCACCTCACATCACAGACAAAAATTAACTTAAAATGGATCAAAGACTGAAATATGAAAATTAAAACTATAAAACTCTTAAAAGAAAACATAGAGACAATCTTTGTTACCTTAGATTTGATAATGGGCTTCTTAAATATGACACAAAAATACATGAATAGAATAAAATATATAAATCGGACTTCCTCAAAATGTAAAATGTATGTTCTTCAAATGACATGATCAAGAATATAAAAAACAAGGCACTGAATGGGAGAAAGTATTTACAAGTCATATATCTCATAATGGCTTTTATTTAGAATAACTAAAGGATGCTTACAAATTAATAATAAAAAGATAAATAACCCAATAAAAAGCAGGCAAATGATCTAAACAGACATTTTTCCAAAGAAGATCTACAAACAGCTAGTAGGTACATGAAAAGTTGCTCAATACCAATAGTCATCTGGGAAATGAAAATCTAAACCACACCTTAAATACTACTTCACACTCTCTATGGAGAAGGCAATGGCAACCCACTCCAGTACTCTTGCCTGGAAAATCCCATGGACGGAGGAGCCTGGAAGGCTGCAGTCCATGGGGTCGCGAAGAGTCGGACACTACTGAGCTACTTTACTTTCAATTTTCACTTTCATGCACTGGAGAAAGAAATGGCAACCCACTCCAGTGTTCTTGCCTGGAGAATCCCAGGGACGGCGGAGCCTGAAGCGATTAGCAGCAGCAGCAGCAGCAGCAGCAGGGAAACCATAATCAGAAAGCATATAATTACAAATGTTAGTCACAATGTGAAGTCATTAGACTCGTTACTGCTAGAGAGGATGAACAATGGTACAATAAACACTTTGGCAGCTCCTCAAATGAGGAAGCATAGTTACCATGAAGTGAAGTGAAGTCGCTCAGTCACATCTGACTCTTTGCAACCCCATGGACTGTAGCCTACAAGGCTCCGCTGTCCATGGGATTTTCCAGGCAAGAATACTGGAGTGGGTTGCCATTTCCTTCTCCAGGGGATCTTCCCCACCCAGGGATCAAACCCGGTCTCCCGCATTACAGGCAGACGCTTTACCATCTGAGCCACCAGGGAAGCCCAGTTACCATGAGCCAGCAATAACAAAGAGGCCTCTCCATTTTAAGCTCTCTACTAAATAATTCTTATATCAAAGGAGAAAAACAAACTAAAATTACAGAATTTCTATAAAATTATGATTATGTAAATATAACATATCAGAATATATATATATATATATAAAATCAAAGAGGAAAATTCAGCCTTAAATACTTGTATCAATAGAACTTAATGTAAGCAAAATCAACAAAATTAGTAGCTACCAATAATACAAAATAAATGAGTTGAGAAATAACCATTGAAAACAGAAAATTCAACCAAATCATATCAGACTATTTTGTATGAACTTCATGCAAATAAATATAAAAGTCTTTATAAATGGATAATTTTGGGAAAATGGAAAATTTTTAAGAGATGGATAACTTTCTGTTAGAGACAGAGTTGAGTGAGTTTAAGCAGACCAGTTTCCACAGAGGAAACCTCTTAAGAATTACCATGCCCAAAACAGTTACCATGGCCAGGAGGGGCCACAGAGGATCAGACTAAATACTCAAAGGCCAGAAAATTCACTGCTACTTAAATTACACCAGAGTAAGGGGGAAAACAACAAAACTTATAAAACATTTTATAAAGTAAATGTGACAATGACACTAAAATGCATAAAGAATACACAAACATATAACACACACAAGTAGCCATCTCACAAATAATGATGTCTTTAGTGATGTCATGATCAACTGAGCTTTATTCCAGTAAAGCAGAGATTATGGAATATCAGGAAATCCATCCATCTAATTCATCATCAATAACAATTCATTGGAAAGATCTGGTGATTACCACTTCAATCACATATTCAAACTTAGAACTACTCAGAAGTTTGGGCCTCCTGATAGCGTCAGCGTCATCTATGAAGTAAACTCTTAACCAAGAATATTTAATTCGAATCTAATCAAAGATTTCGACTGAACTTCAAGTTCATAGGAAATATCATTTAAACAATTCTGTGAGGAAAAATTTCTGACAAAATCAGAAGTGATTTTACACACAACAAGATAACTGGCCTGGTCATATCAATAATTCACTGATAAAAGTGACTTATGATGATAAAAGTGGGATGGATGATTAACCTAGATCAAGAGAAAGAAACAGAACACCATACATCAACTTTGACTAGATTTTGGTTCAAAAAAACCAGCTATGGAGTATTTTAGGACAGTATGGACAAGACGGTAATTGGAAATGACTGCTAATTTTCTTATGTGTGATAACAGTGCTAGAATTATGTAAAAAAGTATTGTTTTAGAATATGCATGATGATAACATATTTAGGAGTGAAAATATCATGATGGCAACAACGTACTTTTATGTGGTTCATACACACACACCTAATACCACACATACATAGATTTAGAACCACATAAAAATAAAGTAAAAATGGTAAAACGTTAACTGCGGTTGACTCTAGGTGATAATTATACAGGTATTCATTTCAACATTTTGTGCTGAAATGCAGGCAAATAACTTCAAAAATGCCATCTTATCATTCAAGGGCTAAAAAATAAATCAAAGCAAACTTGGTCTAAAGCATCTTTAAAGTTTCATATATGAGTAACATACTTTGAAATCATACTTCCAAAAACCGATATTGGTATGTATAAACTGATCAAGAAGTTACAATCGCCAGAAAAATACTCTCGTTACTTATGGGGGAGAAAACAATAAAAATACTTAACACAGTTACCATGTGTCAGACACTCTTCTAAGCACTTTTTACATAACTAACTCATTTAATTCTCTGAACAACTATATGAGTACTTAATCACGATCTCCATTTTTCAGATAAGAAATAAGCCATAGACGTCACACAGTAAGTGGCAGAGCTAGTCTCCCAAGTCAGAGAACATAGGTCCAGAATCCACACTTATTTAGTGACTACTCTGTACCCTCCTCTTGGGTGAGGTAACCTATACTCCTGAGCAAAGTTTCTGTTTAGTCTGTTAGTCGTGTCAGACCCTTCTGTGACCCCATGGATTGCAGCCCACCAGGCTCCTCTGTCCCTGGGATTTCCTAGGCAAGGTTATTGGCGTAGGTTGCCATTTCCTCCTCCAGGGCATCTTCCCAACCCAGGGATCAAACCCACGTCACAGCATCTCATGCATTGCAGGAGAATTCTTTACCACTGAGCCATCAGGGAAGCTCACGTTCCTAGCAATACTGACTTGATTTTGCTGGGGTTATAACACCCTTTGATTTTAGTAATTTTACTAATCCAAAAGCATGATCAAACAGAGAATCACAAAAAGTTAGATATTATTACATTTACAAAAATGCATTAAAATGGCCTCAGGTAGTTTAGGGCTTCCCTGCTGGCTCAGTGGTAAAATAATCCACATGCCAACACAGGAAACTCGGGTTCAATATCTGGGTCAAGAAGATCCCCTAGAGAAGGAAATGGCAACCCACTCCAGTATCCTTGCCTGGGAAATCCCACGGACAGAGGAGCCTGGCGGGCTACAGTTCAGAGGGTCACAAAGAGTCAGACACAACTTAGTGACTTAAAAATAACAGGTAGTTTAGGTAAATATTTAGTTATATAAAAAGATCTATCTATATTCTTACTAGAGGATCGATGATTATAACAAACACCTTCATCAGCTGAAAGATGACCAATCTTGATTAACACATGACACTATCTTGATTATCTGGGATAAAGGTGGAATCAAAGCAGTTCTCAGCAGTAAAAGTAAATATTCTTGAGATGGCAAAAATTATTTTATGCCAAATGTTTAACTTCAACAGTTTAATTGACTGAAAAATTTACATAACATTTGTAGTATTTTGCAGAAACCTTATTATCCCACACGGAACATTTTCAACTGATAACAAAATGTTTTTTTAATGAGAAGATATCGTAAAAAAAATACTAACTGATTTAACAGAGGTAATGAGTCTAAAGTAAATTACAAATCTAGATGAATAAAGAAAATTATTGTTTATTTTCTTAGGTGTGATAACGGTATTGTGGTTACAGAAAAGATCTTTAACTGGAATTTATGCATGTCATGCTTTAGTTTGGCACATCAGAGGACTCTATAAATTTTTAGTAACCAAACACTAATGGGTATTATTACTGTATAATGTCAATCGTCTTTTTCATAGGCTTAAAAACATAAATAAGTATAAAATTAAATTTTCCATCAAATATTTGCAAGATTGAAAAATATATGTGGAAATATTTCTCTTCCCTGGACCACAATAAACACTAAGCAAAAAAACAAAAACAAAACTCTAATTTGGGTGAGAATGGTTCTACTAAATATGTAGATATGCAAAATTTTACCTGCTTTTTCTCTCAACTAGAATGGCCACATAAGATGCTGGCAAAGCGGCACCAAAGCCGGGACTCCATAAGTAGAATTTTCCAAGTATCTTCCTGAAATTGAAATTTGGAAGGATTAAATAAAATTTCTTGTTGGTCACTGCAGTTATTACACACAGAAGTTCCCCTTCTCAGTTCACCCTCTGTCTAGGTGTCCCACAGCCAATCAAATTCAACATGGCCAGAGCCAAGCTCATTCTTCTTCTCCCCAGGCTCCATGAACTTGCTCCTCCTCGTCTGATCCTAGGTTAATGACATCAACAACCACTTATTCACCTACGTGTGGCATTTGGAGACATCCTTGGCTTCTCTGTCTTCCACACATGAAATCATTCACTTAAGTTCGTCCATATACAATTTATCTCTCAAATTCCTTTCCAACCTACTGCATTTGCCTCAGTTAAGTCCCTCACCATCTCTTCTTTGGGCTACTACAACAGCAAACTAATAGGTATTTCTCCCTGCAGTCATTTAATCTGTTATATTCATTCAGACCCAATATTCATTCAGACCCTGGACCCAATACTGTTCACTCTGCAAACCCTCTAGGTTCTCAGTTTCCTCATCTATCAAATGGGAATAAATATATTACCTATCTCATACATAATTGCTATGGTAGCTACATGAGATATTTCCCAGCACCATGCATGGCACAAATGAAACACTCAGGAAATGTGAGCTATTGTTTTATTATCACTACTATAATTTTTTCAGCTTTGATTGATGTATAACTGATTTACCATAGCATGTTTGTTTCATTTGTATAGCAAAGTGATTCAGTTATATACATTTTTTTTCAGATTCTTTTCCCTCATAGGTTATTATCAATACAAAATATTAAGTAGAGTTCCCTGTGTTACATAGTAGGTCCTTGTTGGTTACCTAGCATAGGTTATTATTAATACAAAATATCAAGTAGAGTTCCCTGTGCTACCACAGTAGGTCCTTGTCGGTTACCTATCTTATATATAGTAGTGTGTATATGCTAATTCCATAGTCCTAATTTACCCCTCACCTTTCCCCTATCATAAATTTCTTAGTTCTATATCTGTGGGTCTCTTTCTGTTTTGCATATAAGTTCATTATATCTTTTTTTTTTAACTACTTCTATTTTTTACCACATGATAAATAGTCAACAAATGTCTCTCTTTTGCTTCTACAACCCTGGATAAGTTTTTCTTACATCACTTACTAAAATATTTCATATCTTTTAGTTATATGTGTATATAAAGCTTTTCTTTTACTAGAATACATCATTTGAAAGAAAGAATCTGCAAAGTGTCTCACTATGGTGTCTCACTACAAATGGCCATTAACTTCTCGGGTTTTCAAAAAGAAAATAAAAAGAAGTCTGGAGATATTAGGAAATTCTTTTTTCTTTTCAAAGATGATATATTCCTAAGAAGGGGAGAAACAAAAAAATAATAAGAAAGTATCTAAACAAAGGTGCTCAACTGCTAAATGATGTATTATAGGAAAAAATATTTACTATATACATACAGATAAGGATCAAGAATCACAGATAAAATTATCTTTTCAACTGAAGCTTAGCTTTAAAAAATTAGAAAATCTACAAATAACATGGGTATTTCTGCAATGGGCATCAGAAACTTTCTGCCTGAGAAAACTGGAGGTGGTTCTCCCTCTAATAAAATCCACAAATGACTTACTAAATTATTGAGTGTAAGAATTAAAGGAAAATAACACAGTGACTCAGGTATAGGAGGAACACAGGTGTTACCTTATAATTAGTATTTAATGTTTTCACAACTTAACCAAAGGGTTCACATAACATAAATATGCTTCAAGAACAATTTATTATTATTATTAAATCTAATTATCCTACAACTCTATTTCTAGAGTTTTAACCAGTATTAGAAACTTTCCAGAGACTATGTGATACAAATTATTCAGGTCAATTTAAAGGCATGATTTACTCAATAGTATAAATTATATCAATTATTTTCTGCACAATTTAAAAGTTTATAAATGTTATTGTTCTTAAAGAAAAAGAATCTATGAAAGACACCTGGAAATTATATTTCTACCTGCAAAATTACTTTGGGCAAAACTAAGTGGGTAACAGAATATTAACAGAATGTGAAGTATTTCAATTTGACAAATTAAATAATTAGTTTGGGTTGTTTGAAAGATAAAAAGTAAATATCTACCAAATATGTTAGGTACATCACAACACCAAAAACTGAATTCTAACTTCATATATATAGCATGAAGCATGTGACACAGATAATGCACTGAATCAGGACCAAAAGTTTCATCAGTAGGCTATGCCAGAAGTTTCATAGATAAACACAAGCATCTTATGGTCCTCCTGAAGTGCGTTCACTACATATGGACCTAAGCTACATCATGGACAGTTGCTTTGAATTTCAAATCTATAAAACCGAAAAGTTAAGAAATCCTCATTAACAACTCAGTAAATATAGTGGGCCCCAGAAAATATATGATGTATTAAAGCACTTTTGTTACATAATCCCAGCAATGATTTGAAGTTTATATCACATCTTAGGCCAAGAAGGCCACAACTCCTGGTTTTGCAAGCTTTCTTTGAGATAAATAAATGCCATGTCCCAGAGAGAAAAAAATAAACAAGGAGTGACCTGCACAACATTTACATAAACATCTGTTTGTTTCAATTTCAATAAGGAAATTTGCATTAATTTCCAGTGGTTATTATGAGTACCAACCTTAAAATGCAAAAGAAAGCCATAAATAAGGCCCCATTAGCAGTCAGAAATGAAGCAGACTGTAGGATCTCAGGGAGCAGTTTGTGTAAATAATAGTCTAATTTTCGTTTCCGGAGAATTGCAGCAATCTGAAAAGAAAAAGGGTCTTTTATTTAATCCAACCAACTTTTCCCACTTAAGTTAGCTCTTATGTGGAAGATACTGAAATAATAGCACATATTTAAAAATAAAGTAAAAACCCCGGTATTATATAGATCCTCTATGAACATTCAATTTTCGGGACAGAAAGAAGACATTTTAATTTATTGAAGGTATAATAGGTAAAGGGCCACAACATGGATCAATCACATAAGTAGCCTCCAAATTTGAGGTAAATATTTATAGGGCCTTAAAAAGTTTTAAACTGAAAAATAAGATATATTTTTAAACAGAAAAAAAAGTGAAGTTCAATTCAAACAGAAACTGAATGCTAAACAAAACTGCATTACAGATATTATCAACCTGAATATTAGAGAATTTCAGTGACAGAAATAGAAAATGATAAAAACCATTCATTCAGTTTCATTGAAAAGGGAATATGAGCTAGATCAGAGGCATCCTCACAGGTACCATGAAGAAATGCTGTTCTATCAAGGTGAAATAATATGATCAAAGGAACAAAAGATGACAGAATTGGGGAATGAGGGAGGGAATGTAAGAAAGGGCAAGACAGACTTGAGAAAAGGAAGACCAGAGAAGCCTGCATTCACTCCTCACCATTCCAGGCAGGACACTTTCCCTGTGCTAAGGGAAATCTAATGGCCTCTTCTCAGTTCTTTTCTTATTCTACCCCTTAGAAGCTTCTGATAATCTACTTCACTCAATTATAAAACTGTTATTAAGAATTAAGCCATACACAGGAAACATAATGGTGAGTAAGATCTAATTCTTGCCTGCAAGGAACACAAAAACTTGATAGAGAAACAGACATATAAACAATTAATGACAATATGGCAGTGTGTTAAAGCTAGACTAGAAGAAGAAGAAACTGCTATAGAACTATTAGAACATGATCAAAATGGAGATGGGACTCGGCAGACAATAATATCTGGAAGACGGATCTTGGCAAATAGGTAAAATGTTGACAGAAGAGAAGTTTCTATGTTTCTGTGACTGCAGTCTTCTCATTCTCCCATTATATCTCTAAATGCTATCCCTTTGTTAGCATGTCTTCCTCAGATCGCTACTCCTTCTGTATATGTTCCCTCCCACAGCATCATCTATCATATCAAAGTAAAAATTCCAATATAATCTTAACATTTCCACTAAATTCTTAATTCATACTTCAAATGTCTATTGGACATGTCAATAAAGATGTACCAGAGACATCCAAAAAAAAAAAAATCAGCTTGTCCAAAGCAGAACTTCTTGTGTTTCCTCAAAATGCTTTTACTTCTAAGTTTCCAACCTCAGGTAATAGTGTCACATTCACCTAATTACGTAATTAAGGAACAAAATGTTGGTGTTATTTTCAATTACTCCCTGGATCCTCAACCATCTCCTCAGTTCTAATGGTCTTCTACTATCTTCAGGGTTTAGAAAGTAGTCTCTTTCATTTTAGGCTTTTGGCATCCAATCCCATCACTTCATGGGAAATAGATGGGGAAACAGTGACTGAGTTTATCTTTTGGGGCTCCAAAATCACTGTAGATGGTGAGTGCGGGCATGAAACTAAAACACGCTTACTCCTTGGAAGGAAAGTTATGACCAACCTAGACAGCATATTAAAAAGTAGAGACATTACTTTGCCGATTAAGGTCCCATCTAGTCAAGGCTATGGTTTTTCCAGTGGTCATGTATGGATGGTGAGAGTTGGACTGTGAAGAAGGCTGAGCGCCGAAGAATTTCTGCTTTGGAACTATGGTGTTGGAGAAGACTCTTGAGAGTCCCTTGGACTGCAAGGAGATCCAACCAGTCCATCCTAAAGGAGATCAGTCCTGGGTGTTCATTGGAAGGACTGATGTTTAAGCTGAAACTCCAACACGTTGGCCACCTAATGCAAAGAACTGACTCATTCGAAAAGACCCTGATGTTGGGGAAAATTGAGGGCAGGAGGAGAAGGGGACGACAGAGGATGAGATGGCTGGATAGCATCACCGACTCAATGGACATGAGTTAGGATAAACTCCGGGAGTTGGTGATAGACAGGGAGGCCGCGTGCTGCGGTTCATGGGATCGCAAAGAGTTGGACACAACTGAGCGGCTGAACTGAACTGAACTGATGGGCAGAATATGGTATGCTGCTTCATACTCAAGTAGTTACAGAAAAAATTTCTTCTGTTCCTGGAAACACACATAATATCTCTTATAACAATCAGGTTATGTACAAGTATCCCTATAACCCGACTGTCTAGTAAACATAACTCCCAAGCAATTTACATACACATACACACACACACACACACACACACCCCTCCTAGAACTAATAAAGCAGTTGAGTGAGGGATTAAACTAATAAAGCAGTTTAGCTTTTAGACACAAGCTAAACATACAAAACTTACTGGTATTTCTATACAAGGCTGATGAATACATGGACCCCCAAATTAAAAATACAATAGCATTTATAACTCCTCAGAAACTAAAACACTTAGGGGAAAATCCATAACACCTGTGTAAGACTTATATGCTGGAAGTTACCCAATGCTGATGTTAGAAATCAAGAACATATAAATAAATATTCATAGATAGAAAGACTCAATATAGAAAAACATCAGTTCTGCCCCAAATGATATATAGGTTTAACACAATTCCTATTACGACCTCAGAAAAAGTTTTGGAGAGGTTAAGAAGATTACTCTCAAATGTACATAGAAAAGCAAAGGAATTATAAAAGCTAAAATAACGTTGAAAAACAGAATAAAGTGAGAGGAATGAGTCTAGGCAATTTCAAGACATATCATACAGCTACAGCAATGGTTTTGCAATACTAGCAGAGGGCCTGACAAACAGATTAACGAACAGAATAGAGAACCTAGATACAGACCCACATAAATATATCCAGCTAATTTTTGACAAAGTACATATGAAACTCCATGGAGGAAAAATAGCTTTTTCCGTAAACGGTACTGGAGTAAAAAGAACTCCATAGGCAAAAGAAAAAAACTAACTTCAAAGTCTCACAGTTTATACAAAAATTCAAACTATAAGAGACATAAATGTAAAACAAAACTACAAAACTTTTGAGAGGAAAAAAATCAGAGAAATCTTAGAGATCTAAGTCTAGGCTAAAGCACAATCCATAAAAGGAAAAACTATAAATTACACCTCAAAATTAAAACTTTTTCTCTGTGAAAGACCTGATAGAAGATAAAAAGTCAAGGTATAGAATGGGAGAAGATACTTGTAACTACAGACCTAGTGAAGGACTAGTATCTAGAATATAGAAGAAAATCTCAAAATTCAACAGTAAAAAAATGACCCAATTAGAAAATAGAAATGATATGAACAAATATTCACCAAAGAGAATATGCAAGTGGAAGATAAGCACATCAGTCATTAAGGAAAAGTAAATTAAAACCACAATAAGCTATCACTAAAGAACTGCCAGAATAATTAAGTTTAAAAATACTGAAAACACCAAATGCTGGCAAGAATGCAGAGAAATTGGATCTCTTGTGCATTGTCAAAGGGAATGTGAAATAGCAGAAGCATTCTAAACAAGTTTGACAGTTTCTTTAGAAACTAAGCAAGCAAATATCATATGACTCAGCAACTGCAGTCTCAGGTGTTCACCTTAGAAAAATGAAAACATTCACCACAAATTTGTTCACCCCAAATTATAGCAGCTTTGTTCCTAACAGTCAATAAATGGAAACAACCCATATGTCCTTTAAGAGGTAAATGGTTTAAAAACTAAGTTGTATGTATCCACACTATGGGTTACCACTCAGCAATAAAAAGAAATGAGCTGGTGATACATGACACAATATTGATGAATTTCCAGAGAATTGTGCTAAGTGAAAAAAGCCAATCACCAAAGACTACATATATAGAATTTTATTTATATAACATACATGAAATGACAAATTTATAGAAATGGAGAATAAACCAATGGTGACCAGGAGTTAAGAGGAGGTGGCTAAGGGGGAGGAAGTAGTAATGTCTAGACAAACCTATCATTTTTCCAGTAGTCATGTATGGATGTGAGTTGGACTATAAATATAAAGAAAGCTGAGCACCGAAGAATTGGTGCTTTTGAACTGTGGTGTTGGAGAAGACTCTTGAGAGTCCCTTGGACTGCAAGGAGATACAACCAGTCTATCCTAAAGGAAACCAGTCCTGAATATTCATTGGAAAGATTGATGCTGAAGCTGAAACTCCAATACTTTGGCCACCTGATGTGAAGAACTGATTTACTAGAAAAGACCATGATGCTGGGAAAGATTGAAGGTGGGAGAAGGGGACAACAGAGGATGAGACGGTTGGATGGCATCACTGACTCGATGGACATGAATTTGAGTAAACTCTGGGAATTGGTGATGGACAGGGAAGCCTAGCGCGCTGCAGTCTATGGGGTCTCAAAGAGTCAGACACAACTGAGTGACTGAACTGAACTGTGTATACCACAGCATGCTACAGTATGAAAAAAGTTTAGAAGCACTGATCTAAACAAATAACATAACAGTAATTGTACTAGCCATGGAGGAATTATAAGGGTACATGCACATGTGTATAAAATTATCAGACACCATCAGATACCTTTACAAACATCACATTTTATAGCAAAATAATGCTGCAGTGTTCATATACTTTGATAAAATAATTCCACAGTAGTAAATTCCTTATCGGAACTTCCCTGGTGGCTCAGACGGTAAAGCGTCTGCCTACAATGCGGGAGACCTGGGTTCAATCCCTGAGTCGGGAAGATCTCCTGGAGAAAGAAACAGCAACCCACTCCAGTACTCTTGCCTGGAAAATCCCACAGATGGAGGAACCTGGTGGGCTACAGTCCATGGGGTCGCAAACAGTCGGACACGACTGAGCAACTTCACTTCTTTCCCTTTCAAATTCCTTATCAATTTTCCAAATATGCATACAAACACATAGCTCAACAAAGTACATAATAACACTATGATTAAAATATATACTTCTATTTATTTATATTGACATAACTTTTGAAGACTAATGACCAGATGTGTATAAGAGACAGAAATTATCTTTTCAACTGAAGCTTAGCTTTAAAAAATTAGAAAATCTACAAATAACATGGGTATTTCTGCAATGGGCATCAGAAACTTTCTGCCTGAGAAAACTGGAGGTGGTTCTCCCTCTAATAAAATCCACAAATGACTTACTAAATTATTGAGTGTAAGAATTAAAGGAAAATAACACAGTGACTCAGGTATAGGAGGAACACAGGTGTTACCTTATAATTAGTATTTAATGTTTTCACAACTTAACCAAAGGGTTCACATAACATAAATATGCTTCAAGAACAATTTATTATTATATATACAGACTACAAAACAATATTTTCTAATGAACATATGAACCAAATACCAGAACATTATGCATTGGGTTATCTTTGAAAGGTTATAACAGATTATTTTCATCTTTTTGTTTTGGGTACTTTCTAGACATTCTGCAACCAACATGTTACATTTATAAAACTGGTAGGAAGGGAACAAGTATGAGAAAGAAGGGACTATAGGAAAAGATCTGAATAGAGAACAGAAATATTCAGCATGACAGAGTATAAAATAATTAGGAGATACAACTTTTACTCTAGTTTTACAACTAACAATTTCTATGAAGGCTACTTGTTTCAATGCTCTTTAGATTTCATCTTCCTCATTTATTAGATAAAGAGGCATGAAACAAGAGTGACATCAATAAGATGGCAGAATAGCAGTTTATAGCACTCATCTCCTTGCAGAAGCATCAATTTGAACAAATATCCCCATGCAAAATTACCTTCATAAGAGCTAAAGATTCCAGGTAAGAAATTAAAGCACCTAGGTGATACACAGAAATAAGAAAAGATGCATTGAAGAGGGTATCAAAGACAATCTCATATTACTCACATCACCCCACCTCCAACCCCAGGCAATGCAGCACGCAGAGAGACACCCACCAAGGAGGAAGAAGAGTGAAGTGCGCATCCAACATCGCCACAAACCCCAGCTCCACACCTGCCAAGTAAAATCAGGCACCAGGCCAGGCCACACAGATCAAGGACTCGGCTGTGCCTCCATCGACTCAGACTCCAGGCCCATCCTGATGCCAGGTCAAACTCCAAGAAACCAGGTTCCAGGTTTATCCCATGAATGCAGGTTTCAGGCCCCAGTCTGAAGTCTCAAACACCAGGCATGCTGAGGGCGACTCAAGTATAAGGTACATACAGCGAACTCAGGTTTCAAGCCCACCCCCAGACACCAGCGTAGCCTGCCTGAAGACTCCAGCAGCAAACCCACTCACAGACTCCACCAAATGGCTCTCACTGCAGAAGCCAGTATAAAGACTGGAAGAGGTGCTCACATCTTCAACTGCACACATACCAAAACAAGGCTACAGTAACAATGAATGTTCAAGAGAACAAGATGTAAAAGAGGAACAAAATAAAGCACCAGTTTGCAACCCTAAAGAAATGGAGATCAATGAACTGCCAACCAAGGAATTCAGAATAGTTGTCTTAAAGAACTGCAGTGAGCTCTAAGGGAACACAGATAGACAATTAAAACCAAAATCGGGAAAACAATACATAACCAAAATGAGAAGTTAAACAAGAGACAGAGAGAAGGGAGGGAGGGAGGGAAGTAGTAAAGAAGGAAGGGAGGAATTCTGCAATTAAAAAACACAATGACTAGATTTGACCAAGCCAAAGGAAAAGAAAACCAGTGTGCTCAAGATAGATCATCTGAAATTATGCAGGCAAAAGAACAAAAAGAAAAACAATTGAAAGAGAAGGAAGATAGCCTGAGAATTATGGGATGCCATCAAAAGAAATTATGGATACCTTGAGGAATCCCAGAATAAGAAAGAGAAAGGGTCAGAAAGCATAGAAATAATAGGGGAAAAAAGGAATATTGACTGGAAACTTCCTCAATCAGAAGAGGAAAAAGGACATCCAGATTCATGAAGTCCAAAGAATCCCAAATAGATTAAATACAAAGGAATCTATTTCTTATTTTTCTATTCCACTAATTTTGAGATGATGAATGTTCACTCAGTTCAGTTCAGCTCAGTCGCTCAGTTATGTCCAACTCCATCACCAACTGCTGGAGTCCACCCAAACCCATGTCCATTGAGTCGGTGATGCCATCCAACCATCTCATCGTCTGTCGTCCCCTTCTCCTCCTGCCCCCAATCCCTCCCAGCATCAGGGTCTTTTCGAATGAGTCAGCTCTTCGCGTCAGGTGGCCAAAGTATTGGAGTTTCAGCTTCACTAATCATAGCATAATAACCATTTCATGATGCATGTAAGTCAAATCATTACACTGTTTACCTTAAACTTACACAGTGCTGTAAGTTGAGTATTTCCCAACAAAAATGAAAGAAAAAAAACAAAGATCTTCACCTAGACACATTACAATCAAATTCTCAAAAATCAAAGACAAAAAGAGAATTTTGAAAGAAGAGAAAAGAAAACTCATCAAATACAAAGGAACCTCAAAAATATCCATGATTTCTCAGCAGAAAGAAAATATATATTCAAAGTGGTGAAAGAAAAAAAAAAAAACTGCCAAATAAGAATACTTTATCTGCAAATCTGTCCTTTAAAATGGAAAAAGAGATAAGGACTTTCTAAAAAAATCAAAAGCTAAGTGAGTTAGTCACCACTAGCCCTGCCTTATGCTGCTAAGTCACTTCAGTCGTGTCCAACTCTGTGCGACCCCATAGACAGCAGTCCACCAGGCTCCCCATCCCTGGGATTCTCCAGGCAAGAACACTGGAGTGGGTTGCCATTCCCTTCTCCAATGCACGAAAGTGAAAAGGGAAAGTGAAGTCACTCAGCCGTGTCCAACTCTTCACGACCCCAGGGACTGCAGCCCACCAGGCTCCTCTGTCCTCCATGGGATTTTCCAGGCCAGAGTACTGGAGTGGGGTGCCACTGCCTTATAAGGAATGCTAAAGGGAGTTCTTTGAGCTGAAATGAAAAGATACTCACTGGAAATATAAAACTCAACGGTAAAAGTAAAGTGAAGTGAAGTCGCTTAGTCTTGTCCGACTCTTTGCGACCCCATGGACTGTAGCCTACGGGGCTCCTCCATCCATGGGATTTTCTGGGCAAGGGTACCAGAGTGGGTTGCCATTTCCCTCTCCAGGGGATCTTCCTGACCCAGGGATTGAACCCAGGTCTCCCGCATTGTAGGCAGACGCTTTACCATCTACGCCACAAGGAAAGCCCTTGGTAAAACTAAATATATAGTCAGATATCATGGTATATCCTGTCATGGTGCTGTGTAAATCAAGTGACTCAGAATAAAAGTTGAAATATAAAGTATTAAAAATAACTATAGCTATAAAAATCTATTACTGGATAAACAATCTAAAAAGATTGTGACATCAAAATTGTAAAGTGGGGAGTAACCAGGTAAATTTTTTATATAAGACTGAAGTTATCATCAGCTTATAATAGACTGTTATAAATATGTTGTTTTGGTTTTTTATCATGTTTTATATAAACTTCACAGTAGCCACAAAGCAAAAATCTATAATTAATACAGAAAAGAGAAGATGAAAGGAATCAAAGAATACCACCACAAGCAGGCATCAAATCACAAGGAGAGGAAGGAAGAAAGGAACAAGTGAACTACAAAATCGTGAAAAAAGAATGAACAAAATAGCAACAGTAAGTCTTTACATTTAAATTAACTATGTCTCCTAAAAGACACGTAGTGACTGAATGAATTAAAAAAAAAAACCAAGACACAATATACACTGCCTTCAAGAGACTCACGTTAGCTTTAAGGACACACAAAGGCCAAAAGTGAAGGAATGAAAAAAAAAAGATGCTAATGCAAATGATAACCAAAATAGAGAAAGGGTGGCTATATTTACAGTAGACAAAATAGACTTTAAGTCAAAAATCGTAAAAGAGCCAGAGAAGGACCCTGTATAATAATAAAGGTGCCACCTCATCAATAGGATATAAAAATTGCAAGTATATAGGGGTCCAAATCAGAGCATCTACACATATAAAGGAAATATTAACAGAATTGAAGGGAGAAATAAATAGCAACATAATAATAATAGGGGACTTCAATACTCCACTTTCAATAATGGACAGATCATCTAAAGAGTAAATCAATAAAGAATATTTGGCCTTGAACAACACTATCAATTAACTGGAAGTAACAGACATATAGAGAATATCCCAATCAACAAAACAAAATACACATTCTCTTCAAGTCATAGGGAACATTCTTAATGGCACATCATGTTTTATGGCTCAAATCAGGTCTTATATGTGGAAATGTAGAAATTAAACAGTACACTCATTAAAAAAAAACAATAATTCAAAGAAAATAAAAAGGGAAATAAAAAACTATCTTGAGAAAAAGGAAACAATATATCAAAACTTTGGGGATACAGCAAAAGCAGTTTTAAGAAGGGAGTCTACAGCAATAAATTCCTACCTTTAGGGGAAAAAAAAAATCTCAAATAAAAAACCTAACTTCATACCTCAAGAAACTAGAAGCAGAACTAACTAAATCAAATGTTAGCAGAAGGAAGAAAATAATAAAAGTCAGAGCAGAAATAAAACAGAGACTAGAAAATAACACAAAAGATCAATGAAACAAAAAGCTGTTAGGAAAAGATAAAATTGAAAAGACTGTAGCTAGCCTAACTTTTTAAATAAGATATTAATAAACAAAATTTAAAATGAAAGAGAGGACACTACAACTGACATCAGAGAAACACAAAGGATCATAGAAACTACTATTACAAAGAGACTACTATGAACAATTATACAGCAAGAAACTGGATAACCCAAAAGAAATGAAACATACAACCTACCAATACTGAATCATGAAGAAATAGGAAGTCTGAACAGACCAATAACTAATAAGGAGACTGAATCAATAATCAAAAACCTCACAATCCCAAAATTTAATGGCTTCATCAATTAATTCTACCACACATTGAAAGAAGCAAATCCTGCTCAAACTTTTCCAAAAACTTGAAAAGAACATAGAACTTTAAAACTCATTTTATGAGGCCAGCATTACCATCATACCAAAGCCTGATAAGGACACTAAAGGAAAGAAAACTACAGGTCAATATCCTTGATGAAGACAGATTAAAATTCTCAACAAAATACTAGCAATCCAAATTCAACAGCACATATATCATGCTCAAGAATGACTTACCTCTAGGGTGTAAGAATGGTTCAATATATACAAATCAATAGGTGATACATTAACAAAATGAAGGCTAAAAATCATGATCATCTCAGTAGATGGAGATAAAGTATTCGACAAAACTCAATATCCTTTCAAGATATAAACATCAGTAAACTTCATCATAATAAAAGGTCATAAATGATAAGACCACAGCTAACATCAAACTCAAAAGTGAATAAATGAAAGCTTTTCCCCTAAGACCAGAAACAACACAAAGATGCCCACTCTCACTACTGTTATTAAACTTTATTACAGGAAGTCTTAACCAGAGTAGCAAGTCAAGAAAAAGAAATAAAAGCTATCCGTATCAGAAAAGCAGAAGTAAAATTGTCTCTGTGTGCAGAAACCTTGAAACTTCTATCAAAAAAAGAGAAAAAGACATCAAAACTAATAAATTAATTCAGTAAAGCTGTGGGATACAAAATCAATATACAAAAATCAGTTACATTTCTAAACATTTACACCAAACAATCTGAAAAAAAATACTAAGAAAACAATCTCATTTACAATTACATCATCAATAAAATACTCTGGAATAAAGTAAACCAAGGAGGTGAAAGATATATACACTGAAAACTTTAAAAGAGTAATGAAAGAAACTGAAGAAGATGCAAATAAATGGAAGTGAAGTGAAAGTCACTTAGTCACGTCAGACTCCTTGCAACCTTTTGGACTGTAGCCTGCCAGGCTTCTCTGTCCATGGGATTCCCCAGGCAAGAATACTGGAGTGGGTTACAATCCCTTCTGCAGGGGATCTTCTCAACCCAGGGATCAAACCTAAGTCTCCTGCATTGCGGGCAGATTCTTTACCATCTGAGCCACCAGTCTAAATAAATGGAAAGACAGTCCATATTCATGGATTGGAAGACTTAATATTGTTAAAATGTCCACACTACTCAATGCCATCTATAGATTCAATGCAATCCATATCAAAATCCCAAAGGCATTTTTCATAGAAATGGAAAAAAATCCTAAAATTCATATGGAATCACATACATAAAAATGTGAATAGCCAAAGCAATCTTGAGAAAGAACAAAGCTGGACACAATGCACTTATACTGGACTTCAAAATACACTACAAAGCCACTGTAATAAAAATAGCAGAGTACTGGCATAAAAACAGACATGCAGACCAAAGGAACAGAATAGAGCCCAGAAATAAAATCTTGCATTTATGGTCAAAGGATTTTCATCAAAGGTTCCAAGAACACACAACAGGGAAAGGACAGTCTCTTCAATAAATGATCTTGTTTATCCACATGTTGAAGAAGGAAATTGAACCCTTACCTTATTCAATATATATAAAACAATTCAGAATCATTAAATCCTTCAATGTAAGACCTGAAACTAAACTACTTGAAGAAAATAGAGATAAAAAGCTTCTTGGCATTTGTTTGAACAATACTTTTTTGGATATAATTATAAAAGCACAGCAACAAATGCATAAACAGACAGATGAAATTACATCAAACTAAGAAGCTCCTCCACAGAAACTAAAAGTTATTAACAGAGTGAAGAAACAACCTACAAAATGGAAGAAAATATTTGCAAACCATTTGCAAAATTTCATAAGAGAGTAATGTCCAAAACATAGAAGAAACTCAAAACTCAATAGCAAGAAAACAATAACCATTTACAAAATGAGTAAAGGGCCTGAACACACATTTCCCAAAAGAAGACACACAAGTGGCCAACAGAAGCATGAAAAGATGTTCAACATGACTAATTATATCATGAAAATGCAAATCAAAACAATGAGCTATCACCATACAGCTGTTATAATGGCTACTAATCAAAAAGACAAAAAGTCATGTGTTAAGGAGGGTATGGAGAAAAGGGAATCCTTGTGGTATACGTACACATACACAAACACACACACACACAATGGATTATTCAGCCTTAAAAAAGGAGGAAATCCTGTCATTTGGGACAACTTGGATAAACCTGGGGGAAATTATGCCAAGTAAAATAAACCAGGCAGAGAAGGACAAATTCTACATTATCTCAGTTATATGTGGAAACTAAAAACCCACAGAAGCAGAGTAGATGGTTGCTAGTAGCTGAGGGGGTAGGGGACACAAAGAGATGTTGATCAAAGGATACAAAGTTTATGTAGGATGAATAAATCTAATAAAAGATCAAGCATAATGACTATAGTTAATAACACTGTACTGAATACTGAAAATATGCTAAGAAGGTAGATTTCAGGTGCCACTGAAACATTCACTTTGTTGTGACATCACTTCATTGCAGTAATCTGAAACTGCACCTGCAGTATCTCTGAAGTATGCATGTGTATCAAAACATCATGTTGAAAAGTAAAAAGTCAACACTAAAAATATGACAGAGTTCTTTTTTCCCACTTTTAAATTATATATTTTTTTCTTTTTTTAATAAATCATACTTAAGGAACCTGGAGAAGGAAATGGCAACCCACTCCAGTATTCTTGCCTGAAGAATCCCCTGGATAGAGGAGCCTGGAAGGCTACAGTCCATGGGGTCACAAGAGTCGGACACGACTTAGCGACTAAAGGAAGTAACTGGATATCTGTATAGAACAAAAAAGCTATCTTTTTTGTTAATTTCTTCTTCACACTATACATAAAACTTAGTCTGAGATGGATCACAGATGTACCTATGCAAAGTATAAACAATAACGCATATGGAAGAAAACATAGACGAATATGAACATTCCAGGCTTAAGTCAAAAGACTAAGACAGCATTAAGCATAGTTTCCATGAAAGGAAAGAATGGAGACTGACTTGACTATCACAAAGGCTACA
Organism: Cephalophus harveyi; assembly: GCA_006410635.1. Lineage (NCBI taxonomy): Eukaryota > Metazoa > Chordata > Mammalia > Artiodactyla > Bovidae > Cephalophus > Cephalophus harveyi. The sequence continues at coordinate 2,975 of SJYT01079470.1, read as the reverse complement.
GACTGAAGACATGCAAAATTATAATGACAGACCCCCAATGTAGGAGTTTCCCTTTACAAAAATATCACAGTTAGACATCTATCAGGCCTATATACATTTCATCTTATTCCCTTATTCTCCCTTATCTGTTTCCCCCTGTGATTAATGCTGCATATTTGCCATACAAATGGTTAACTAGTATTAGGATTGCATGGTTATGGAACAGAACACAGTTAACTGGCCCTCACAAGGGACTAACCCATGATCTTAGCCTTACTGTACCAAATTTTAATTTAGTAGTCTTTGTTAGCCCGAGAGCTTGATCATTAACTCTCTCAGATGACTATTTCTAGACAGTCTAATAAACCAAGTTTTGTGAAAAATAAAGTATGCAGTAGGAGTTGATTTTATGTTTTATGTTGTATTTATTTGTTGCTGTTGATGTTCAGTCGCTGTCATATTCAATTCTTTGTAACCCCATGGATTGCAGCATGCTAGGCTTCCCCATTCTTCACTCTCTCTCAGAGGTGGCTCATGTCCACTGAGTCAGTGATGCTATCTAACCATCTTATCCTTTGCTTCTGTCTTCTCCTCCTGCCTTCAATCTTTCCCAGCATCAGGGTCTTTTCCAGTGAGTCAGCTCTTCGTATCAAGTGGGCAAAGTATTGGAGCTTCAGCATCAGTCCTTCCAATGAATATGCAATGAGTTGATTTCCTTAAGGAGTGACTTGTTTGATTTCCTTGCTGTCCAAGGAATTCTCAAGAGTCTTCTCTAGTACCACAGTTTAAAAGCATCAATTCATCAGCACTCAGACTTCTTTATGGTCCAACTCTCGCATCTGCATATGGCTACTGGACAAACCACAGCTTTGATTAGAAGGACCTTTGTCAGCAAAATGATGTCTTTGCTTTTTAATATGCTGTCTGCATGTGTCATAGCTTTCCTTCCAAGGAACAAATCTTTTATTTATTTAATCACCAGCAAATAATGATTTCTTCAAAGCAGAGTCTCTCAACTTCAACACTAACGACATTTTGGGTCAGATAATCCGCTGCTTTGGAGGGTTCTCCAACATATTATAGGATGTTTAGCGAGCTTCTACTCTATAAATGCCAGGAGCACAGCCTGAGCTGTGACAACCAAAAACGTCTCCATGTAGTGCCAAGTGTCTCCTAGAAGGCAAAATTACCTCTTATGAAAACAATGTTTTAAAGAAAACAGCATAATATAAGGATTCAGGCACAGTTTTTTTTTTAACGTTTTATTTTATATTCGAGTGTAGCTGATTAACAGTGTTGTGATAGTTTCATGTGGACAGCAAAGGGACTCAGCCATACATACACATGTATCCATTATCCTCTGAACTCCCCTCCCATCCAGGCTGCCATATGACACTGACCAGAGTTCCTTGTACTATACAGTAGGTCCTTGTTGCTTATCCATTTTAAACATAGCAGTGTGTACTTGTCGATCCCCAAATCCCTAACTATCTCTTCCCCCCATTCTTCCCACACTGGTGACCATAAGTTTGTTCTCTAGTTTGTGAGTCTGTTTCTGTTTCATAAATAAGTTCATCTGTATTATTTCTTTTTAGACTCCAAATATAAGGGATGTCATATGCTATTTCTCCCTCTGCCTGACTTATTTCACTCAGCATGACAGTCTCTAGGTCCATCCATGTTGCTGCAAGTGGTGTTACTTCACTCTTTTTAATGACTGAGTAATATTCCGTTGTATATATGTACCACATCTTGTTTATCACTCTGTCAATGGACATTTAGGTTGCTTCCATGTCTTAACTATTATAAACACAGCTGCAATGTACGCTGGGGTGCGTGTATTCTTTCATACCATGTTTGTCTGAATAGACCCTGTATATTGAGCTGAATAGACCTTGTATATAGCAGGGTCATATGGAAGCTCTATTTTCAGTTTTCCAAGGAACCTCCATACTGTTCTTCACAGTAGCTACACCAATTTACATTCCCACCAATAGTGCAGGAGGGTTCCCTTCAGAACTGAGGCACTTTTTGACAAAGGGTCAAATATGTCAGACATCCTACACATAGTACACATAACAGGACTGTCTGAAAAAGTTAAAACTAGTCCTGAGTGTCCAATAAGACTTCTAAATATCCTATCAGTCATACAGGTGAAATACTTGATCACTGTGACCTGGGTCTAAAATTTAATTTCATCTTACAAATGAACACGAAATATTTTTGTAAGATTTTAATATTTACTAAAAATTTTAAGAATAAATCTAGTATGTTAAAAAAAAGGGGGGAAGGGGAGAAAATGGCATAATGAATTTACATTTTCAAAATATTAACAGAATATCTACTTTATTTAACAAACACTTGTAACACTTTCTACATGCCAGGCACTGTTCTAAACACTGTACAAATGTTAGCTCAGTGCTTATTAACAATCTATGAGATGGAATGATCAGTATTCCACTTTAGAGATAAGAAAACATGGGCNGGGAAGGGGAGAAAATGGCATAATGAATTTACATTTTCAAAATATTAACAGAATATCTACTTTATTTAACAAACACTTGTAACACTTTCTACATGCCAGGCACTGTTCTAAACACTGTACAAATGTTAGCTCAGTGCTTATTAACAATCTATGAGATGGAATGATCAGTATTCCACTTTAGAGATAAGAAAACATGGGCACAAAGAGATTATGTTGCCCAAAGTCACACAGTGACTAAGTAAGAGGGCAGGGACTGCACACAGGTAAGTGGCTCCCGAGTCACTGAGGACTCAGTGCTCTTAAGCACCATACCTGATGCTGAAGTCTGACATTCTAAATGAGGGGAAGAATGACACATAGTGAGTGCTACCAAATAAAAGCAAAAACCCAACAAAAACAGCAATTTGTGACTCACTAGCCCCTACAGGAATTAACTGTGGAAAATTCTGAAATAGATGGGAATACCAGACCACCTAACCTGCCTCTTGAGAAATCTGTATGTAGGTCAGGA
>SJYT01079458.1:0-43497 GCA_006410635.1 Cephalophus harveyi | reverse complement strand
TTTCCCCAGAGGTTTTTGTGTCTGGGAAGCTGTCTGCTTGGAGGCAGCAGCATGAGCTTTGAGGTCAGGTAGACATGAATTCAAGTTCTAGGTCCCCATTTACTAACTGTGTGCTCTTAGGCAAGATTATGAATCTGTGTAAGTTGAGTTTCTTATCTGTAAAATTATGCTTAGTGATGATTGCTTCACAGGGCTGTTGTAAAGGTTAAATTAGATGCTAAATATAATGTGATTGACACCAAGCTGCTGTTCAGTAGATGTCTTTCTTCTTCCTCTCGAATCTGTATTACTTTATAGACCATTTGTGTTAAGGGGAGTTTTTGTGGACTCATCAACTTTTTATAATTTTTTCAGTGCCTTTAATAACTAAAGCCTTTAAAAAATATACATACAGGGTAAAACATTAAAGTGAAATGTTTACATGCTTTGCTGTATCATTTTTTAGCATTACATCCATGACAATTATTTCTCCTCTCTCACCACTCTCAGACACTCAAGCCACATACAGCTATTTATCTTCCTCTTTGCTGCCAGTGGGGTGATGGCTCTAGACAAGGCAGTCAGGACAGAAAGGAACAGTGACCTGTCATTCCTTTCATCCCCTCTGATTTTGGCCACTGACCCCAGCTGCTGCTTTCAAGTCCTTGCTGGGCAGAGCAGTGGTGGTTTTAGGATCCACAGAGGACCTGATGGCCATTCATCTTTTTCTTCTTGCTCTTTCATAAAGCCCTGGTCATTTTTACTCTGGCAAAACGCTCCATGGTTATGATAAGCCACATGGTATTTCTCCAGCACGGCCAGCCTCTCTGGTGCACAAACCACCAACTGTCAGCTCTGGCAGCTGCTCATCTCTCAGTAGGGCCAAGAGAGTCATTTCAGGCAAGGAGGCTAGAAATGTTTGTGTAGAATGGACACGGAGGGCCCTTGTTTCACACAGTCTAAGCAACGAACCTTTCTCCTCTCTGCTGCCCAAATAGGGATGGTCTGTAGTATCTCAGCACTCAAAAAGAGGATTGATTGAGGCTGGGTGTGGCCAGTGGCTACTCAGGGAACTGAGGTGGGGGCTATTGAGGGGTGTAGTGGTTTCTAAATTGTTAATAGTCAGTGGGAACTTGAAGGTGGCTGAGATGTATCCAATGGCAGTTCTTAGTCTTCTTCAGCGGATACGGATGTGGCCAGGAAGAGAAAATTTTCCTGATACCTCGGCACAAATTGAACATAACCTGAAGAACCTTTAAATGGTCCAGCTATTTATTTATATTTCAGCAAAAACAATTCTTAAGCTGTACAGTTCATTGCACACATTTTGGAAAAGCATATTCTTGGGGAGAAATACCCTGCAAATGGCCTTTATTTTTGTATTTTCCCCTAGCGAATTGCAAAGTAGGGTATTTATAGCTTCTCACTATTTTCTTAAGTACAGTTTTGTTTTTTAAGTGCTGCATTAGGTATTCAGAAGACTTGTATTATTATTGCTGTAGGCAAACAGCCTGGACCATGGAAAGAGGGCAGACTTTAAAGCCAGAAAGATCGTGGTTCAAATACTGGCTCAGCTACTCTTTGTTATGTGACCTGAGAAAGTCACTAAATCTCTCAGAGACTCCCATTTCTTTGGAGATTTTATTTCTTCATCTATAAAATGTTAACAGTAGTATTCCAGTGACTTACTTGTTTGTACATCCTGGATCCTTTGGGTATCTATCTCATCCACCCACTTTTCATGATTCAGAAAGAGTAGAGTTAACTTCACCACAGGTTAGAAAATGACCTAATCTTGGCCAAAGGCTTCATCTTCCTGACCATGGTCATTAGTTCAGGAGTAGATATATGATCCAGAGCAGACTAGTGAGAGTCCACAAAGGGACTTTTCTGCCAAATCCATTAAGAAAATGCCCTCTCTTCCCCTGAGTTTGCAAAAGGAAGGACCACTTCATCTGTGTCTGCTCAGAGTTTGCTCAGTTTTAGCCGTGCGTGTCCCACATCCCAGGAAACCTCTGAATTCTCGACACACCAGGATGGTTGGTTACCTAAATCACAAGCTGCATGAGCGGTTTAAATCTGGAGTTGCTATAAGGCGCTTCATGCAAAAGTTGTCTCCACAATGGATCCAACACATAGAGGAAAACAGTTGAGAGGTGAAGGGAGACAGAGCGTCAAAGATCACATTTGGGTCGTCTAGCTATCCTTACCTTAACTCAGCTGTGTTAAGTCACTTTGACTGGTTTACTTCTCAGATAAATGGACTTTTCTTTGAATTTTTCATATGGACACTGTCATTTGCAATCAATCTTTATTATCACAGTAATAGATTGTTGTCAAGATTTAACCTGATTAATGCAAAGCACCTAGCGAAGAGAGAGAAACTCCACCATTATCATCATAGCTCTGGCTAATGACCCTGAATTATCATCACTCCTTACATCCATGCTTTTTACTATGTAATTCTAGTGACCTCCCACTCTGACTTTTCCTTTCTTTGGCTGTTGGATGTTAGCAGACATGATGCTTGGGAGACTGAACTTGCTGTGTGTCTGTCTCTCTTATCATTATGAGAAGAAAATGACTGAGCTGTTCTGTTGGGAGATGAAACCCATGGGGGAGAGCTGATCAGCCAATAGCCATCTGAACTCCACAGACTCCTGAACTAAATTGATTGGCCTTAGAGTTCGGGGATAATTTATACAGTAAATATAAATTTTTGAGAATTTGTGGTCATAGATAACCAACAGAAGGGCTCACACTTATGGAATGCTGTCAGTGTGCTGGCTACTATTCTAGGAGCTTTCAGTGTATCCTTTCATCTTCATAACCACTTCCTGACATATTAGTAATTCCACTTCATAGATGAAAAAACTGAGTCACAGTAAAGTTAAGAAACTTGCTTGTATGCAGAAGAGTCAGGACTCAGAGGCAATCTGATTCCAGAGCACATTTTACCACCATGCCTTCATCTTGGTCTTCATGACTCTGCTCATCATATGTATGCTATAAATTAGCATTTTGGACTGCAGTCCATGATTCACTGGTGGATCATGAAATCAATTAATTGGGTCATGCTGCTGCTGCTGCTAAGTCACTTGATCATGTCTGACTCTGCAACCTCATGGACTGTGTCATGAACCCGTCAGGCTCCTCTGTCCGTGGGATTCTCCAGGTGAGAATGCTGGAGTGGGTTGCCATGCCCTCCTCCAGGGGATCTTCCTGACCCAGGGGTTGGACCCGTGTCTCTTACATCTTCTGCATTGGGAGTTGTGTTCTTTACCACTAGTACCACCAGGTGGCTTGGGCCTGATTGGATCATAACCAGCACTAACACCAGAAATGAATAGAAGGAATCAGGGTATTGTTTCATGAAACTTAGATCTGTTCTGTATGTATTCATATTAGTGTTTTTATGTCCTGAGTTGCCTTGTAAAATGTATTTCTCATTGTGAATCATAGTCAAAAAGCTTGAAAGCCACTGCAATAAACGTTAGCCATATTTCTAAATGCTATTAACTAGCTCAATATTGTTTGTGCCAAGTTTGTTTTTATCTCACTCCCTACTCATGCACCACTGATTCTTAAAATGCACTTTCCTGACCTCCCTAGAATAGAGGTGGTGGTGTTCTCATAGCCTCTTTAGAGCTGTCATATTTCAGATGTCACCGTCTGCGTCTGTTCTTTATCCTCTAAGGGGACAGGAGATCTGTCACTGTGTGAACTCGAGATTCCTTTGTACCAAATGAATATTCTCCAACAGACTCAGTCAAATCCACAATCATGAATCAGGTAGGGTAACTCCACCCTAAAGAGACAATGTATTGGCTGGGGAGATGAACTCTTAAATTGAAGTTTTTACTTTTTTTTTTTTCCCCTCACAAGAAGCCTCTCTCTGGTGGCTTAAGTGTGTTAATCAGTCTGGTAGCTGTAACTAAAATTTATATCAAGCCATGTGCACTCTTAGGAGTCATTAAAATCAATGCTGTAATTGATAGGTAGTGAAGAGCCATTTTTGCACATAATTTTGTCCATTTACTCCCTGTTGAATAGTGCCAACCAAGCAGAAAAGATAGGAAGAGATGTGAAAGGTAAAAAATTATGACATAAATAATTCTCCTCAATCTAGATGTCTCCTGTTCCATGGACCCAAAAGGCTGCAGCCAGCACTCTCTGTCTTCATTGACACAGACATGTGTAGATGGTCATGTTTGACAACTATATTTTGAAGTTCCATTTAGACCAGTGTAATGAGTCTATGATAGAAAATGTAGAGTACTGTCAGGATGATGTCTGTGCATGGTATCTCCTTGTGCAGAGCAATCAGGGAGCTAAATTAAAGGAAACTGACTTTGCTTTCTATGAGAAGGTGTTTTAACACTTACAGTGACAGGCATGTAATGAAATGCCAGTGTTTGGGTGATGATCAGGGTGGTACCCTACACAGTAGGCACTTTGGTTTTAATTACTCCAGAGGAACAGGTATTCTTTGTGCTCTTCTCTGTGTGAAAGTGGGATTGTCTTCCATTCCATGCATCCTCTAGAGCACAGTCCCCAAGCTTTTGGCAGCAGGGGCCAAAAAGACAATTTTGGAAGATAGTTTTTCCATAGACCTGGGTTGGGGGGGCATTGTTTCAGGATGATTCAAGCACATTACATATATCATACACTTTATTTCTATTATTTTCCATTAGCTCCACCTCAGATCATCAGGCATTGGATCCCAGAGATTGGGGATCCCTGCTCTAGCATTTTCTCAGCTTTCACAAGAGGATGCTAAAAGGACCACAGACTCTACTTAGCTTTCTCCTGAGTTATTCAGGTCTGGTTCACCCAGACTAGCAGTTAAGATCCCGTTCAGTATCCTCTGCTTTCTAGTTCATGGAATCACATTTTCTGCAGGGGTTAAAAAAAATGTGTAAAGTAAAAATCCCCTTGAAAAAAAAAAATCCCTTTAGTTAACCATAAGGTACAGTGTTATTCTGTCCATCATTAAGACCAACAGGCAGTTTTTCTTCCAGCCCTGGAACAGATGGTTGGTTCTGTGGTCAACACCAGATGAAGTAATTGGCTGGTGCTGAGGAGCCATGTTGTCTGAGAAATCCATCATTTTATATGCCAGAATCACACCTCCGGACAAGATGATTCTCACTTTGTGAGGAACTCGAGGAATGGGAAATCAAGTGAAAGACTCGCATTAGTGTCTCCCACCTTTGCTAATCATAGAAGGCATGTCCATTTAGTGGACTGTTTTTAAACTGTTTTCTCTTTCTTGTCTTTCTTTAGTCGAGCGGAGCTATGAGAGTTAACTGACAGAGCAGTTTTGGCAGCGTACTTAAGGGGAATTCAGTTCAGCTCAGTTCAGTCGCTCAGTCGTGTCCAACTCTTTGTGACCCCATGAATCGCAGCACTCCAGGCCTCCCTGTCCATCACAATCTCTCGGAGTTCACTCAGACTCACGTCCATCGAGTCAGTGATGCCATCCAGCCATCTCATCCTCGTTAATTATTAATTTTTAATTGTGAAATGTATCTGCTACTCTAAACAAGTCACCACACATTCTATCTCTGAAAATACTCTGAAAAGGTAATAACAGAAGTTCAGCAAAAATGTCAACATATTATTAAAAATCATGCCTCTGTTCATATGTTGATGGGGATTTCAGCTGTTTCCATATCTTGGCTATTGTGAATACTGCTGCAATAGATATAAGTGTGCATTGTTATCATTGTGCAGTCTCTAAATCATCTTTGACTCTGTGACCCCAGGGACTGCAGCACTCCAGGCTTCCCTGTCATGCACTATCTCCCAGAGTTTGCTCAAACTCATGTCCATTAAGTAGGTGATGCCATTCAACCATCTTATCCTCTGTCACCCCCTTCTCCTCCCAACCATAATCTTTCCTAGCATCTGGGTCTTTTCCAATAGATTAACTTTTTGCATCAGGTGGCCAAAGTAGTGGAGCCTCAGTTTCAGCATTGAAGTCCTTCAAATGAATATTCAGAGTTGATTTCCTTTAGAATGGACTGGTTTGATCTCCTTACAATTCACTCCCAAGAGTCTAATCTCACATCACAATTCAAAAGCATCAGTTCTTCAGTGTTCAGCCTTCTTTATGGTCCGATTCTTACATCTATACATGACTACTGGAAAAATCGGACCTTTGTCAGCAAAGTGATGTCCCTGTGTCTTAATACACCATCTAGGTTTGTCAGAACTTTTCTTCCAAGGAACACATGTCTTAATTTCATGCTTGAAGTCACCATCTGGAGTGATTTTGGAGCCCAAGAAAATAAATTATATCACTGTTTCCCTATCTGTTTGCCATGGAATGATGGGATCAGATGCCATGATTTTAGTTTTCTGAATGTTGAGTATTAAGCCGGCTTTTTCACTCTTCTCTTTCACCTTCATCAAGAGGCTCTTTAGTTACTCTTTGCTTTCTGCCATAAAGGTGGTGTCATCTGCATATTTGAGGTTTGATATTTCTTCCANGCCATGGAATGATGGGATCAGATGCCATGATTTTAGTTTTCTGAATGTTGAGTATTAAGCCGGCTTTTTCACTCTTCTCTTTCACCTTCATCAAGAGGCTCTTTAGTTACTCTTTGCTTTCTGCCATAAAGGTGGTGTCATCTGCATATTTGAGGTTTGATATTTCTTCCAACAACCTTGATTCCAGCTTGTGCTTCATTCAAACCAGCATTTTGCAAGATATACTCTGCATATAAGTTAAATGAGCAGGGTGATAATATACAACCTTGATGTACTCCTTGTCCAATTTGTAACCAGACTGTTGTTACATGTCCGATTCTAACTGTTGCTTCTTGACCTGCATACAGGTTTCTCAGGAGGGAGATGATGTGGTCTGGTTTTCCCATCTCTTTAAGAATTTTCCACAGTTTGCTGTGATCCACACACTCAAAGCCTTTAATGTAGTCAATGAAACAGAAGTAGATATTTTTCTGGAACTCTCTTGCTTTTTCTATGATCCAATGGATGTTGGTAATGTGATCTCTGTTTACTCTGCATTTTCTAAATCCAGCTGTAACAACTATGTTATTGATATTTCTCCCGGCAATCTTGATTCCAGCTTGTGTTTCTTCCAGCCCAGCGTTTCTCATGATGTACTCTGCATAGAAGTTAAATAAGCAGGGTGACAATATACAGCCTTGACGCACTCCTTTTCCTATTTGGAACCAGTCTGTTGTTCCATGCCCAGTTCTAACTGTTGCTTCCTGACCTGCATACACATTTCTCAAGAGGCAGGTTAGGTGGTCTGGTATTCCCATCTCTTTCAGAAGTGTCCACAGTTTATTGTGATCCACACAGTCAAAGGCTTTGGCATAGTCAAGAAAGCAGAAATAGATGTTTTTCTGGAACTCTCTTGCTTTTTCCATGATCCAGCACTAAACAAATTACAGGACAGGTACAACACTGTAGCTGCTACAGTCAGCCTCATCTTCTAATGTCCAGAGCACTATTTGTCGTATCATCTCTTTGTGCTGTGCTGTATTGCAATTTGGGTAGAACTGTCATCAACTCTCTTCTCTTAGAAATGAAGAAACACATTTATCACTCAGCCTTGATTCATCCCAGACTTCACTTTAAGTGATATGTGGAGGTATATGGGTAAATTGACTCTTTGAAGGAGAAATAAAATCCTTATTTGTAGGTTTGCTGATCGCCATGGTGTAAATGCACCCACCAGGCTTCCCTGGTGGCTCAGTGGTTAACGAATCTGCCTGCCAATGCAGGAGATGTGGGTTCAGTCCCTGGGTTGGGAAGATCCCCAGGAGAAAGAAATGGCAACCCATTCCAGTATTCTTGCCTGGAGAAATCCATGGACAGAAGAGCCTGGTAGGCTACAATGCATGGGGTCGCAGAGTCAGACATGACTTAGCAACTAAACAGCAACAAAATATACCCACCAGAACTGGGTATAAGCGACCAACATGAAGTCACTGCATATGAATTTGGAAAGAGATGGGCATAAGCTTCTCTCTTGAACTGGCTGCAGCAGCCACTGGCTCCTCTTTCTTCTGGTCTTGCAGTACATTGTACCTCTTTCTGCACGACATCCTAGGACCCACTGGGTGCAGCATTCAGTTGCCATAATCACACGGCTTATCATTCTAGATATTGGACATGGTTTCACAGCACATCTATCTATGCAGCTCTTCAGTGCAGCAGTGTGACTTGCACACTGGCTGAGAGTCAGGGCTCTAGGTAGTTGCCAGGGAATACAACCATTTGCTCTTCCAGACATTCTCAAATTGTACTTGGGATCAAGCTAAAACAGCAGGCACTTAGGGTTACCTGCTGTTGCTAACAGCCCTTCCCTAAGAAACCATTGGTGTATATCATGGGAGAGCCCCGAAAAACAGCCTTATGAAACATGACTGTGTATATGTTACGAGTGTTGTTTTGGGGTTGCTGCTGATATTAGGTAGTGTCCTTTTCACTCTTCTCATAATAAATGTGTCAGTCTATTAAGACATTCCTTTTCTTAGCTTCATTTGTTTCTTTTTTCATGCATGCATTCATTCAACAAATATTAAAGTGTTGATATGTCAAATACTATGCTAGAGGTTTGAGATGCTCATAAAAAAAAGATTCTTATCCTCTGATACTTTTGGACTAGAAGAGTCAGGCATTAAATAAATCATGTAAATAAATATATAGTTCTAAATGGTTCTCTGTGTTTGTGTGCTCAGTCGTATCCAACTCTTTGTGACCCTGTAGACTATAGCCCACCAGGTAGGCTCCTCTGTCCATGGAATTTTCCAGGCAAGAATATTAGAGTGGGTTGTCATTTCCTATTCCAGGAGATCTTCCTGACCCAGGGATAGAACCCGCATCTCTTGCGTCTCCTGCATTGGCAGGCAAATTCTTTACACTGCACCACCTAGGAAGCCCTCTAAATGGTGGTAAGTGGTCCAGATTTTAAAATGCAGGACACTTAGATTGTAACGTGCCACTATCTTTGGCTTTTTTTAACTTTCATTTCAATTTTTAATTATCTTCATTTTGTATTTTATATATTCTTAAAAATGAACAGCTTTCAGGGTTTTTTTTAAAATATAAAATGAAATGAATGGATGACTAGATAACCAATGATAAGTTTTTCCATTTAGACTGTGACAGCAGTGGCCATTTAAGTGCAAAGTGTGCTCTTGGCAGCTCAGCATGCATTAACTGAATTGTAACAAAAATTATAACAATAACCATGAACCAGACATTGTTTGAAATGCATCCTGTGTTTTACTTTTTGGTGTGCTGTGTGGCGGGACTCTCCCTCTGTGACTGTCTGACAGCTCTCAATACTCAGCCGTTACCAGAAATTTCCCTTGGTTGGAGAAAGTTCCCTTGTTGAAGGTCAAGCCCCTTTTCAGGGACAGCCTGGGTCCAAAGACTGGTGGATGCAAGAGGATAAAGTTGTGACACCCCACTGCAACTTAGGACACTTAAAGAGACATCGGAGTTCCAGAACTGAGATCTTACTATAATTGTATTTTGATTGTTTATTCAAATTGCAACTGCAGCTTGATTTCTCTTCACCCATTCTGTTGCACTCACCGCCCCCCCCCCAAAAGCTGATCCTGAGAAGCACTCCCTAATAAACTTCCTAGCTCTTACCTTTTCAGAATCTGTCTCCCTAGACACCTAACCTGCAATACATAATTTGTTCTTCTGGGCCATCTAATGCCCAGTGACCTATACTTGAGGTACTTGGAATTCTCAAAACATTCAGCAGTTGGTTGTCTCACCTTTGAAAAGAACCACAGCCAAGCATTACAGAACTGCCTATTTTTAGTCTGTTCACACTGTTGCCTTTTGGATGCTTTCCACCACCCCTCCCTCACTTCACATCAAATGAATCATCCGCTGTGTTTCCATCCTAGCGTCTGGTCCAAGAAGCGATACTAGCAGTGGCTAATAATCACTCAGTTGTGTAGACAGATGGTATCTGATTGGACCTTAAATGATCTTACCACTCTGTTCAGACAATCCTCCTGAAGGGACTCCCGTTCACTGTGAGGAACTGTTTTTGGTAGTCCACATCGTTAGACTAGGTTAGACTTTAATTTTATAAAGAAAGCATTTGAATGTGCTGGACTCTTACGAGAGGACTGGCCTTGTGCTCAGGGTTGGCAGGTTCTACCTCACTGGACCTTCACAATGACGAATGAGGAAACTGAAGCCTGAAGAGGTTTTTTGTACTGTCCAAGGTCACAAGGCTCAAAAGCAGCAGATCTGGAATTTAAAGCAGGTCTGTTTTTTCCTGAGCCGGTGCCCTCCACCACCAGGCCATGCTTCTCAAGTTCTAGATGTTGAATTAGTTGGTTATCTTTTGCAGAGTAACAGATTACCACAAAGTTAGCAGCGTGAAGCAATGCATGTTTATTATCTCTCAATTTCTGGGTCAGGAATCCTTCTCAGTCTTAGTATTTTGCAACCCCAACATCAGCTGGGGCTTCATCTGATCTGAAGGCTCGACTGGGGAAAGAGTTTCCTCCACACTTCCTTAGGTTTTTGGCAGAATTCATCTTCTTGCAAACACAGGATTGAAATGGTGGTTTTCTTAGTGGCTGTCAGTTGGGGGCCCCTCTTAGTATCTAGAAACTGCCATCATTCTTGCCAGGTAGCCTATCACAAGGGAGAGTTTTCCCCCCTTCTGAAATGTAGTTTATAATGTAGCATCATCGTGTGAATGACATCCCACCAGCTTGGCCCTATTCTACTGGTTAGAAGCAAGCCACTGGTCCTACCAGCAGTCAGAGGGAGGAGATTGCACAAAAGTGTGGACATCTAACACAGGAAATCATTGGAGGACACCTGTACGTCCATACAGGTGTTTTTGAAACATGATAATGGTTTAAAATTCAGATTTCTGAACCTCAGCCCCAAGAGATTTTGAATCATAAATTCAAAGGCCCAAGAACCAGCATTTCTCATAAGTCCCCATGGTTGATTTTGGCCCTGCTAGGCAGGAGCCCACATCTAGAGAAACAAGGCTATAATAAACTTGCCTCAAACTGCACCTGCAGTAGTTTATCCATTTCTTTATCCTTCTCCTTAGAAATGTTTCAGGTTAGCTGATTACCATTTATTAAAAACAATCCTATAAAGTCTTTCTCCTGTGTCTTTCTTGGGAAATAAACCTTGCTTTCACGTTTGACTGATGATAGCATAGAGCAATCTATTCAGTCCATTGCTCTGTTGAGATCTGTGTGGGCTCATCTTGCCTAAGGTGTGTGTTCCAAATATTTAGTCGTATTCTCTACTCTGGGGAAGAGTATAAAGGGGACAGCTCTTCCTGGACTGGTGCTCTGAAGCTGGGAGTCTCAGTGACAGTGACCAATCAATCCTGTTGGCCTGGAATGGAGAGGTTGCCTGGAATGTGGGACTTTCAGTGCTAAAACTCAGAAAATTCCAGGTAGACAGAGACTTCCGCCACCCAACCTCTGTTGCTAGCACAGGGAGAGTTTCAGGAGCAAACATGTCCAAGTTTGTTTGGGACTGAAGGAGATCTGGAGTGTGAGACTTTTGGTGCTAAAACTAGGGTAATTCTTAGCCACAATGATAGGCTCAAAAATGGTGCTCCCACCCACAATGTCTATATTGTAATCCCTGGAACTTGTAAATTTATTAATACCTTATTTAGAAAAGGCTTCCCAGGTGGTGCTAGTGGAAGAGAACCCGCTTGCCAATGCAGGAGACATAAGAGACGCAGGTTTGATACCTGGGTCGGGAAGATCTCCTGGAGAAGAGAATGGCAGCCCACTCCAGTATTCTTGCCTGGGAAATCCTGTGGACAGAGGAGCCTGGCGGGCTACAGTCTGTGGGGTTGCAAAGAGTTGGACACAACTGAGCAACTGAGCACAGTTGCTATCCTATTTAGAAAAGGGGTATTTGCCAGCGTGTTTGAACAGAGGCAGAACCGAGGAATCTTTAGATTGTGATGCGGCCAGTAACAGTTCAGGATTGCTATTTATTTGTCTTTTGATGTCTCAATGCCACTCTTTCTGTGAGATCTTCAGCACTGTCAGTTTATGTTCTCATTGACTATAGAATTACTGAGGCACTTTTTTATTTCAATGAGTGTATCTTTCACGTGCAGGATTTCTACCTTTTCAGATCCTTTTATTGTTCCATTTCCCATTTCTCTGTGTTTGTTTCATACTTTCTTGGTCTTTTTTTTTTTTTTTTTCTGGATGTTATTTTCTTAGGAAATCCTCAGCAATTATTTTTACGTTGGTTGCAGATTTCTTTTTTAATTAATTTTTTATTGGAGTACAGTTGTTTTACAATGTTGTGTTAGTTTCTGCTGTACAACAAAGTGAATCAGTTATATATATCCACTCTATTTTGGATTCTAACTTCATGCGAAGAGTTGGCTCATTGGAAAAGACTCTGATGCTGGGAGGGATTGGGGGCAGGAGGAGAAGGGGACGACCGAGGATGAGATGGCTGGATGGCATCACGGACTTGATGGACGTTAGTTTGAGTGAACTCTGGGAGTTGGTGATGGACAGGGAGGCCTGGTGTGCTGTGATTCATGGGGTCGCAAAGAGTCGGACACGACAGAGCGACTGAACTGAACTGATTCCCATATAGGTCATTATAGAGTATTGAGTACAGTTCCCTGTGCTATACACTTATTAGTCATCTATTTTATGTATATAGTAGTGTATATATGTCAATTCCAGTCTCCCATTTTATCACTCCTGCCCCCACCTTTGGTAGCCATACGTTTGTCCTCTATGTCTGTGACTATGTTTCTCTTTTGTAAATGGGTTCATTTGTGCCATTTTTTTGATTCCACATATAAGTGACATCATATGATGCCTGTTTTTCTCTGACTTTTCACTCTGTATGACAATCTCTGGGCTTCCCTGATAGCTCAGTTGGTAAAGAATCTGCCTGTAATGCAGGAGACCCTGGTTCAATTCCTGGGTCGGGAAGATGCGATGGAGAAGGGATAGGCTATCCACTCTAGTATTCTTGGGCTTCCCTTGTGGCTCGGCTGGTAAAGAAGCTGCCTGCAATGCAGGAGACCTGGGTTCAATCCCGGGGTTGGGAAGATCTCCTGGAGAAGGAAAAGGCTACCCACTGCAGTATTCTTGCCTGGGGAATTGCATGGACTGTATAGCCCATGGGGTCGCAAAGAGTCAGACATGACTGAGAGACTTTCACTCACTCATGACAATCTCTGGGTCTTCCATGTCACCGTGGTTACAGATTTCTTCATCATTTTCATTTATAAATGAAGTGAATTTTTCTCCCAATAGCTGTTTTATTGAGTATCACAGTGTTCTCTTCTTCCCGTGTTTTGGAATGTTGGTTTTCAAGGTATATCTTAAGTGGCAGGGTTTTTTTGTCTGATGTGTCTCTTGCCTCTTCCCACGGGCAGTTGCCTCTATGTTCCAGCAACCCCAGTTGCTCTAGTCCAGACGATGCTTATATTGTCTTCTCAGGCATCTTGTCCCTCAGAGACCTGCCTGTTGGTGATTATCACACATGGTCTCCAACCCTGTCCCAGGTCCTGACTCTAAGGCTAAGTCCAGTTCCTCCAACCTCCAGTGTTTCCACCTTTGCATAAGCTGAAGACTGAGACCAACCATCCTTTCCCTCACAGTTATTCTTTAGTTTTGCAACATATTGCGAAGTGAGTTGATGTTACCTTTTTCCTTGTTTCCTGAGATTTCCAGGTTTAGTAGGTCTAGGATATTGCAGTTAATTAAATGTTGCCAATGGAAAAAGTCCAAATAGAAGTTTAGTTTTGTAAAAATAGCAGGTTAATAGTGAAGAGTAGCTCAGAGGCTTTTCTGGGACTTTTTGAGTAGGACTGAACTCCATGATTTCCCTGAATTTCATTTAAATCACAGAGGAAGGGCTCTATTATCTAACCAGACTTGCCATAATTGGCAGAAGCAATAGATTTTTAAGTGTCTTTGGCAAAGTTCCTCAAAAGACAAGTGCTTAAATCTTCCCAGAATTCGTGCATGTGAATGAAATTATAGCCAAATTTTAAAATGTCAGACATCAGTTTTTTACACCAAAAGGAGTTCTAAGTGTGGAGTATCTTCATTCTTCTATCTTTTCCTTTGAGCTGAGCCCCTAATAACTGTTCTACTGTCAGGACAAACATTAATTCATAGTAGAATTAAAGATAAGGATTGTTTTGCTATTTACACACATACACTTTTTAGTTTAGAATTTTTGACATTTAACAGTAAAAAATGCTTTATTGAAAATTTGGGGATTAGAAGAAAAGATTAAAGGGGTTACAAGGAAACAGTCTCACAACAACATAGTGGGGAGTCTTCAACAGAACAACTCAGTCTTTCAAAAAATCAACGGGATTAAAGAAACATTGTTTACACTGCTGCTGCTAAGTCTCTTCTGTCCTGTCCGACTCTTGGCGACCCCATGGACTGCAGCCTACCAGGCTCTTCCATCCATGGGATTTTCCAGGCAAGAGTACTGGATTGGGTTGCCATGGCCTACACTAACATGTGTCAAATAGCTACCTAGTGGGAAGCTGCTGTATAAAACAGGGAGCTCAGCCCAGTGCTCTCTGATGACCTAGAGTGGTGGAATGGAGGGTGGGGTGGGAGGGAGGCTGAAGAGGAGGTATATGTATACATGCTGCTGCTGCTGCTAAGTCGCGTCAGTTGTGTCCGACTCTGTGCGACCCCATAGACGGAAGCCCACCAGGCTCCTCTGTCCCTGGGATTCTCCAGACAAGAACATTGGAGTGGGTTGCCATTTCCTTCTCCAATGCATGAAAGTGAAAAGTGAAAGTGAAGTCGCTCAGTCGTGTCCGACTCTTAGCAACCCCATGGACTGTAGCCTACGAAGCTCCTCCGTCCATGGGATTTCCCAGGCAAGAGTACTGGAGTGGGGTGCCATTGCCTTCTCTGATATGTATACATAAGACTGGTTTAAGATGTTTTACAGCAGAAACTAACACAATATTATAAAGCAATTATATTCCAGTTTAAAAAATTGTTGGAAGCAGCCTAGAATATAAAGACATAACATCCAAAGGCAAAATATGAAACTTGGTTTGTGTTTGAAAAATACAGTCATTTGGGGAATAATTCAGGAAATTTTATTATAAACTGAGCATGAGATGATAACTAGGAAATTACTGATAATTACCATAGGTTTGATTGTGTTTGTGCAGGATGATGTCCTTGTTCTTAGAAGATGTTAACTGGAATATTTGTGGGTGAAGTGTATATTGCCTAGAATTTATCTTGAACCAGCCAGAAAGAGAGGATGGGAGGGAAATGAAGAGAAGAAAGTTAAAAGTGTTAAATCTGTGTGATTAGCAAATGAGTGTTCATTGTGTTTTTTTCCAACTTTGGTGAATGCGTGAAAATTAATAATAAATTTAGGGGGGAAAAACAGGGACTTGGGAGTTGAGCTTGTTTCCTAGCTCTGCCACATGCTAGCCTGATAAATTGTTACAGTTTTCTGAACTTCGGTTTTCTCATTTATAAGAAAAGGTTATAACAGTTTCTATTCCATAGAATTGTTGTAAAAAGAACATGAAATGACACATGTGAAGCATGTGTATTTTACATATGCACTTCATTTTCACCTATTGTTGTAAAAATAATTACAAAGATAATTATTATCATTACCTATTACTAGATAATTAATGCTTATTATAGGTATTATTACCTTTTAGTGTCAGTTTTTTAGATGTAATTTTGGCTTTGCAAAGTACTTTGGTAAATATCTTCTTTGAAGTTCACACTAAGTCTGAGACATGAGCAAAAATGGAAAAGTATTTATCACATCACTTTCTATTTAATATTACCTAAAATTTTCTACATATTACACTTATTACACCAAACTAATTGGAAATAAATGTGCACTATAATGAGATGAAAACGATTACCATGTTACCTTTCAAAAATAAACACCCAATCTTTAAAATACAGCTGTGGGAAACGCTCAAGAAATATGGTATATATAGAGTTGATTTAAAATGTTGTGTTTCTTCTGTACTGCAAAATGAATCAGTTATACATATGCAGATATATACATATACAAGTATCCACTCTTTCAGATTCTTTTCCCACATGGGTCATTACAGAGCAGTGAGTAGAGTTCCCTGTGCTGTATAGTAGGTCCTCATTAATTGTCTATTTTGTATGTAGTGGTGTGTGATATGAGCTTCCCTGGTCGATCAACAGTAAAAAATCCACCGGCAATGCAGGAGATGTGGGATCAATCCCTGGGTCAGGAAGATTCCCTGGAGAAAGGAAATGGCAACCTACTCCAGTATGCTTGCCTGGAGAATTCCACGGACAGAGGAGCCTGGCGGGCTATAGTCCATGGGGTTACAGAAGAGTCAGACACAAGTGATTAAAAAACAAGAAAAGTGTGTGATACATATTTAAACAAAGATGTTTTAAGCAGTAAAATATTTTGGTATTAATTTCCATGATCCAGTCATTTAATTTGAGAGACAATTTTCCACTGTCTTTTCTTCAAATTATCATGGGTTAGATGGTGACTCTGGTTTCTCATGGGATAGATAATTCTATTGTATTCTGTTTATAACAAGATTTGTACATCAGATATAGGATATACTTATAAATCAAGATATATTAATACAATAGAAGGTCCTATTGATTTTTCAGCATCTTTCTGCAAGTTGCATTAAAATGATGAAGGAAAGAATTAGGAACTTTGAGAGTCCACCACTGGCTGAGGTCTTGTTAAGGTCATCTATGGTGGTCATAATAATAATGATAATAATAACAGTAGCTTTCATTAATTGAAGGCTTACTATGTGCCAAGCATTATCTGTAGGCTTTATTTCTCATGATACTTTGTGCAGGTATTTCTGAGCTCAATTTTTCTTTTCTGACAAAACCAAGCTATTAATAAGTACCTGCCCCTTCCAATGTGAGGGCCAAATGAGATAAGTGAATGTCCTTTGAATTGTAAAGTGCTCAGCGAATGCAGTGTCATTCATTTCTGCTGAAATATCCATCTGGGAGCAAGCAGAGGGATAAATATTTTCATTCTTCTCTGTAAACCTTTGCTGGGGTGCCCTGTGAAATCAGAAGTGCTAGAAACCTGTATTGGGAAGACAAAATGCATTTCTTTGGTGAAATTGAAAGGGACAGGTTGCTTATTGCCTCCCAACCTCCCAGATTTTGAATTTTCTTCCCCTTTATTCTTTTCTCTGTGTGCTCATTATTTGCAATTTTATAGAAGCCCATTATGGCTTCCTCTGAGAGAATGTCAAGGGAGAAGAATATTTACCACCTAGGCTTGGGCCAGAGTGAAAATTTGTAAACAATAAAAATGCTGTATTTCAATAAAGCATCATTTTTTTTCCAATGTCAGAATTTACCAGCTTTTTCTGATGCTAAACCACTGAATTAATCTCTTAGGAAAACACACAATTTGGAGATTAAAAATTTTCAGCTTTTAGAACATTTCAAATGCCATTGATTTTCTTCTCATGCCTGGACACCAAAGGGTGAAGTAATTAAAATGCAAAGAGACAGTGCATGTCAAATAAAAAATGTTCCTCGCCCACGTGTCCCTAGTACATCTCTGCTGTGTGTCACCCCAGAGTGAAGAATCATTGAGAATCTTGCTTTTTATACAATGATACTGAATTACTAAAGCAAGAGAGACTTCAAGTAACAGCTGATTCATTCTACAATTTAAGGCATCCGTAAGGCCGTGGGATGGGTTGTTTTTTCCCTTGCTCATAACAAGGCAGTGGTGCTTGTCTGTAAGACTTCAAGAACTGCATTTCTGAGGAGATCCATGGAGATTTTATTTCTGTCCCAGATGTCGCAATGAATAGTCTGAGAATAATTTGACTGGTTCTTGCTAGAAACAAAGACGACAGTGCAAATACATAAGACACCTCACAGCAGCAACCTAATTTTTTTCTTTTTCTTTTTTTTTTTTTAGTTTTAAATGTCATCAGTCAGCAGAGATAGTTTCTTCCTAGAGTGCAATGAGATCCATCATTTGTATTGTCCTGGGGTCCCAGTACGAATCTCGGCAGGTGCTAGAAACAGTATTTCAGAGTCAGGCTACTGAGTTAATCCAAACTGCAAACTGTTATTTTCTCAGGAGACACAAACGGGAGAGAAAGTGGACCGAGAGCAATGAGCATAATCCTCAGGCCTGTTGGTATTTGTGGCCTCTGACTTTGTTCACCCGGGAAATTGTACTCAGAGGTTGTACAACTTTGTGATAACTCTCTGCTGTTTACCAAAAACCAGGACGAAGTGGCAGCTCTCCTTTGTTATCTTTGGAAAGACCAGTTATGTGGATGTGCGTGTGTTAGCCACTAGTCGTGTCCAACTCTTTGTGATCCCATGGGCTATAGCCTGCCAGGCCCCTCTGTCCATTGGGATTCTCCAGGCTCTGGAATGGGTTGCCATGCCCTCCTCCAGGGGATCTTCCTGACCCAGGGATTGAACCTGGGTCTCTTCTGTACTGCAGGCAGATTCTTTACTGTCTGAGCCACCAGTGAAGCCCAATTATGTAGATACTGAGACCCTAATTATGAATCCAAATATAGAATGTGTGTATTCTTTGACTGTGAAATTCCACATCTAGGAGTTTATCTTAAGAAGGTAATCAGAAGAGTATACAAAGGATTATGTTGTAGTAGTTTATCAAATTTTTTATGATATTAAAAAAATAGTATAATGTCTGTCAACTAGGAGACTGGTTAAATACATTGTGGTTAACTGAATTGTACAGATATTAAAAACAATGGTATAAATTAATGTTTGATTAATATTTGTAATTAATATTAATTAGCATCAACATTAAATTAATAAGTTAATATTATTGCATGCAACCCACATTGCAGAGCTGAAGAATTCCATGTCTCTACAGTGTGTGGTTGGGTGTGTGTAACCACACGACTGACAGACTAATCACCAAAATGCAATCAGCAGTCCCCTCTAGGTGACATAGATGTGACTTTTATTTTTTTCTTTATGTTTCATCATTGTGTAGACATTTTATAAAGATCATGTGTCCCTTTTATCATTGAAAATCATTTTTATTCAGAAAAATTATTCTTTCTGCAAAACCCACACTATTTCTTAATTATTCGCTGACACGAGGGCATGAGTTCCTCCATTTGGCAAAGGATGTATTGACTTGTGAAGGAGAGAAACCTGTGAAACAAGACAGTGTGTGGCTGCCAAAAACACCTGAGAACTTGGGAGCCATGAGACACTCAAGCCTAAGCCCCAACTTTATCAGTACCATGTGAAAAAAATGTCTGTTTCCTGTCCACAAAATGAAGCTTGTAATCATTGATTTATTCCTGCGTGAGATGTGAATAGTATCCTAAAGTGTTTCTGCATTTCATTTTCCCTCTGCCCTGTGACGCTCACCAGTGGACGGTAACATCTCCCTTTTTCAGATGTGGAATTAATACCTCTGTTTCTTCATCTGTTAACTGTGAAGAGATATCATATGTCCCTCCAAAAGAGTTCTTGAGGAAAATAAGTAAATTCATGCATGTAAAATGTTTGAAATAGCATTTGATGAATACTCAATCATATGAGCTGTTTTTTCTAGAGAAAAATATTATCAGCATCATCAGCATTATTAAGCAGTTCAAATATTTTCACAGGGATCAGATGACTGTCCTCTTTTCAGATCATCCACTGAAACTCTGAAATGGCAAAGCTGTCCCCACGCTTAACTGCAAAACTAAAAGCCTGTGGCAGGACCACTTAGAGGTGAAATAATTTATTAAAAGTTTCGTTTGATATAACTATCAAGAAGTATAAAAATTGTATCCTTTATAGTAAATCTGTAACTGATCTGTAGAGAAAAGTTATCTAGGGAAATATAATCCTTGCTTCTTTCTGTAATTGAAGTGAAGAGAAAACAAATCCATATGTTAGGTGCATATGGCTAAGCATTTAGCAGCCTTAGTAACATTTCTTCTAATTAAGAAAAAGAAATAGGATTAAGAAGACATAAATTATATTGCTAATTACATTATCTATAAAATGGCTTTCCATGCTGTCATTCAGCCTCATACTTTAAAAGAATATTATTGATATGAGACAATGTTCACAGTGTATATTATAATTAAACACTGGCAGGCTACAAGGCAGCATATAATTACAATAAAAATAATAATAGAAATACAAAATAATAGTATTTGTTGAGCAGTTTACGTGTGACAGGCACTGTGCTGAGCACAGTATGTGTGTTTTTTTATTCTCTTCCCAAAACAACCCTAGGAGGTAGGAACTGTTATATTAGCCCCATTTTACAACTGAACAATGTGAAGTGTAAATAACTTATTCAGAATCCATCTAAGAATGGATCAGATGTGTTGAATCAAAGATATGTTAGAATCCAGATGTATTGAATGCAAAATTAAGGCTTTTAATCACTATATGATGTGAGTGCGTCTATGTAAAAAAAGGTGAAAGAATGTGGAGGGAAGAGCTGAGGGGGAGAGGAGGAGAGAGAGAAGAGGAGAAGGCAGAGGAAGACTGTGATGCAGTTTTAAGATTGTGTCAATCTTCCTGGGGATGACAGGTCTCAGTGACATGACCTGCTTTGCCCTCTGCAACTGGGGAAACACTTTTCATTACGGTCTTTCAAAGTCGACTTCTCATCATTGCTGAACCCAGCTTTATACAAAACTAGCCCTTAAGATCAGCCTCCTGAGTTTTAGAAAAAAGATATTCTCGCCTAAAATTGGAATGATGTCTCCCACAGGCTGTTCTGGCAGCGAAGTCCTCCCCAGCGGAGATCCGCCAGCCCCCGCCAGGCAGCAGGTGGACCTCAGCCACCTGTCAGCACTCAGCTGGAGGGTGACCTCTGGGTGACACCCAAGAGTGCTTCCATGGAAACGTGGACGTTGACCTGGTGTTACCTGGAGCTCTGGTACCGACTGTACAGAACTGCCCACTCTACCTGCCCTCTTTAGAGGGAAGGCTTTAGACCAAGCCCCAGTTAATCAGTGGTTTTCAGCTACTGTCTTCAGGATACATGACGTATGTTGTTCAAATACAAGGCACTGCTGAAAGGATTTACCCAGATTTTTTTTGTTGTTGAAACTCAAAATATTTTGATGGGAAATAAAGGCCCACAGTAATCTCTGATCTCCGTAATAACTATTAACCTCATTACAGTCTAAGGCAGTTCTGAGCACTGTGAGATCCTTGTGTATCTCTAGTTTCTGGCTGTGCTGTTTTCCCACTCAGGTCAGCGTATCAGCTTGCAGGACATTATATTACCGTGGGGACAACCTTGAAGCATTTCTAATTTATATTTTAAAATTACATTTATTTGCCAGTTTTACTGTTTAAGTGTTACAGCAGCATTCACATTATGCATGCATTTAACTTATGCAAATTCCCATATCCACTGGTATAGCAAAAGTCCTGCAAAATTACATTTTCATATGTGCTCCTTTAGAAACCTTATTGTGTACAGATTGCATTTATAAATAATACTCCGGATCTATACTGCATGTGTCTCACTGTGCTTTATGGACAATTTAAGGAAATTCTAGGGTAATTTGGGCCCTAACCATTTTTTGCTTTAGGCAACAGCTCCCCTCTGCTTCCCACCACCACCACTATCTTAAGATGAAATTCCACTGTGTTTATAGCAAATTACTTTTGACACTTTTCGGTGGTGGCCTGGAATCCACAAAATGCTATCGGCTGGTGTTTAAATATTATTCATGACCAGCTCAAGGTAGCAGCTGTTTTTTCTTGGTTTGAAATTGTGCCTCTCCCGTCATCATCTGTTAATATTGCATGTCCATCCCCACTGGGTACGAGACACAGCATTACTCTAAAAATATACTTCCTTTTCCACTGGGCTTTTTGAGTAGTCTGAATACTGGTTTAACTGCCTGCTTTTGTTTTGTATAACTAGTCATGGGCAGTTGAGGATGATAATAGTTACACTGACATCAGAAACAGTTGAACTTGTTTTTCTTATACAGTTCATAGAATCATCTTTGTGTGACTTAAATCTGATTTTGTTACTCTTCCATTCTTAAAATTGTTCAGGAGCTCCCTGTTACGCAAAGGATGAAGTTTAAATTTCATGTAAGCATGACTTAATCGCATCTGTGTGTTCTTGGCTGCTTCTCCCAGCATTTCTCTCCCGTACATACTCTGTGTTCTAGTCAACCCAGCTCTTCACATTGCTGAGTCATGCCCGGGTTTTTCACAGCTCTAAGCCTTTGACCCTGCTGTGGTTTCTGCCAGGAATGCCTGTCATTGTTCCCCTGCTTTTGATGGGTTACATCTTAAGCACGGTGATCCAATATCACTTCCTCAGTAGTGCCATCTTTGGTTTCCTGACTAGGCTTAGTCACACCTGCATCTTACATGTCCCCAGTATGCTGTTATACCTTGACTGAGGCAGTTGCCATATGTTACCACCGTCTATCAGTCTGAGGGCACCAAAAGTAAAAGCAATGCTTTATTTACCTTTGTAAGTCCAGGACCTAGCATGGCACTTGAAACTTGGTAGCTCTGTAAATCCTGAATAAATGAATCAATACATAAACAAAAGAGACACAATCTTAGAACTCAGTTGGCAAGGGTGTTTTTGACCAGGGCTTCCACAGAGAAACTGCAGGGGTTCAGTGAATCTCCTCTAAAATAAATGTTACATTGTGATTGAACCTGGGTGTGGATATTTGTGCACTTTTATCTGAGCAGCTGGTCCACGTGTCCATCATATTCCCATTTGTGATGTCACAGCTGGGTTACTGCTATAATTCAATCTCTTCAGTAAACTAAGGTCCATCTTTTTTTCAATTTCATGACTAAAACAAACAACAAACAAATCCAGGGAGAATGGGGGCTTTTGAGAGATGTGCAAGTGGGCACGAGTGTCCTTGAAGAATGAAATCAACAGGCCTGTCTTGTTTCCGTCTTAAGAGGAGGGGATGCTCAAAATATCTGTACTTGGAAATTTTGTACCTCAGTAGCATGCAGTGCAAGCCCAGAGGCTTAGTTCATTCACTCTCTTATTCATTGTGGAATTTCAGAATGGCAGGGGGTATGGGTGGTGACAAATGATTTGAATTTGTCTCTCTTCCTGTTGAGTCATTCCCCCCAAATAATCTCTCCATGATGTTTAGAGTGCCAGGGGAAGTGACATTAGTTTGTGGATTCCTTGTTATTTGAAACCCTTAGCTAAATTACAGTGCCACTGGTTGTGGCTTTTTCTTTCTTTCTTTCTGGCCTCATAAATTTTCCTTATATTTTCAATGGGGTGAGTTATTTGCCATTGGCTTTCATAATCTGATGTTTGTGCAGTGTCACTGGCAAAAGTTAATATGTGCTTCTCGCTACCCCAGGGATTCCTGCAGCTCCATCATGATAGAATTAATCTATAAATGTGGTCTCTAAAAGCACCCCTGGGCCTGACTCTTTGAATGAAAGGCAGAGTGGAATGGAAGGAATCTGTTGGCATCATCATCATTATCTAAATGGATGCAAATGCAGCAGATTGAAAACGCTCTTCCTTACCAGAAATGATAAGAATCAAAAGGCTTGCTATTTGCATGTTTAACTGTAATGGTGCATTGAGACCAAGTTTCTGAGTGGGGGTTATGAGCGCTTCACAGAAGGTAATTGGCCTCCACGTTTATTTTTGCCATCTTGATGGGTATTACAAGAGGATGAGGCTTTCTAAACATTTGTGCCCCTCCAACTTGGGAGGCTGTTTTGGCACATTAGGAAAACATGGCATGACTTCAAATGAGCCAAGTTACATTAATCTCCTTTCTGGTGGTTGTTCAGGTCAAATGGCCATCTATCCATGCAGCACATACTAGCTGACGTTTTTTGAGCACATATTGTTTCAGGCACAATGCTAAGCTCTTTATATACATGTTTCTTACTTAACTTTCACATCCTTATGAGGTAGGTTCTGTTATTATTCCCATTTTACAAGTAGGAAGTGTGAGACAGAAACAAGTAACTTAGTTAAATTCACATATTAAATGATTAAGATACAAACTCATACCTGTCTGACTCCAAAGCCAGAGTTATTGATATGTAGAACAATTTGTTTTTCTATCACCAAAGCATTCATTTATTTATCAACTCACTGATTCATTCAACAGATATTTATAGAGCACATGTTATATGTGAGTTGCTAAGTAGAAAGAACAAAGTGAAAGCAAGCCAGATATTGTCCCTACCTTCAAAAACTTGCAATCTCTATAGAATGTGCTGGAAAGATCCAGAAATGAAATTCCATTGTTTTTTATGCAAATATCAATAGCATCATTCTTGCCTTCTTCCTCGTCAGTGTTGTCATCATTACCTGAGTTGCTATTTATTGAGTCTTTAATAAATGTGCCAGGTCCTATATTGGGTACCATTTACCTCTGCCAAACCTTTGAGGTAAGTGTGGTCACTGCCACAATATGGTTAAAGAAACTGCAGCTGATGGAGCTCCTTTGACTTTGCCCAAATCACCTGACTAGTAGTGGCAGAGCCAGTGCATTAACTGAGAATTTTGTTGTTATTTTGTTGTTTAGTTGCTAAGTTGTATCCAACTCTTCTGTGACCTCATGGACTGTAGCCCACCCAGCTCCTCTGTTCATGGGATTTCCCAGGCAAGACTGCTAGAGTAGGTTGCCATTTCCTTCTCCAGGGGATTTTCCCAACCAAAGGATCAAACTCACATCTCTTGCATTATATTAATGGTGGACTCTTTACTACTCTGCCACCAGGGAAGCCCCCAAACCCAGAACTATCTTATTCGAAAACCTCGTATTTTAATAGCAATGTCTCTTGAGGATTCTGAGGTCACTCTAACAAGTATATCTGAGGATTTTTTTAAGGCCACGATGAAAACAATGGAGATAAAAACCCTTGGTGAATAATAAAAGCTGTGAACTAAGGGCTCCCTTTTGCCAGGCACAGTTCTGGGAAGTGTTCATAGACGCCCTCCTTTAAGCATCACAGTATCCTGCGGGTAGGTCAGGTTTGTGCTTGTTTTCTGTTTTTCAGATGAGTGACTGAGGCTCAGAGAGATGGAGTAACTTGCCCAGTGTCCACACACAGTAGGGGTGATGCTTAAGCCCACATCTGATTAAGCCTCATTTCCTGGGAGAAATTCTCCTTTTCAGGAAGAATCCAGATAAAACCCTTCCAAAAGCAACCCTAAAGGATATAGACTGCTGGCTACACGCCTTCTTAACAAGGACATCTCATCTCCAAGACCCACATGACATTGTTTTCCCCCTATTTAAAAACTACCCTTGTTTTTCCTTCTTGCTTCATGGGAAGATGGTGTTTGTCTGTTTGTGTGTATTTATTGTTGTTGTTCAATTGACAGATTGTGTCCAACTCTTTGCGACCCCATGGACTGTGGCAAACAAGGCCTCCCTGTCCTTCATCATCTCCCAGATGTGTTTGAGACTAAAGCAATAGAAAGTGGAAATGGATGCTCAGAAGTGAAGGGATTGTAGAAAACTCTGGAAAGCCAAGCAGATCTAGAGGCTCTGGGGCCTGGCTTTGTGCAGGCTGTTGAGAGCTCACCTCTGGAGGGCTAAGGTTTGGCATTTTTAAGGAGGAGAGCCTCTGGCTAAATTTAGTTGAGCCCTTTCACCTTATACAGTGAAGGGCAAAAATCCTGCCTCATAACAGCTTTCCCTGGGTATTGCTGAGTTTCACATTCTAATTTGGCTTCAGAAGGCTGGGATTCACAGAGAACATGCCAAGAAGGACTGGCTTGAAAAGAACAAGATCACTGATTAGGTTCCTATCAGGTAAGTGCCTTGCATTCCTACCTTGTTTAACCTTCTTGCCTGCCCAGCAAAAGGGCATTTTTAAGCCCTTTTCATAGTCTACATGGAACTTGCTTCAAGGTTGTACAGCTAGTATGAGATAGACCTGGGATTCAGCTCTGAGATTAGATTCTAAGTACAATTTACCTCTCTCTTCAGAGTCCAGGGAACAGCAGTAATACTTTCTGGTTAACCATGGCTGCTCTCTGATGTCCTTATCTAGCATGGCTGCTCTCTGATGTCCTTATCTAGATCACTGATCCATGGGTTTTCTCCCTCCTTAAGGCCTCCAACCTCTCCTTTGTTTTGGCCCTTTTCTCATCACCAGTCTGTATTGGACATGCAGATAGGACTTGCCATCCCTCCCTTCTAGGGGATCTCCACTCTAGCTATTCCTTACACATTTTATAGCCAGATCATCTTAACCACAATGGACGGTTGACCTAAGACTGGGAATGGGTGGTTCACCTGAGAACAGTGAGGTGAGCTCTGTTGAAAGCTTTATCTAGACAATTCTGATGGTTACTCAGCATTTCATTCTGTTTGTTTTAACCACTCCCCAAACTCCTTTCAGTGTTCAAATGTTGTCAAGTACTAAGATGCGTGGAGAGGGCTTGCTGGTAATTACTTTTAGGAGTAGAAGCTACAGAGATGTCCAGAAAAAGGCCATAAAAAATCGGGTTATGAGGGACGCCAAGACATGAGTCAGCAAAAGCTGCTAAGTGATGGAAAGAGACAGAGGAGTTCAGTGTAATGACAAGGAATCCACGCGTTCCCCACTGCTGATAAACCAACTTACTGCTCTCAATCCTGAATAGCTCTCCAGGAAATTCTGTTCCATCTTTGGGACATGTTTGGGAATGAGATAAATGTCATATTATATATTATTAACATATTCTACATAAAAATTAATTTATATATTATACACATATAATGATGCTTCTATATATTATGCACAACAGTGTCCAGTTCAGTTCAGTTCAGTCTTTCAGTCGTATCTGACTCTTTGCGACCCCATGGACTGCAGCACGCCAGGCTTCCCTGTCCATCACCAACTCCTGGAGCTTACTTAAAGTCATGTCCATCAAGTCAGTGATGCCATCCAACCATCTCATCCTCTGTGGTCCCCTTCTCCTCCCACCTTCAGTCTTCCCCAGCATCAGGGTCTTTTCTAGTGAGTCAGTTCTTTACATCAGGTGGCCAAAGTATTGGAGCTTCAGCTTCAGCATCAGTCCTTCCAATGAATATTCAGGACTGATTTCCTTTAGGATGGACTGGTTGGATCTCCTTGCAGTTCAGGGGACTATCAAGAGTCTTATCCAATGCTGCAGTTCAAAAGCATCATTTCTTTGGCACGCAGCTGTCTTTATAATCCAACTCTCACATCCATACATGACTACTGGAAAAACCATAGCTTTGGCCTTTGAAAGCATCACTATGAAAAAAGCTAGTGGAGGTGATGGAATTCCAGTAGAGCTATTTCACATCCTGAAAGATGGTGCTGTGAAAGTGCTGCACTCAATATGCCAGCAAATTTGGAACACTCAGCAGTGGCCACAGGGACTGGAAAAGGTCAGTTTTCATTCCAATCCCAAAGAAAGGCAATGCAAAAGAATGCTCAAACTACCGCACAATTGCACTCATCTCACACGCTAGTAAAGTAATGCTCAAAATTCTCCAAGCCAGGCTTCAGCAATACGTGAACCATGAACTTCCTGATGTTCAAGCTGGTTTTAGAAAAGGCAGAGGAATCAGAGATCAAATTGCCAACATCCGCTGAATCATGGAAAAAGCAAGAGAGTTCCAGAAAAACATCTATTTCTGCTTTCTTGACTATGCCAAAGCCTTTGACTGTGTGGATCACAATAAACTGTGGACACTTCTGAAAGAGGTGGGAATACCAGACCACCTAACCTGCCTCTTGAGAAATCTGTATGCAGGCCAGGAAGCAACAGTTAGAACTGGACATGGAACGACAGACTGGTTCCAAATAGGAAAAGGAGTCCGTCAAGGCTGTATATTGTCACCCTGCTTATTTAACTTCTACGCAGAGTACATCATGAGAAACTACATATGTGTGCATATACATATATGTAAAAGAGTATATATAATGTGGCTCCATTTGTGATTACTCCATTTATGCCCTGATACCCAAAATAGTTTTATGTACATTTAGAATTGAAGAGAGTAAAATTAATTACATACTCTGGATGGCTATATGCCAAAATCTTCACATTAATTTAGTTAGGGTCTTATAATTTTCTGTGTGTAGTTCATTTGTCTTCTTCAATAAGTTTATTCCTATATATTTAATTCTTTTTGTTGTAATGGTGAATGGGATTGATTTCTTAATTTATTTTTACAGAAATTATTTTTAAAGAATCTTAGATTTAGAAAATGCCTTCAAATGATCAGATTCAACTTCTTCATTTCATAGAAAAAAAAAAGTGACTTGACTTAAGGCTTAAGGTCATTTCAAGCCAAGACTCAAACTCACCTTTGAAAACCATGTTCTTTTTCCTTTTCCACTTAGGACAAATTTTCTAGGAAAAAATTTTTTAGTCATTCTTGTATATAGATTTTTCTTAGGCCTGTCTCACAAAATCTTCAGACTTGGACTCATTACAGCTTTGGCCTGATCAAGCATCAGTAACATGTAGATTTAAAGTTAAATATAAATACAAGGTAATTTATGCTCACATGGGCAATAGTGCCATAGGACAGGAGGAGTAAGAACAAAATAGAGGCCTCCCTCGGTATCTGTGGGGGATTGGTTCCAGAACTCTCGCAAAAACCACAATCTGAGGATGCTCAAGTCCTGTATATAAAATGACATAGTGCTTGCACATAACCTACACACACCCTCCTATTCATCTCTAGATTACTTATGATATCTAATAATCACAAATGCTCTGTAAATACAATGTAAATGCAATATAAATAGTTGTCGATTTGTGGCAAATTCAAGTTTTGCTTTTTGGAATTTTCTGGAAAAATACTTTTGGTCCCTGGTTGGTTGAATCTGAGAAGTTGGAGCTCACAGATATGGAGGCCTGACTATTACCATGAAGTGTAGGAGGACTTCATGGAAAGGCAAGGCGAGAAGAGCTTCCTCGTACTCCCTGCCCCATACACACGGTACACTCTCAGCAAGCGTCAAAGGCATTGACAAGGAAAAATAATGATCACCATCAGGGCCACTGTGTGCATCTCTGCAGGATGCACTCTTTAATCTCCTAGAATTAAGGGGACCATTTAGATTAGAGACTTATGAGAGATTATGTGATTGATGCCTCCCTGAAGATGTATAGTGCCCATTCTGTACTTTGGGACCAGTGAGATTACCATTTTAGGACAAATCCATTTCTTTGTGATTTCTTATCTGTGCTGTGCTAATAGTAAAAAAAAAAAAAAATTTATAATATCTGCAGTGAATGTATTTGAGAGAAGATTAAAAGAAACACCAATTAAGGATATTCCGATTTCTCTCTGAAATAAAAGAAGCTGTTGAAAAAAAGTTCAATGAAACTTTGGTGTACTCTTAGGCATATCAAGTTTATTTCTGTTGAAATTAATCAGATTTTCTCAAAGCATTTCCTGGGAAATATGAAACCGATTATACCCACACTGATGAAAATGTTTTTCCCACATTGGTCAATAAGAATCAGCTTATTCTTTCACTTCATTGCCTAAGATAATTACTTGTATTTGTGAAGAATGCCTCCCTTACCTAGAAATTTTCAAGGCAGAATTTTAAACTGAATATGATACCCTCCAGTTTCATGCCGGACCTTAGGAGTAAAGTTTGAATTTAAGAAGCCAGAATGCAGTATTTATTTTTAAATAAAAAGGGAAATTCTTCCTCTTCCTGTTTTGCTTTCCTTTTCCTCTTGCTTTTCTTTCCTTTTCCTTTCCTCCCTGGCTTGAAGTCAGCATGGTGGCTGAGCAAATAAATAGATAAGTATACTGAGGATAATGGTAGCTAAATATCTCACTGCCAGAAAAGATATTGACAAGCGCAGAAGAAAGAAGGTTAGAAAGAACCCAATGGTGTTGGTTTACAACTGAAGATAGCAGTATACACTTGTGGTTTTATAACATATTTATATACCCAGAGGGATATAAATATGTATAAATGTATGTGTGTATACACATATGAGTATGTGTGTATATACATATATTTTCTAGTTCTGTCTATTGAGAACCAAAAAGCAATGACACCCCAGGAGCAATGAGTACACTGAGTATTCAGATGTTAGTACTTAAGTAGCCTCCTTTCTAAATGAACCGGCGCTTCTTGGAGAAATAGCCAATTCCAAGGTTTGGAGACAGGAAATATTTAAGACGAACCTGAAATATCTTACTGTGTCTGTAGATAAGAATATACAAGAGCCAGCTTGAAGGAGATCCCACTTACAAATAGGGGCATTTTGAGCATGAAAATAAAGATGGTACCAAATTATCAGTGCAAATCCATTGAATAAATTGGAAATCTATGACACAATACTGACATAAAAAATAGTAAATAATGAGGGAATAGAGGTGGGAATTCAGGTGGGAGTCTTTAATGGATGCTAATGATGGTGAGTGCAGATTTGGTAAGAAATAAGATTTGGGTGTAGTTACAAAATACTAGTCAATTAACAGAGAAATGAGTGAACTTAAGGTAAAAAAACTGTAGATACCAATTTGATCAGGTGATCAAGGTTAATATCATCAGTGACGGGACAGATCAACATGATGCAATCCCTTTTGTAATGCACAGAAAAGAACATTGTTTCTGGGGTACTCCTGACAAGAATGCACGAACAGGGCTTGATCATGAGAAAAGTGGACCCAGGATTGAAAGTCATTCTGCAGAATGAAAAGCCTGCCATACTTTTATACTTCTAAGTATAACTGACATACAGTACAGGAAAACACTGCTCCGAACTGGAGGAGTCTGAAGTGACGACTAAATGATAATTAAATGCAAAGCATATTCCCAGACCAGAAGGCAAAGAGACATTATTGTGAAGCTGACAAATTTGAAAGGGATCTGTACATTGAATCTGTGCTGTGCTGATTGGGAACTTTAGATGCTGATTCTGTAAGAGGATGTCCCTGTTTTTGGAAACACACTAGACTGTTTAGGAATAATGGAATATCATGTCTATCATAATCATGACTAATGGTAGTGGGGATATGTATAAAGAATATGGATGATGGAGTAGTAACAATTAAGGAATCCAAGAAAAGGAAATTCAGGACATTTTTTGTATTTTTTTTAAAGTTTTCAAGTATCTTTTTAAAATACCATTTTTAAAAGCTTAAATAGGGGAAACAGAATGGTTAAATAAATGGTAAAATAAATAACACTGTTACTTTTCACACATTTAGTACCAAGCACTGTGTATACCTTTAAGGTACATACCTTTAGAAGAATAATCTAGACAGATATTACTGTGGCTTCTTTAAAGAGGAAATAACAGAGACTGAGAGAGATTAAGTTATTTGCTTAAAGTCACTCTGCTACTTAGGTGGTGGTTTCTGTTCAGTCGCTAAATTGTGTTTGACTCTATAACCCCTTGGACTATACCTGCCAGGCTCCTCTGTCCATGGAATTTCCCAGGCAAGCATACTAGAATGGGTTACCATTCCTTCTCCAGGGGATCTTCCTGACCCAGGGATCGAACCTGAGTCTCCTGCATTGGGAAGTGGATTCTTTATCATTGAGTCACCTGGGAAGCCCCTTAGATGCAGAGATCATATTCAAACCCTGATCCCTACGCTCACAGTCTCATTCTCTTTGCTGTGCTGCCTCTGGGTGGAATGATCACAAAGGGTATTAGGCTACTACCATTATTACTAAGCACTTCCTATGAGCTCGAAGCTGTGCTAAGTGCTCTCTCAAACTTTATGATCTTTACACTTAGTTCAGTGATACCCAGATAAGTTTGATTGACAGAGTTGAAGAGAGCGGATGCTGATATTTGGGACCCAGTGCTATTTGGCTTTAAAGCTCCTGCTCATTTACACCAAGAAAAGAGAAATTTTTTGTCAAATAGTCATAGTGGAAAAGACAGAGGGGGCTTATTTCAAGTTTAGACTGTGCACTTTCCAACTGTGCTCATCCTAAAATGCCTTGATTAGCACTTGACAGTTACTCAGGCCAGACTTGTTTGTATCATATGCCCTAAGATATATTTCTAGGGGCCCACAAAAATGTTACTTATTTTAAAATCAGATTTAAAAATGAATGTACACTGCAAATCAACTATACTTCAATAAAAAAGGAAAAAATATAAACTCATTAAAAAAAATGGATGTAGCCCAGTGTAGCTATATTGGTCTTAATACCAATGTAGTATTAACACAGATTTTTTTAAATTGGAGGATAATTGCTTTACAGTGTTACGTTGGTTTCTACCATACAACAATATGAATAAGCCATAAATGTACATATGTCCCCTCCCTCTTGAAACTCCCTTGTACCCCCTCACCCCCTAGGTTGTCACAGATCACTGGGTACACAGAATTTTTAATATCTTTTTAAGGAGGAAGGAGCTCATGAAGCAAAAATGCCTAGAGTCCATGAGAAATCACAATGCAAGTGTATTTAAAAAAACAGAGCCAAAATGAATATGTGCCTTGTTCAGGACACATTCAAGCAACACTTAGCAAACTAACAACTGAATTGTGGTTGTGCTCACTCAGGACAGATTGTATTAAGATCTACTGCAAGAGGCAAACTGTGTTGTATGGACTTCATGAAGTTTAGAATGATTAGTCACACAGTGGAAAAAAAAAATCAGTTCCCAGGGAGAAGATATAAAAGCCATATCTCAACCTAACAACAAGATAAAGGCAATAGAGGACTTGGATTTGGCAGATGTCCTTCGATTGTGTTTTTGGTGTCACCAGCTGTTCTCCTACAGATCTTTTAGCCTTTGCATTTAACAGTATCCTGTTAAGGTCAAAATTTTATGTGATTCCCCTGGCCAGCATCTGAACGGCCACATGAAAGGAGAGGAATGAGGATTTCCCCTTAATTATGCAGTGTTCTCTGTCAGAGTCCATTTTAGGTTATTTATATTCCTTCAACCAAACTGTTTTAAGCCATAAGGGAAGTTGGGCTTCCCTGATGGCTCAGCGGGTAAAGAATATGGCTGCAACGCAGGAGACACAGGAGATGTGGGTTCGATCCCTGGGTCAGAAAGATCCCCTGGAGGAACAAATGGCAATCCACTTCAATATTCCTGCCCAGAAAATGCCATGGACAGAGGAGCCTGGCAGTCTACAGTCCAGAGGGTCGCAAGAGTCATACATGACTGAGCGACTACACGCGCACGCACTGACGTTACTAAATCATGCAACTCAAAAGACCAAGGCTAGTCTTTTTGCAGGCATGGCTTGCTCAGGGCTTAAACAAAATGACCAGGATCTAATTTCTCTCCATCTCTCAGCTTGGCTTAAATGTCCTCTCTGTTTCTTTCTTTCTCAGCCTGCATGAGATGGCAAGATAGGGACAGTAATTTCAAATGCAAAAGAGAAGAAAGATTTTTCCAACATTTCCATAAAATTCTTCAGTTCAGTTCAGTTCAGTTGCTCAGTCATGCCTGACTCTCTATGACCCCATGGATGCAGCATGCCAGGCTTCCCTGCCTATCACCAACTCCCGGAGCTTGCTCAAACTCATGTCCATTGAGCCAGTGAGGGCATCCATCCATCTCATCCTCTGTCGTCCCTTTCTCCTCCTGCCTTCAATCTTTCCCAGAATCAGGGTCTTTTCCCATGAGTCAGTTCTTCACAACAGGTGGCCAAAGTATTGGAGTTTCAGCTTCAGCATCAGTCCTTTCAATGAATATTCAGGACTTATTTCCTTTAGGATGGACTGATTGGATATCCTTGCAGTCCATGGATCTCTCAAGAGTTTTCTCCAACATCAACAGTTCAAAAGCATGAATTCTTTGGCGCTCAGCTTTCTTTATAGGCCAACTCACACATCCATACATGACTACTGAAAAACAGTAGCTTTGACTAGACGGACCTTTGTTGGCAAAGTAATGTCTCTGCTTTTTAATATGCTGTCTAGGTTGGTTATAGCTTTTCTTCCAAGGAGCAAGAGTCTTTTAATTTCATGGCTGCAGTCACTATCTGCAGTGATTTCGGAGCCCAAAAAATAAAGTCTCACTATTTCCATTGTTCCCCCATCTATTTGCCATGAAGTGATGGGACTGGATGCCATGATCTTAGTTTTCTGAACGTTGAGTTTTAAGCCAACTTTTTCAGTCTCCTCTTTCACTTTCATCAAGAGGCTCTTTAGTTCTTTTTTGCTTTCTTCCGTAAGGGTGGTGTCATCTATGTATCTGAGGTTATTGATATTTCTCCCAGCAATCTTGATTTCAGCTTGTGCTTCATCCAGCCCAACACTTTGCATGATGCTCTCTGCATATAAGTTAAATAAACAGGTTAGCTTAAAACTCAACATTCAGAAAACTAAGATCATGGCATCCAGTCCCATCACTTCATGGCAAATAGATGGGGTTCAGCCGCTCAGTTGTGTCCAACTCTTTGTGACCCCATGGACTGCAGCACGCCAGACCTCCCTGTCCATCACCAACTCCTGGACTTTACTCAAACTCATGCCCATTGAGTCGGTGATGCCATCCGACGATCTCATCCTCTGTTGTCCCCTTCTCCTCCCACCTTCAGTCTTTCCCAGCATCAGGTCTTTTCAAATGAGTCAGTTATTTGCATCAGGTGGCCAAAGTTTTGGAGTTTCAGCTTCAACATCAATCCTTCCAATGAATATACAGGACTGATCTCCTTTAGGATGGACTGGTTGGATCTCCTTGCAGTCCAAGGGACTCTCAAGAGTTTTCTCCAACACCACAGTTCAAAAGCATCAATTCTTCAACTCAGCTTTTTTTATAGTCCAACTCTCACATTTGTACATGACTACTGGAAAAACAGTAGCTTTGACTAGACGGACCTTTGTTGGCAAAGTAATGTCTCTGCTTTTTAATATGCTGTCTAGGTTGGTTATAGCTTTTCTTCCAAGGAGCAAGAGTCTTTTAATTTCATGGCTGCAGTCACTATCTGCAGTGATTTCGGAGCCCAAAAAATAAAGTCTCACTATTTCCATTGTTCCCCCATCTATTTGCCATGAAGTGATGGGACTGGATGCCATGATCTTAGTTTTCTGAACGTTGAGTTTTAAGCCAACTTTTTCAGTCTCCTCTTTCACTTTCATCAAGAGGCTCTTTAGTTCTTTTTTGCTTTCTTCCGTAAGGGTGGTGTCATCTATGTATCTGAGGTTATTGATATTTCTCCCAGCAATCTTGATTTCAGCTTGTGCTTCATCCAGCCCAACACTTTGCATGATGCTCTCTGCATATAAGTTAAATAAACAGGTTAGCTTAAAACTCAACATTCAGAAAACTAAGATCATGGCATCTGGTCCCATCACTTCATGGCAAATAGATGGGGAAACAGTGGAAACAGTGACAGACTTTATTTTTGGGGGCTCCAAGAAGGCTGCACATGTGGGATCTGCAGCATGTGGAATCTTCCTGGATCAGGGCTCAAACCCATGTATCCTGCATTGGCAGGCAGATTCTTTACCACTGAGCCCCCAGGGAAGACTGACATGCCCAGTTTTGGTCTCTGTGTCCAGTGCTCACTGCCTGAGTCCCAGGGTGAGACTGAGGGAGAAATGGATCCCTCAGTGAAAAATTGGGGTAAGTAAAAGGTAGCAACAAAACCAAAACACTGAGAAGTCTGTGTATGCCTGCAGAGCTCCTGGAAATATAAAAGATGGTCTCACTTTGTGCTGGGGATTCTGGTTCTAAAGTCAGAGTACTTGGGTCACTCCCTCACCTGTTGGGCGAATGATTGAACCATTCTGTTTCTTAGTTTCCTCATCTGTGAAACTAGGATAATACCAATATTTTCCTCACACTGATTTACATGAATCCAAATGCACACCTGGCATCTAATCAGCATTTCATAAAAGCTAAAGTAGATGGCTCTCATTTTTAACCCTGAGGAACAGCATGAAATTTGCCAACCAGCACTATAATTATTAAAATATTTGGCCATGTCCTTCAATAATTACAAATTATTATTACTACACTCAATGTCAAAAGAGATGATTATTTAACAAATAAATAGTGACAAGGAAAAAGGGAGAAAACCATGTATTTTTTAAAATTTAGACTTGTTAACCAAATTTAACATGTAGATTACATTGAGATCCTGACTCAAAATTTTAAAATAATATTAATGTTATGGGACCACTGGAAATTTTAACATTGACAAGATATTTCATGGTATTAAGGAAATAGTCTTAATTTTACTATTGAGATAATGCCATTGTGATTGTGTTTTTAAAAGTCCTTAATCATTTAGAGACAAATGCTGTGCTATTTATGAAATGATAATGTTGTGTAGTATTTACTTTAAAATTATGACAAAGTAAATATTATAGAAGCTAGGTGGAGGAAACATGGGCATTCATTATTCTACCAAGTTTTATGTTTATTCAGAATAGTTCATTATAAAAAGTTATAAAGAAAAGAGAGAGGTGCAAAGTCAGGGCCAAGAGGAGCTCAAAGACCTAACTCCTTCATGCAGTTTCTTCACTTATAATTGAAGGAGTTATGCTAGATCAGTGCTTTTACAAACTTTAAAACTTTTGGTGGCAAAAAATACATTTGTTCAAATGAGCTCTTTACAGAAGTTGAATATCTGAGACAAATATAAGGACAGCTGCATGGTTTGAAAGGGAAGACTGAAAGATAGCAGTGACCCTTCGTCACCAGAGAGATATTCAGGGAGGGTGGTGTAATCATCCTCTCTGAAGTCTATGAGATTCTGGTGACACAGGATAAAAGCCAATGAACTGCATGAAGATGGTGGTGATAATGATGATGTTATAAAACTAATTTATGGGGACTTCTCTGGTGGTCCAGTGGCTAAGACTACACACTTCAAATTCCCCATCCCTCATTGGGGAACTAAGATCTTGAATGCCTCGTGGCACAACCAAAAAACTTAAAAAAAAAAACACAAAAACTATTTTTGATGAAAAAAAAATTTTTAATATTTATTTACTTATTTGGCTGCACAGGAGTCTTTAGTTGTGGCATGAAGGATCTTTAGTTGTGGCATGTGGGATCTAGGTCCCTGACCAGGGATTGAGCCTGGCCCCCCTGCATTGGGAGTGCAGTGTCTTAGCCTCTGGATCACCAGGGAAGTCCCTGATTTAAAAAAAAAATTTAAATCAAGCTTTATAAGTAGTTTATGGAGTACTTACTAAATTAGGCACCATTAGGAGCATCATGCGGAGAAGGCAATGGCACCCCACTACAGTACTCTTGCCTGGAAAATCCCAAGGACGGAGGAGCCTGGTAGGCTGCAGTCCATGGGGTCACGAAGAGTCGGACACAACTGAGCGACTTCCATTTCACTTTTCACTTTCATGCATTGGAGAAGGAAATGGCAACCCACTCCAGTGTTCTTGCCTGGAGAGTCCCAGGGACGGGGGAATCTGGTGGGCTTCCGTCCATGGGGTCGCACAGAGTCAGACACGACTGAAGCGACTTAGCAGCAGCAGCAGCAGCAGCAGGAGCATCATGTGCATATTAATATCATTTACTCCTCACAGTGGCCCAGGAGGGAGATGGGATTTTCATCCCCAAGTTGTAGGTGAACAAACTGAGGCCCAGTGAGAGTCTCTGTCCAACATCATATCGCTGGCCACGTAGAGCCACGGCCTCAACCTTGGTTCCCTGTCACATGCTTGGTCACACAAGTCCTACCCCCGCCTTCCCAGCCATTCTCCAGCAGTTTATATTTTCACTTTTTCGGGCTTATTTACTAGGTTAATTGCTCCACAAACATGGAAAAATTGCATGATGCTTTGTAAATACTGTCAATTCTATTCCAATTTACAATAAATAGATAAAACAGACCTCCTGCCCTACAGCGCTTAGACTCCTATCACCTTCAAGGCAGGCTTTCAGGGGACCCATTGATCCAGACAGCAGAATCCATTATTTCTTCCTCCTCTTTTCATTAGACCATCACTCTGATGAGAATAAGCAAAGTAATTAAATAAGCTCCAGCAGCTGTCAGATAGAAACCAGGAGACATCAAAGTCTCTCATGAATGTTACTAAATAGGTCCAAGAAGTTGCTTTATGCCAATATCATTCTGTTATTTTCCAAACATCATTGTTATTGAGCGTGAATGCAAGAAAATTGAATTAACTCAGACAAAACAGTCTTTATGTTATCCAGTATGTTAGCACATCTTTAAAATGTGTTTTGCCAAATGATAGTCTTCTCAGTGATGCTTTTTTGGGAATGAGCTGGTGAGTCAAGTTGACTTAAGGTCATGTGTCTCTTTCCCTGCGGTGCAAAGAAGTGACCATCATTGCCACTTACTATGAGGGACAGCTGTCCACAACTGATCTGGCTTAATCTCCTTTTCTTCCAAATGTTTGTACAGAGGTATCCACTCACATCTGGGCAGCCTTCTGCCTTCACTCAAGGTTTCAAAACTCTCAAAGCAACCCTTGGTTCCCCCTGCAAGTTTCCAACCAAGAGAACCACAAGATACAAAAGTAGACCTCGTTTATCTCTAGTCCTCTCTCTTTTTTAGAGATCCTACTCTCCCATCTCAAAATTTCTTTTTTTCCCTTCTCTACTCACCTGAGAACTAATTAGATATTCATTTAAACCATTTCATTCCCCCACCCCCTTTTTTTAAAAACTAGATAACTTTGTCCAGGAGTTTTCTGAACTCAGATCTATTCCATCCCACCACTTTAAAACTTAGCACAATGTCTTGATATCACTTGTTTAACATTTGTTTCACCCATAGTTACTTAAAAAACTGTTTAGGCTCTTAATAAAGATGTTGGCTCTTCTTCAGCATCTGTAAAGAGTTAAAGTCACCTCTGAAAACTGCTCCTGGCATTGTGTTATTTATACCTTTTATGTCTATATTTGGTTATTTATACACTCAGAGAATCTTAGTAAAAGCAGCTGATATTCAAAAGTTATCTATAAAAGGAATTGTTATACTAAATCTGCCTTTTCTGGGATCTCTGCAAAAATATTAAGTAGAATTAGAAGAAAATCAGCACATCGAATGGAGTTTTGAAGCATCGTCAGTTATTCTTACTGCATTACACAGAGTGAAATTAGCTCAGTTGTGTCTGACTCTGCAACCAGATTCTCCAGACCAGAATACTGGAGTGGGTAGCCTTTCCAGGGGATCTTCCCAACCCAGGAATCAAACCGGGGTCTCCTGCTTTGCAGGAGAATTCTTTACCAATTGAGCTATCAGGGAAGCCTGACACATCACACAATGTCCATACATATTTACTGAGGACCTTCATGTACCTGGCACTGTCCTAGCCATCTTGTGGGAATAAGGTGGGCAGAGGGAAAGGACAATCTCTATTTGTAATAATTTGATAATGCTGCTATGGAAATCTAAGGGCTTGTCTTTGTTATATAAAACAGAGATTTTATGCATATTAGGTATGGAAGCTGCCCCTCAATGTCAGCCTGGAGCAGTGATTCCCAGACATTTGTGTCTTTGGAGCAGTTATGACACTTGCCATATTTCGGGGCTAATATGAGGTTGTCAAGATGTTAAGCATACAAATCCATGCTATTTATTATGATCATTATTTCATAAAAATAAGGACATCTTGGTATTAAAAATAAAGGGGTAAAGGATAAGGCTTTCAAAAG
Organism: Cephalophus harveyi; assembly: GCA_006410635.1. Classification (NCBI taxonomy): domain Eukaryota; kingdom Metazoa; phylum Chordata; class Mammalia; order Artiodactyla; family Bovidae; genus Cephalophus; species Cephalophus harveyi. Next base: position 3,945 of record SJYT01079458.1, on the reverse strand, counting down.
ATTAAATTTAGACTTTTGGAAAATTCATCAGGTTCTGTTTTTTATTTTAATTCAATTCACTGAGAGTTAACAGAAATCTGCTCCCAGTCGCCAACTGGAAACCACTGGTGTGTCTTTGTGAGGGCTCTCAGCGCATGAAGTGCTTATTTGTATTATGTCTGGGGGAGACAGTGAGTGACTTGGCAGCTGTAGGGATATTAATCAAGATTTAGCACACTAGGGAGCCCTCTGTCTGCTCCCTGGAGCTAATTTCCTAGCAAACATCAAGGCTCTTTGCCTCTGTCTTCTGGAAAACAAGGATGCATTGCAGGAAAGTGAAGTTGGCTGTCACCTGCCATGGGCACCGTAGGAAGTTTGCTGGGTGTGGAGAGGAAATGGTGTGAATGGCAGGAAAGTATAAATCCTGATAATGCCCTAGGGTGGGGTATTGAGCTCCAGGCTTCCCTGCACATTGGCACAACATTCACTTGTCTTCCTGGGCTGGGGATTAGCCAGAAAGAGGCAATAAGACCCCGAATGCTACCCAAGTATAAGCCGATATGCCATGTCTCACTCTAGTATTATTTGGACTGGCTTAGATACTGAGCTGGCCGGGTTGACTGTGGTGTGATGTGGTCCAGGGTTAGGAGCCAAGATGCCAGTAAGCTTTCTGTAGGTTTGCTAGACTTTCTGGAAGTTTCCAGATTTAGAATTTTTTCACACAACTGTTACACCTCAAAGTCAGGATCCACCAGGATAATAGACCCACCATTTTCCACATCAGGAAATGGGGTTATTCTTTCCACATAATTTTTTAGTGCTGAACAGGAACTGAGAGGAGGTCCCAGAATGGAGGCTGCCATGGATGTACACGAGCGAGCATGTGGATGTAGAGAGCAGGGGGCTGTCCAACAGATATAGAATGTGGGCACATACGGCATTGCAAGTGTTCTGGCAGCCCACTCTAAACAAAGTAAGATGGACCAGGGTGAAAATAATCCTAGTAACATATTAATGACTGATAATATGTTATCTAACCCAGAGAAACAGGGTGAAACTAATTTTAACAGTTTTAATAGTGTATTATTTAACCCAGTGCATCAGAATATCATTTCATCATGTAATCAACATGAAAAACTATTGAGATATTTTATATTCTTTTGTGTGTGTGTGTGCGGAGTCTTTGAAAGCCAGAGTGTAGTTGACACAGCAGAGCTCAATTCAGACAAGCCACATTTCAAGTGCTCAAGAGTCATGTATGGTTAGTGGCTGCCGTGAGCCGTGCGGGCCTAGGCATCAAAAACAACTTGTTATTTTTTACTTCAGAAACTTGTATTTTCCCTTAACTAATCAAGGAGAAAAAATTTCAAAATATAAAGTTTTAAAAAATAAATTGACATGACAGTAATGACTATTGGCCTTTATTTTTAATATGTGAAAAATACATAGAAAAAGATTGGAAAACTAAACAGCTAAAGGGAAAGCCATGGTTGCCTATTGGAAGTCTGATTAAAATAAATTTGTTCTATTTAATTTTTATTCTTGATTTCCTATATTTTCTTTTTTCTATAATGAATATGATACAACTATCAATGGAGCTGTAATAGGTATTATTTATTCAATCAAAGAATCTGAAACAAATGACAGTGTGGATGAAATTGTTTCTGAATGATGATTAGACTAGGTGTTTAGTGGAGTGTTCACTGTACATACACTATTTGAAAATTTTTTCTCTAGTACTGTACAGAAATTAGAATGTTTGTAAAATCATTAGAGAAAAATTTGGAAAATGTAAGTAAATGAAAGGAAAAGAGTTAATGTCTTAGAGATATATATATAATATATATATTATATATATATTTATTTGTAAATAAAAACAGAATCATACAGGTTTCATTCTGATTTTTTTTTTTCAGTCTGTTCTTTCATGGTAGTACTTGGTTGGAAATTGGCACTTTCTGCAAATCCAGCTTCATTTTAACAGCTTCTTAGGAGAGTTTCACATGGCAGAGGCAGTTTCACAGCAGAGTTTCAGAGCTGGATTTTATATTTGTACTACACAGGTTCAAATCCCAATCTTGCCAGTTTCTAGATTCATAAGCATAGAAAATTGACATACGTACCTAAGCTGGTGTGTTGCTGCTGTTTTTTGATCTGTAAGATAGGGGAAATAAATGTTTGTAATGTGCTACAACAGACTGGTTCCAAATAGGAACAGGAGTACATCAAGGCTGTATATTGTCACCCTGCTTATTTAACTTCTAAGCAGAGTACATCATGAGAAACGCTGGGATGGAAGAAGCACAAGCTGGAATCAAGATTGCTGGGAGAAATATCAATAACCTCAGATATGCAGATGACACCACCCTTATGGCAGAAAGTGAAGAAGAACTAAAGAACCTCTTGATGAAAGTGAAAGAGGAGAGTGAAAAAGTTGGCTTAAAACTCAACATTCAGGAAACTAAGATCATGTCGTCTGGTCCCATCACTTCATGGGAAATAGATGGGGAAACAGTGGAAATAGTGGCTGACTTTATTTTTTGGGCTCCAAAATCACTGCAGATGGTGAGTGCAGCCATGAAATTAAAAGATGCTTACTCCTTGGAAGGAAAGTTATGACCAACCTAGACAGCATTTTACAAGGCAGAGGCATTACTTTGTCAACAAAGGTCCGTCTAGTCAAGGCTATGGCTTTTCCAGTGGTCATGTATGGATGTGAGAGTTGGACTGTGAAGAAAGCTGAGCACCAAAGAATTGATGCTTTTGAACTGTGGTGTTGGAGAAGACTCTTGAGAGTCCCCTGGACTGCAAGGAGATCCAACCAGTCCATTCTGAAGGAGATCAGCCCTGGGTGTTCATTGAAAGGACTGATCCTAAAGCTGAAACTCCAATACTTTGGCCACCTGTTCTGAAGAATTGACTCATGGGAAAAGACCGTGATGCTGGGAACGATTGAGGGCAGGAGGAAAAGGGGACGACAGAGGATAAGATGGTTGGATGGCATCACTGACTGGATGGACATGGATTTGGGTGGACTCTGGGAGTTGGTGATGGACAGGGAGCCCTGGCGTGCTGTGGTTCATGGGGTCACAGGGAGTCGGGCATGACTGAGCAACTGAACTGAACTGAATGTACTTTGAGTAGCATCTGGCACATGGTAAGCTCTATGTAAGTGGTAAGTAATCATAAAGTTAGTTCTTTGTGAAGCTGACTCTGTCTTGCTTCAAATCAACTTATTATCATTATAAATAACCCAATAGTCAACTTTTTGACCTTTTGAGGAAGGTACAGAGAATAATCTCAGTACATTTTGCATCATATATTTCATATACTTCATGGGGACATTTGTTTCAGATTTTGAATTCTTTCTCTTTCTCCTGTTACCTAAACTTCTTCTATGTGTAGTCAGGCAGGCCATACCCATGACTATTACCAGCATTTATCAAAATATGTCCCGGGTAACACTAGTTCTGGTGAATATCAAGAGGAAATACTGAAGAGAGAAGAAGTGGATATTCCACATTAGATTTGGAAAATTCTTGACTAATTCCATGTTGTGCTTAGTTGCTCAGTCGTGTCTGACTTTTTGTGACCCTATGGACTGTAGCCCACCAGGCTCCTCTGTCCACGGGAGCGGGGTTCTCCAGGCAAGAATACTATAGTGGGTTGCCATGTCCTCCTCCAGGGGATCTTCCCAACCCAGGTCTCCTGCACTGCAGGTGAATTCTTTACCGTCTGAGCCACCAGGAAAGCCCAAGAATACTGGAGTGGGTAGCCTGTCCTTTTTCCAGGAGATCTTCCTGACCCAGGAATTGAAACGGGGTCTCCTGCATTGCAGGCGGATTCTTTACCAGCTGAGCTACCAGGGAAGTCCATAAACCCATGTTCAGTTCAGTTCAGTTCAGTCGCTCAGTCGTGTCCGACTCTTTGCGACCCCATGAATCACAGCACGCCAGGCCTCCCTGT
>SJYT01079449.1:0-12619 GCA_006410635.1 Cephalophus harveyi | reverse complement strand
TTTGGTGCTAAAAGGGGAGATTTCAGCATGTGCTCAAGTTGAAATAAGATTAATTTTGTTTGTTTCTTTGGATGGAGCCACATGAAGCTGTATCTTTGGGGAGTAGAATTGGTGTTCAGAGAACAACTTTTATTTTTACTCTCTTCATTTCTCTATTTGAATTTCTGCTTATAAGTTGCCTTTTGATTCAAAATAATGAAGTACTTGGGCTTCCCTGGTGGCTCAAGTGGTAAAGAATCTGCCTGCAGTGCAGAACACCTGGGGTTGATCCCTGGATTGGGAAGATCCCTGGAGAAGGAAATGGCAACCCACTCCAATATTCTTGCTTGGAGAATTTCATGGATAGAGAAGCCTGGCGAGCTACAGTCCTTGGGGTCACAAAGAGTCAGACAAGCTGAGTGACTTTCACTTTCACTAATGAAGTACTTGATGTATTGGGCATCTTAGCTTCCTTTTCTACCTCCCAGTGTGCTCACCAGCTTTCTCCAGCTGCTGTGGTGCCCTATCTCTGCAGCCTTCCCGTGTGCACAGTATGCAGAGTTCCAAGGCCTTTGTTTTCCAGGTGGGTTTGCCCAATGGAAGCACCAAGAGCAAATTAGACAGGAAGAGGAGGGTGAGGTTGGGGCACATATTCACTGATCTCCTCTCTTATTCCTCGCACCCCCATGTTGACTATTCTGTCTGTTCATCTTCCTGTGAAGAAAACAGCCACTAGGTGGCCCGTGGCGCAGAGAGACCCTCACTTCCTCCTCTCGATCCTTTAGGCCCACTGGTCGCAGTGGCTCCAAGGATGCTAGCCTGGAGACCACATTCCTTTGCTGGCTTCTCCACATCCTGCCCACACCTTTGTGACTCAGCTTGAGCATCATTTATTTTTGCCCTGGATCCTGACCAAAACAGAACCCCCAAAACAAACCTCAAACCAAAGCAATGAAGTATTCAGGTAACATAGCTATACAGATTGATCTTTATGCTGTTTTGTAACAGAGTAAATATATTTTAGAAAGAATATTGGTGAAGAAAACTCATTTTAGTTGAAGAAAGTATGCCACAGAGGGGAAGTAGTGGTAAATATTTCATGAGTACAAACTTCAAGCTGAATCTCTTTCCTGCTCAGCTGTTGCTAGGTTTCTGGGCCTGGAGGGAGAGCAGGCAGGAGTGCAGACTTTCTGATGGGGGTCTTCACACAGCACCGTGGGATCCTGCTGCAGAGACTTACAGAATCTCAGAGAGCGAAGGGCCGTGGGGGCTGTCTGGCCCACTGACACACAGCACAAAGAGCCACTCAATTTGTGAAACGGTTCTAGATTTAACTTGTGTGATAACTATTTAGAATTGACCCCTGTGCTGCTGCTGCTACAGTGTCTACAAAAAGCATTTTATTGGCTATAATATAGTGCTAATTTTCTCCCTGGGGATTTTGAAGAATAGCTAATAATGGCAGCAGGTAACTCACAGCACAAAGAGCCACTCAATTTGTGAAACGGTTCTAGATTTAACTTGTGTGATAACTATTTAGAATTGACCCCTGTGCTGCTGCTGCTACAGTGTCTACAAAAAGCATTTTATTGGCTATAATATAGTGCTAATTTTCTCCCTGGGGATTTTGAAGAATAGCTAATAATGGCAGCAGGTAACATTCACAGAATGCTCACAGTGTGCCGGAGGTCGTGCTCCAAGCTTGACGTGCATCATGTCCCGTGACCCTCCCCTAAACTCCATATGGCTACTGTCCTCTGTGTAGTGGTGCATGATAGTAGGTGGTGGCATCACTAGTCCAGTTTTACTGATGAGGAAAATAAGGCAGAAAGAAGTTAAGGGACTTGCCTCTTATCACACAGCTGTTAAGTAATGGGGTAGTTTGAACCCCACAGTCTTATCTGTTACATGATTCCTTCCTGTTAGAACATCTATGCAAAAATATATACAAACATACAATGCAGAAATACTGCTGTCTAACAATATACCAGATATGTTATTCTATGTCACTAAACACACAATAATGCCCTTTTAAGTGATGCCAAAATTTTCAGTTGTGTCAATATGCCAGTTTGCTTAATCAATCTTATTGAAGTGAAGTCGCTCAGTCGTGTCCAACTCTTTGCAACCCCATGAACTGTAGCCCACCAGGCTCCTCCATCCATGGGATTCTCCAGGCAAGAATACTGGAGTGGGTTGCCATTTCCTTCTCCAGGGGATCTTCCTGACCCAGGGGTTGAACCCAGGTCTTCTGCATTGCAGGTAGACGTTACCCTCTGAGCCATTGCTCTGGTATTTTGGCCTCATAATTCCTTTCGAGTCCTGACTCCTCTTATATCATGATCTCTTATCTTAACATTTCCTTGAGCTTCATATCCTCAGTTGTAAAGTGATGATCATAATATAATCTGTAGTATTTAAATGTGTAGTAAGGAAAATCAGTTCACTGGAGTTTTTTTGAACAAATTGTTCATTTAAAGATATAAAGGTTAAAATATGCTTTAGCACTTATGTCTCACAAATGGTTTTAACATTGATCAAAAACAGTCACTAGTCCAGAAAAAACTCGCAGAATTTTATTTCACTCAGCAATGCTTGTCCTGAGTTATTTTATCACGTGTCAGTATTTAACAGTGTGCAATCAGGCGCTTGGCAGTCCTTCCCTCAAATATATACACAAGAGCTTTCCTCTGATTGCTCAGTATTTCTGATACATGTGCTTCTGCTGGAGTGTTATGGGCACTAGTAATTCACAGGCAGTTCTTAGAAATGTAAGAGAGGGGCTCTATCTTTGTTACGGGGGTGCTGCCATATTATCAGCTCCCTATCTTTCTGCATGTTCCAGTGACCTTTGTGAGAGCTTGGTTTAGTGTCTTAATTCTAGTGAGACTCACACACTGGTACACTTATCCCTGGGCTTTAAGGAGGACTGAAATAGTACTGTGCTGATGTTTTACTCAACAAGGAAATAATCAGTAAAATGCATCTTTAAAGTAGGTTGTTGCTCTATTTGTAAAAGGGAATCGTAAGCACATGTAAACAGAACTGAGCCTTTACTGTTTGGGTAACCAGAATGTAATTGTTTTCTCCATGAATGATCCCAACAACAAGTGCATGTGTGTGGGAAAGAGAAACTGTGATTACCTTTAGTCATTTTCCTTAAGAAAGAGAAATTTAGTAGCTTTATGTTTCATTATTTTACAGCCAAAACAGGTTGGAACATATCTCATCCACTAAAAGAAAGGTTGCCAATTAGACATAAAGGTTAATGAAAGAATAAGGCCCAATTTAAGATAGTTTTTCTTTTATTTAAAATGCTATTATGACACATTGTACAATAAAATACCTTAGAATCACAGTAAAACTTTTTAAATGTCTCTATATAGTCACAAAACATGAAACATGCTTCAGGGAACAAACACAGTTTGATACCAACTCTCAGCACATTTTCACCATGAAAACAAATGGAGAAGCACGGCCTATATATGAATTTCTTTTCCTTAGTAGTAGCTGATGTGACTGCTTCCACGAAATAGAAATGATTCCTTTCTTTGGAGAATATATCTTTGATAGGTTTTTACAACTTCATTGAACACTGTGCTTTGTTGAGAAGTTACCACTGATTTCTACTTCTGACTGAGTTGTCATATTAGAATTACAACACATTTTTTTTACAACATATATTGCCACAATATGAAAAATAAATACTTCTTGAGTTTTAAACTCAAAACAACAATTATTAAATAAATAATTATTCCTCCTAGTGCATGTCTCATTTTACCTTTCCTTGACCACTGACACAAATGAAGCTCAATAGATATGTTAGGTAGTCTATTTACGTCTTCTTTCATAATCCTGCATCACACTCCTTTCATAAGACACTGAGAACAAAGAGAAGGTAAAGGGTTTGTTAAGAGGATCACTGACACAGGTAAACAAAGTTCAAGGCATAGGAAATTTATTTTAAACTCATTACTTTATTCCTCCACTGAAGTATTTCTAAGAGTCTTATTTGTGTATCTTCTATTCGGGTCTCAGTCTTTATCATGATTGACAGTGATCTATGCACAGAATTCTTGGTTATGCTGGTCATCCTTATAGACTTGATGCCCTCAAAGTATACTTCCACAATATATTGCAATATTGATTCTCTATAGCTTTCTCAAGCAGTGACAGACACTTTAGTGATTTACAGAAAAGACAGTGCCTAAAGTAAACAGGAATAGTAGGAGGATGAAAGCAAAATGGGGGACTTTTATTCCAGGATATAGTCAACCAACTATATATAGGTCATGGGCCAAATCCAGTTCACCATCTTTTCTTGTTCAGTTCAGTTCAGTCGCTCAGTCGTGTCTGACTCTTTGCGACCCCATGAATCGCAGCACGCCAGGCCTCCCTGTCCATCACCAACTCCCGCAGTTCACTCAGACTCGCGTAAATAACATTTTATTGGAACATGGCCACACCTATTCATTTATGTATTGTCTTTGCCTAAAAGTTAGTTAAGTGTTAGTTGCTCAGTCATGCCTGACTCTGGGACCCCACACACTGTAGCCCACTAAGTTCCTCTGCCCATGGAGTTCTCCAGGCAAGAATATTGGAGAGGGTAGCCATTCCCTTCTCCAGGTGTCTTTGCCTACTTTCACATTAAAATGGCAGATCTGAGTAGTTCCTCCAGAGACTGCATGGTTCACACAGTCTAAAATATTTACCATCTGGCTGTTTACAGAAAAAGTTTGCTGATTTCTGGTATGTGGTGGTGGTGGTTTAGTTGTTAACTTGTGTCTCATTCTTGTGACTTCATGAACTATACCCTGCCAGGTGCCTCTGGTCATGGGATTTCCCCAGCAAGAATACTGGAGTGGGTTGCCATTTCCTTTGCCAGGGGATTTTCCTGACCCAGACTTCCCTGGTGGCTCAGACGGTAAAGTGTCTGTCTACAATGTGGGAGACCTGGGTTTGATCCCTGGGTCGGGAAGTTCCCTGGAGAAGGAAATGGCAACCCACTCCAGTACTCTTGCTTAGAAAATCCCATGGATGGAGGAGCCTGGTGTCCATGGGGTTGCAAAGAGTTGGACACGACTGAGCGACTTCACTTTCTTTCTTTCCTGACCCAGGGGTCGAACTCATGTTTCCTGCATTGGAGGCAGATTCTTTACCACTGATGAACCAGGATAGGGGTACCTAATAGTGTGAAGGTTTCTTCCTGTCCTCTGGAGTCCTTCCAATGACAGACTGTCCTTGAGACTAAAAACAATCTCATTGTCTGTAAGTAGGGTAATTGTACCATCTAAATACAACATAGTTTAACTTACCTCCTAGCACCCTAAATGGCCTGTGAAACATTAATCACTGTTTCCAAAGGTATTTAACATATAGCCAGCAAGTAATTTAAGTACTTTGACTATGTGGAAAGAAAAAAGTACCAAATTATATTATTATATTAAACATAATTTCAAAGGGGTCTGTAGCCACAAAAGAATAAGGATCAGATTGTTGTGATCAAAATACTTATGTCCATTTTTCATTATTTTAGCTAATACTTTATACACTTAGATTAACATGATAAATGATTTTTAAAGCTACTGCACTTTTAAAAATTCAGTATGCATGGATAAAATACTGACTTTCAGTAGAAAGAACCGTGAAAGACATCAGGAATCATAGATGCCACTCTAACCAGTTTTCTCAGGGAGAAGGGTTTGCTGAAAGAGAAGGTAGGTAAAGGCTCCAGTGTTGTTGCTTCCCTCCTTTACCACTGAGCAGAAGGTCATTTGTATACAGCATTCACTTAGGTGAGGTCAACAATAAGCTGAATGTTTTTAATAGCGTACGTGTCAACATGTACAAAGCTGACAAGCATTCATAACATAATTCTATTCCTCAGAGAAGGGAGGTGGATGCTAATGTAAACTGACCAAAGGCAGATTAGTGATCAAGCTGGAAAACAATGTCTTAACTGGAAGCAAAGTTCTCACCTGGTCCTTGAACCCTCTAAAACCATAAATGTTTGTGTGTATGAACTGATGAGGGTTTCCCTGGCAAGATGGTTTCTAGGCTTGTCAGATTGTAAAGGTCCTTACCACAACAGGTAAGGATCAGATGGCTGTAGGTGATAGACACTATGATAACCTTGCCTCAACTAGTTATATGCCAAAGTACCTGATTGGTTATAGATTACATGTTTGCCCATGTTTTCCTTTGATATTTTCTTAACTAAAATGGAGGAGCAAAGATTTAGTCATTGACTGTGATTCATACAATGATTCTATTTAATACTATCTATAATTATATTACTATTTTAAGTATCTTTAATAGCATCTAATTTGTTCCAAATTGCACATATCTATATTATTTGTAAAGTTAAGCATGTTCTGAAACCTGTATCAGTCCTGAAAATGAAAAGTTGATGACTGGCATGGTTTCAAGAAAACCACAGGTATATAAGGGCTAGTGTACACTGCTGATACATATAACGCCAATGTGGTTTGAACTTACATTCCATTTCTAAAAGCTGGAAGATAATACATAGCAATAAAACAATTTTCGTGTTTCATCATGTACATTCACAACTTCTTTAAAATTGAGAACCCTCCAAATTATTGATGAAGAAATACAAAAGTAGTATCTAAAATTTCAAGGTAGAGAACCAATATATAGGCTAAAATACCTCATTTTTGCTTGACTTTTTCAGATTAGTTAAGTCAGCACATCTTAGTTATAGATCTTCAGGAAACTGGAAATACTCTAAATGGGTAAGATGGGTGATGATTGCTTTCTAATTAATTACATGATTAGTATTTTAATTCTAATTTCACTGAAGGTAAACAGAGAATTTGAATAGCTTTTCTAAGAAAAATAACCTATTGATTATAAGGCCTGAATGAGCTTAACAAAATATCAGTCTCTAGGAAAAAGATACAGGGGTTATTTAACCTTGAAAATACTATGATGAATGAGTTAAGAAATGAGTTTTCAGATCTATACAAGTGGCATTTACATACAATATAGAAACTAAAGAAAGGAAAGGAAATATGCAGCCTTTATATCAAGTGAAAGAGTTGTTCAGAATTAAACTGGGTTATGAAGAGAACTGTAGCACTCCTCTTTAAGGGTTTTATAGCCAGGACTGATTATAACCCTCTAGGATAAATTGATTAAGGCACTGGAATGGACTATGTTACTCTCCTAGTGTTAAACATTCATCAGGAGGTATAGAGTATGAGCTATTATAATTTCATAAAGAGCAAGTGATTTGTAAAAATGGATTTGTTTTTGTTTATTTCTGTGTTAGAAGACTGTCAGATTTAACCTTTTGTAAGACTTTCTAATTAGCTTGGTTTTAATCCCCCCCTTCACCTTCCCCACCCCTCTTAGTTCAGTAAGGTAAAGTGTAGCTTATTGAACAGATATAAGAGAAAGGATATTGGACTAGCCCAGAGATTCGGATTAGGTAATGATTAAAAGGGGAAGACACTAGGAGTTTGAGAAAGATAGACTGCTGTTGTGGTATTAGCTCGCTCAATCAGCTATAAATCCATTCTTGGATTTATTTATTGCAGTTAGATTTTTTCAACATAAGTACTCATTTTAATTTTATTATTCCTGTTTAATAGTTTGAAAAGAATGCCTTAGAGAAAGTAGCAGTAGATTTAAGACACTGTTTATGTCCAGTCATGGTTTTATACATACCAGAATTTAAAGCTCTTTTGCCCATTAGTCCAACAAAGGAATCTGTTTTATGCCCTGGAAAAATACATTTAGGGGTATTTTAATATGTATATATCTGAGGAAATAAACTGTTATAACTAGTACCAAGAAAAGCAAGCTTCCAAATATAAGCCTATATAATAAATGCATAACTATTTCAAGTTTTGGTGAGCCTGAAGAAATAAAGACTCCTAGTAAGTCTTAGTAAATAAAATAATACAATGAAAGCACTTTTCTCAATTCTATATCTAAATATTAGCAAGTATACTTTATTCATTCTATTTTATGTGTTTTATATAATGCTTTAAATATTGTGGCTATTTGACAAGCTTTGATTTTTAGGAAGTCAGCTTCACATATGTGTGATAGAAATATCCTCATATTACTGAATATGCTATATTTCTCAGGAAACTAAAGTTTAGTTAAGTCAGAATCCTACACTTAATAATTATAAATTTCTAAAGGTCATTATTTCTATTTTACTGGATTAAAAAAAATTTCATTTAGAAAAAGTATGTTTTGAATTAATACAGTACATTTATTTTCATCACATAGAATTTTGCTATATATAATTGCTTTGAAAGTAAAATCCTGAGAAAATAAATATGAAAATGTTTATTTTCAAAGATGAAACCTTTGGAAAGGATTATTATTTTAACTCTAGTGGTAGTATATCTCTTGGTTTATACTACATTAGCTTGATTTATACTACATGGCTGCTATCTTAGTGTGGCCTGCTCTGCCCTCGGTGAGCCAGAATCCAAGTTGGATTGCACCTTGGGCTAAGTGAGTGTGATTAAGATGGATCCCTGGGACTTTCTGCAACTCTGGTTCCATTAACTAGGAGACTGCAATCTAATGACTGCCAAGTGCCACAATTCTGCCATCTTTGCTGCCCTAAGAATGTTTCACTATGCTTGGAAAGACTGAGGTCTCCCATCCCATCATGGGATCACAAAACTATGATACATTTCTGTCTTCACTTTAGTATGGATTCTCTACTCAGACATTCACTTCATCTTCTTAACTGACTGCTGGATTACTCTAATAAATTATGCCAACATGGAATCCAACATACTAAAATGAACTTGGAGATGCCTATAAATGCTTCAGTTTTTGTTTTTGCTTTTGTTTTTGCAGTGGAAGTGGCAGGGTGAAAATCAGGGAAGAGGAATGTGTGATGGATTTTTACCCCTAGGATTGAAATTCTTACCTAAAACTAACAATTTGTATGAATTAAAGGACTCCTCCCTCCTTCCCTTTTTTCCTCTTCTTTTTTCTTTCTTCAGCAGTTTAAAATAACAACAAATATTTATTATCTCAGTTTCTGTGGATCAGGAATTCCTCAACAGTTTAACTGGGAGCTAAAGGATTTTTAATATAATGCTTCTTTATGGTAGGTATGATATGTTTAAACAACAGAACTTTAAACAATTATGTTCTGGATGTAATATGAGTATCCTCCATTCTTAAATCATGCTAATTAAAAATATCAAGTCCTACATTACAACAGAAAATTAGATATTATATAAAATGGAATTCAATATAATTTATATTTGCATTTGATAAATGTCAAAATAATTTGGAACTTACTTTTGTGAGAAAGCTGGCCATGTCCTATAGAAAGAAAGATAAAATTAGCAAACAATAGATTTGTTTAAAAGGAGCTACATTTTTAAAGAGAATTATAAAACAAATAGATTTTTAAAATAATGCAACATTTCTCATTCCTGTACTCTCCTGAGGAATATAGCAGAACCATAAATGCTAACCAAATTATTAACAATAAAAGCAATGTTTTAGCAAAAGGAATAGTTTTAATTGGTTTACATGGGCCACAGATTCAAAGTGAGGTCTGTGAGACTTCTGAGGTCTGCTAATAACTGCCTGACCATGCCACGTCTCTTGTTTTCTTATGAGACATGCATTCAAGGTCCATCACCTCTGATTCTCAGGAGAGAGCAAACGCATCTCTTCAACAGGCATTATCAAGAATCTGTATTTGAGTCCACAAAAGGCTTTCTTCACACATGTGCATTCACAATAGTAAAATAAAGATTTATAGAAATGTTTACCATAAAGGGCCTTTAACAGGGCCACTTGCTTTTCAACTGAGGAATCTGACGAGAGACAAATTGACGTTAACCGCACATCCCACTGATGGTGTGATGAATTCAAGGAGATTGCTCTTCTATCAGAAGACTCTGGCAGCTGAATCTACTCTAACCCCAGTGATCTAAAGTCAGTTTTCCATAAGCACTGAGAACCTACTGAGTACCCTGGGCCTTCCTGTTGCTTGTCAGTTTGGATCCTTGGGCAAGGAGGCACTTAGCTAAGGTTGGTTCCTGTGTCCGTGGTTCAGATGGATCTCCCTCCCTTCGTGGGCACATGTGTGTTAGTGAGGTGAGGGCCAGAGTCGCACCCCAGGAGATATACCCCTTTTAATGTGGAAATCTCTCCTCATAGAGCAAGAGAGACTGGGTGCTCTGAGCACCAGCTAAGACCGTGGGTGGGAGTGTATGTGTGTGGGTTGCCCAGAAAGACAGAGAGAGAGACGACTGCCCATCTCACCAGCATCCCGTTTGCCCATCAATCCAAAGAACTGCTGAGGCTTCGGTCTCCGAGCGATTCTCTGCAGAAGATGCTCAAAGGGCTCGGGCATTTCTTCCTAGAGGACAAACACACGGATTATCGGGCCTGAAGGCAACCAGTTCGGGGCACTGGGAATCCAGAGTGCATTCCAGCCTTGGGCAAATCCTGGCGGTGGGGCCAGGCCAGGATTAGAGAACCAGCTCCGAGGAGAGAGGAAGCCGAGCTTCCTCAAGCCTGGGCGCTCCCTCTCTCCACCCCTCCCCGCCCAGCTGGTGTCCTGCACCTCCGCCTCCTGCTAGCCCAGCCTTGCCGTTAGCGGGACGCGCAGTGCCTCCACGCCGAGAGCGCTTTCCGTTCTTTGCTCGCAGCACCCAGACCCTCACTCAGCAGCCTCTCAGCTACCGGACTTTGTCTCATCTCAAGCGCTGGCTTCGGCGACTGTCACCGCCCTAAATGCACACAGGTGTGTGTGGCGGGGGGAGGGGAGGGACCGGCCGGGGGTGGTAGGTAAGGTGACTGCGCTTTAGAAGCGACTAGCAGTGCGTGACTCTCACCGTTCTGCTGCATGTGGGTCCCTCGCGCAAACAGCCTGCGGGCAATCTAAAGGAAAACTTGCGGCTATGTCTTCAGCTCAGTAAAACAGAAGTCAAGGCCGGAAGTTAGCTTCCCACCCACCTGCGCCTCTCCAGGCCCCCAGCAACGGGCCACTTGCCCCTGCTTTTGCCTGCGTCGGACGCGCTCTCCTCAGTCCCTGCCCAGCGTTTCCAAATGCCAGGCCCTTTTGCAGCGGGACTAGTCCCCGAAATCCGCGTTACCAGGGGATGAAACCTTGTGAGGTTTCCAGTCTTGTGAGGATCCCGGGCTCCTTAGGGAGGGTATTATTCCTCCAGAGAGTTCCTGAGACCCGACGATGGAGAGGAAACTTGGTCCTTGGTTGCGGGACCCAGGGGAGTGATGTTCCTTTACAAGCCCTCGCAGCGCGCCCCACTGCCTCTGGTTGTGATCCCGGAGCCCGCTAGGGTAGCTAGGGTGCTATCGCTGGGGGTGATGGTGGGATGGTGGTAAGTGACAGCTCCTAAATCCGTGAAGAAGGGCGCAGGCCATCTAGGGAACGGGTCTCACCTTGATCTGGTCGCTGTCGGACCAGTCGGACCAATAATTGAGATCATCGTTGGCTCCGATTTCTTCTGCAGACAGTTGAGTGGAGACGAGAAAAATCACTGCCAAGGCCACGAGGATTTTCATGGTGGATTTCTGAGAAGAGTAGGGAGAAAAGGCAGAGGGAGAAAAAAAAGAATTTTTGATCCCAAAACAGAACTCAGGGCCGACTGAAACAAGACAACCCACCTAAAGGGCTAAAGTCCTGCATGTGCACGTTAGGAAAGAAAATCAAGCCCTAAAATCTTCTCAAATTCCCTTCTTCCTAGACCCCAAATCCCCAGCTTCCAACCACCAATCCATACCTTCAAGCCAGGAGGCTGTGCGGATAAGACAAGGACGGATAAAGCACTTGGGATACCCGTTTCCTCGCGGCCCCCCAGTTGTCCCCCGGCTGTTTCCCCGCTGTCCGCAGCAGCCGCCCATCCAGCCCTGCTAGACGCCGCCTCGGAGCGGTGCGCGGCGCGGAAAGCGCGCAGTACAGCGCGCGGGCACTTACCGCAGCTGACCCGCCCGGGGGGCTCCTCTGCTGGTCTGAGCACTGGCGGGCCGCTGCGCACTCTCGGTCGCAGCAACGGTGGAGGAGGTCAGCAGCGCGGTCTTTTGCCTGCTGGCTGCCGCGCGGTATTTATCCCAGGCTCGCCGAGGCTCGGGACCCACGTGACACGCTCCCCACGCGACTTTCTGCTCAATATTTAATTAACCGCCTCCTCTCCTTTCGCTTGCGTCTGATTGAGAGTTTCCGAGACGGTAATCCGTCGGTGCGCATAACATCTGGACCCAATTGGGTTCGAAATGACGCAATTATAGGAATATCGCGTTCTCGCCATCCAATACCCAGCGGCCTGTCTTCCGTCTGCATATCTGACGCCCCCTCCCCTCTTTCTTCGGAACGAGGTTCCATGACACCTGAGATTACTCATCAAAGCAAACTGACTCATTCCTCGGACTTAGGCAACTTTTTCGTGTTGCACTTCTAAGGATGGCCAAATAACTTCAGATATTAAAATATTGTCGGAAATCAGGCTGAGAAAGGAAAACTTCAAATTGGTGGTGGTGGGGGCATTTCCCCCCTATTTCCGTCTGCAGAGTATCTTAAGTGTTTCTGAGATACAGCATCTTTCTGTGAGCAGAACAACCTCTCAAATCAACTAGAATACTGGCTTTTTTTTTTTTTTTT
>SJYT01079448.1:23348-86490 GCA_006410635.1 Cephalophus harveyi | reverse complement strand
GGAGGCCCCGGCTCCACCCCGAGGCCCCGGCGCTTTGGCCGCCTGATGTGAAGCGCTGACTCAATCGGAAAGACCCTGATGCTGAAAAAGACTGAAGTCTGGAGGAGAAGGGGACGACAGAGGATGAGATGGTTGGATGGCATCACCAGCTCAATGGACATGAGTTCGAGTACGCTCCGGGAGCTGGAGATGGACAGGGAGGCCTGGCGTGCTGCAGCCCAGGGGGTCGCAGAGAGGCGGACCCGGCTGAGCGAGTGAGCAGCAACAGCGCCTTCTACCTTCAGCGTTTGAACCGGTGTCCTGGGACGCACCCTCCTGTCTCCCGCTTTGAACTCAATGCTTCTGAATAAAAAATCATTTTATTTTTTTCTCAACTATTTCTTCTGAGTTACTTGTTTATTTATGAAATATTGGTTGTTGATGTTAACGGTTAGCATATTGATTCTTAAAGGGAATCCTCAGTTGATCGTGAATCTCGACGTTGCTTTCCTCTTCAGGAGGCTTAGCAGAGAACAGACCTGTCTGGGCTGTGCCCGCCTTGGCTGATGTTCTACTGCCAGGACCGTCATGGGCAGGCACACTCCTGAGGGCTGTTCCTGGGCCTGGACAGGCTTTGATTCATTTCTTGCTTCTTGGAGAAACTAGACATGCCTAGTCCCTCTCGAGGAACCTGCAAATACATAATCTGATGAGTGCTCCCGGTCAGCCTCGCTGGTTGGACCTTACACCCTGTCTTCAGAACATCGATAGCTGGCCTGTGCTGCAGAATAATGATAGTTTGGGGACGGTGTGTTAATATTTAGCATTTTAACCATTTGTAAGAGGGGCAGCGGAAGATGAGATGGATGGTATCACCGACTCAAGGGCCATGAGTTTGAGCAAGCTCTGGGAGACAGTGAAGGACAGGGAAGCCTGGTGCTGCAGCCCACGGGGTCAGCGACAGCCAGACACGACTGAGTAAACGCGCAGCGGCAGCCGTGGGGGGTGGCTCGGGGCACCAGGCGCATTCACGATGCTGTGCGCCCATCGCCACAGTCTCTACACAGACTTTCATCATCGCCAAGGTAAGCTCTGCTCCTGCGGGACAGCAGCTCCCCTGCCCTCTCCCGGGCCCTAGCCTCGCGTCTCCTCTCCGTCTCGATGCNGTGGGGGGTGGCTCGGGGCACCAGGCGCATTCACGATGCTGTGCGCCCATCGCCACAGTCTCTACACAGACTTTCATCATCGCCAAGGTAAGCTCTGCTCCTGCGGGACAGCAGCTCCCCTGCCCTCTCCCGGGCCCTAGCCTCGCGTCTCCTCTCCGTCTCGATGCTCCTGCCTGCTCTGGGGCCTCATCTAAGTGCAGTCACAGTGTTTGTCTGCTGTGTCTGGCTCTTTTCACTGCGCATAACGTTTGCAAGGCTTATTCATGTTGTAGGCTGTGTCAGGATTTCCTTCCTTTGATGACTGAGCTAGTGTATGTATAAGATCACAATACCTTAAATCCATCTGTTGATGGACATATGGACTGTTGTTTCCTTTTGGCTGTTTTGAATAATGCTGCTGTGAAACTATATGTACATATACTTGTCTAAGTACCTGTTTTTAATTCTTTTACGTATATACCTAAAGTTGCTGGATCATATGGTAATTTCATGTCTAGCTTTTTGAAGACCTGACAAATTGCTTTCCACAGTGGTTGAACAGTTTTACATTCCTACCAGCAACATATGAGAATTCTAGTTTTACCACATCCTCACCAACTCACGTATTTTCTTTTTTCATTAAAAGCACAATATATATCAATAATGTGTACTGTGTTCCAGATAAATGACCACAATTAATTTCCAAAAGCAATATATCATTTAACAGGGAGGAGCCTAAATTTTAGCTTTGCATTAATATGGTACTTTATAGTAAGCTTCATAAGCTTGTGAAGTTTTGTTAGTTGTTTCCTTGCCGCTTTTATAGTTCTCGGTTCGTTCTTATCTTTTTTCCTTGTTTTGCTTCTTTTTTGCGTACTTTTGGTTGTGCTGGGTCTCCGTGACTGCGCCCGGGCGTCCTCTGGCTGCGGGGGGCAGGCTTCTCACTGGGCGGCGTCTCCTGCGGAGCGCGGGCTGCAGGCGCGGGCTTGCGCGGCCGCAGCGAGGGCTGGGGGCCGGGGCTCGCGGCCCGGGGGTGCAGGCGGCAGCAGAGCTGGCTCAGGGGCCCAGTGGCCCCACGGACGTGGAGTCTTCGAGGACCCGGGACTGAGCCTGTGCCGCCTGTGTTGGCCGGCGGGCTCTTATCCACCGAGCCAGCAGAGAAGTCCCTCCCCCTTCTCCTGTCCTGCTCTGTTACGGTTTGGCAAGTTTCCTTAGTGTGCTGTTTGGATTCCTTTTTCATTATATTCTGCACATCAGCTATAGGCTTCTGCCTTCTGGTTACCTTGAGGAAATAATATTTTTTTTTGGTCCCACCACGTGGCATTTGGGACCCCTGATTAGGGAGCACCCCGCGCTCCCTGCCGCGGAAGCAGGGAAGTCTTAATGTCTGGACCGCAGGGAAGCCCTTCTGTCTTTTAAATTTACAGCTGTTCTAATAAATGGGAACGCTTCCCAGGTGCCGATAGTGGTAAAGAACCTACCTGCCAATGCAGGAGATGTAAAAGACCAGACTCGATCCCTGGGTCGGAAGATCCCCTGGAGGAGNTCCCTGCCGCGGAAGCAGGGAAGTCTTAATGTCTGGACCGCAGGGAAGCCCTTCTGTCTTTTAAATTTACAGCTGTTCTAATAAATGGGAACGCTTCCCAGGTGCCGATAGTGGTAAAGAACCTACCTGCCAATGCAGGAGATGTAAAAGACCAGACTCGATCCCTGGGTCGGAAGATCCCCTGGAGGAGGGCGTGGCAACCCACTCCAATAACCTTGCCTGGAGAATCCCATGGACAGGGGAGCCTGGTGGGTTACAGTCCGTAGGGTTGCAAAGACTTGGACAGGACTGAAGCAGTTTAGCAGCAGTGAATGTGAGGTGACTGTTCATTGAGTGTGTGTGTGTGGGGGGGGGGTTTAACTGAAGTCAGTTAGTTCAGTTCAGTCGCTCAGTCATGTCTGATTCATTTTGACCCCATGGACTCCAGCACGCCAGGCTTCCCTGTCCATCACCAACCCCCAGAGCCTGCTCAAACTCATGTCCTTCAAGTCAGTGATTTCATCCAACCACCTCATCCTCTGTCGTCCCTTCCTCCTCCTGCCTTCAATCTTTTCCAGAATCAGGGTTGTTTCTAATGAGTCAGTCTTCACATTAGGTGGCCAAAGTACTGGAGCTTCAACATCAGCATCAGTCCTTCTAATGAATATTGAGGACTGATTTTGTTTAGGATGGACTGTTTGGATTGCCTTGCAGTCCAAGGGACTCTCAAGAGTCTTCTCCAACACCACAGTTCAAAAGCATCAATTCTTCAATGCTCAGCTTCATTTATGATCCAACTCTCACATCCACACATGACCACTGGAAAAGCCATAGCTTTGATTAGATGGCCCTTTGCAGCAAAGTAACGTGCTGTCGAGGTTTGTCATAGGTATTTTTCCAAGGAGCAAGTGTCTTTTAATTTCATGGCTGCAGTCACCATCTGCAGTGATTTTGGA
Source organism: Cephalophus harveyi (assembly GCA_006410635.1). Classification (NCBI taxonomy): domain Eukaryota; kingdom Metazoa; phylum Chordata; class Mammalia; order Artiodactyla; family Bovidae; genus Cephalophus; species Cephalophus harveyi. The sequence continues at coordinate 82,885 of SJYT01079448.1, read as the reverse complement.
GCCCAAGAAACTAAAGTCTGACACTGTTTCCAGTGTTTCCTCGTCTATTTGCCATGAAGTGATGGGACTGAATGCCATGATATTCTTTTTTTGAATGTTGAGCTTTAAGCCAACTTTTTCACTCTCTTCTTTCACTTTCATCAAGAGGCTCTTCAGTTCCTCTTCACTTTCTGCCATAAGGGTGGTGTCATCTGCATATCTGAGGTTATTGATGTTTCTCCTGGCAATCTTGATTCCAGCTTGTGCTTCATTTAGCCCAGCATTTCGCATGATGTACTTAGCATAGAAGTTAAATAAGCAGAGTGACAATATACAGCCTTGTTGTACTCCTTTCCCAATTTGGAACCAGTCCATTGTTCCATGTCCAGTTCTAACTGTTGCTTCTTGACCTGCATACAGATTTCTCAGGAGGCAGGTCAGGTGGTCTGGTATTCTCATCTCTTCAAGAATGTTCCACAGTTTGTTGTGATCCACACAGTCAAAGGCTTTGGCATAGTCAATAAAGCAGAAGTAGATGTTTTTCTGGAACTCTCTTGCTTTTTCTATGATCCTACCGATGTTGGCAATTTGATCTCTGGTTCCTCTGCCTTTTCTAAATCCAGCTCGAACATCTGGAAGTTCTCAGTTCACGTACTGTTGAAGCCTAGCTTGGAGAATTTTGAGCATTACTTTGCTGGCATGTGAGATGAGTGTAATTGTGTGGTAGTTTGAACATTCTTTGGCATTGCCTTTTCCTTTGGGATTGGAATGACAACTGAAGTTTTCCAGTCCTGTGGCCACTGATGGTTTTTTTTTTCACTGCCGAGTTTTCCAAATTTGCTGGCATATTGAGTGCAGCGCTTTCACAGCATCGTCTTTCGGGGTTTGAAATAGCTCAGTTGGAATCACCTCTACTAGCTTTGCTCGTAGGGATGCTTTCTAAGGCCCACTTGACTTCACACTCAAGTTGTCTAGGCTGTAGGTGAGTGATCACACCATCATGATTATCTGGGTCGTGAAGATCTTTTTTTGTACAGTTCTTCTGTGTATTCTTGCCACCTCTTCTTAATATCTTCTGCTCCTGTTAGGTCCATACCATTTTTGTCCTTTACTGAGCCCATCTTTGCATGAAATGTTCCCTTGGTATCTCTGTTTGTCTTGAAGAGATCTCTAGTCTTTCCCATTCTATTGTTTTCCTCTATTTCTGTGCATTGATCTCTGAGGAAGGCTTTCTTATCTCTCCTTGCTATTCATTGGAACTCTGCATTCAAATGGATATATCTTTCCTTTTCTCCTTTGCCTTTAGCTTCTCTTCTTTTCACAGCTATTTGTAAGGCCTCCTCAGACAGCCATTTTGCCTTTTTGCATTTCTTCTTCTTGGGGATGGTCTTGATCTCTGCCTGCTGTACAACGTTGTGAACCCCTGTCCATAGTTCTTCAGGCACTCTGTCTACAGATTTAGTCCCTTGAACCTGTTTGTCACTTCCACTGTATAACTGTAAGGGATTTGATTTAGATCATACCTGAATGGTCTAGTGGTTTACCCTACTAGAACGGTTCTAAGAAGACCTACAAGACCTAGAACTAACACCAAAAAAGATGTCCTTTTCATCATAGGGGACTGGAATGCAAAAGTAGGAAGTCAAGAGACATCTGGAATAACAGACAATTTTGGCCTTGGAGTACAAAATGAAGCAGGGCAAAGGCTAACAGAGTTTTGCCAAAAGAACGCACTGGTCATAGCAAACCCCCTCTTCCAACAACACAAGAGAAGACTCTACACATGGACATCACCAGACGGTCAACACCCAAATCAGACTGCTTATATTCTCTACAGCCGAAGATGGAGAAGCTCTATGCAGTCAGCAAAGACAAGACCGGGAGCTGACTGTGGCTCAGATCATGAGCTCCTTATTGCCAAATTCAGAGTTAAGCTGAAGAAAGTAGGGAAAATCACTAGACCATTCAGGTATGACCTGGATCAAATCCCTTACAATTACACAGTGGAAGTTACAAGTGGATTCAAGGAATTAGATCTGTTAGACAGAGTGCCTGAAGAACTACGGATGGAGGTTCTTGACATTGTACAGGAGGTGTGTTCAAAAGCATCCCTGAGAAAAAGAACCGAAGTGTGGATGTACAGTATTGTGTTAGTTCCCGGTGTGCGGCAAGGTTACTTGGTCATCCTGGCATGTGTGTTTCCCAGACTCTTTCCCCTCTTGGCTGCCACAGGACACCGAGTGTGGTTGTGCATGCTGCGTGGCTGCTGTGCAGTCGCTCGGTGTTGTTGACTCTTTGCAGCCCCGTGGACCGCAGCACGCCAGGCCTCCCCGCCCATCACCAGCCCCTGGAGCCTGCTCAGACTCGTGTCCATCGAGTCAGTGATGCCATCCAACCACCTCATCCTCTGTCGTCCCCTCCTCCCGCGCTCAATCTTTCCCAGCATCAGGGGCTTTTCCAATGAGTCAGCTCTTTGCATCAGGTGGCCAAAGTACTGGGGCCTCAGCTTCAGCGTCGGTGCTTCCAGTGGACATTCAGGGCTGACCTCCTTCAGGAGGGACTGGCTGGGTCTCCGTGCCGCGCTGTTCAGTGGGTCCTCCTTATCTGGTCAGTTCTGAAGTGGAGCACTGCTTCACTCTGCTGTGCTGGTCTTTTGTTGTGTGACATTGTGAGGCAGCCATATGTACACACACATCCCCTCCCTTTGAGCCTCCCTTCCATCCCATGGGATGGCACTCAGATAAAAAGGAATGCAGCTGACTTAGTTGATATGTCCAGCTGTTTATCTACTTTATGTATAGTGGTGTGTATATATTACCCCTAACTCCTAGCCCCCCACCTTCCCCTTTGATAAGTTTCTCTATCGATGAATCTGATTCGTATGTAAGTTCATTTGCATCATTTTAAAATAAAGATCCCATATGTGAGCAATGTCATATGATATTTGTCTTTCTCTGTGTGGTTTGCTTCACGTAGCATTATCATCCTTTTTTTTGGCTACGCTGCACAGCTCTCAGGATTCCAGTTCCTCGACAAGGGCCACAGCATGAAAGCACCAATTCCTAAGCACTAGCCGCCAGGGAGCCCCTGAGGTCCATCCATGTTCCCGCGGATCCCATCATCTTATTCATTTCATGACTCGGCAGCACTCCACGGTGGACATGCGCCGCGTCTTTTCTGTCAATGCCTCTGCCAATGGGCATTGAGGCTGCTTCCACGTCTTTGTGTTAGTTCCCGGTGTGCGGCAAGGTTACTTGGTCATCCTGGCATGTGTGTTTCCCAGACTCTTTCCCCTCTTGGCTGCCACAGGACACCGAGTGTGGTTGTGCATGCTGCGTGGCTGCTGTGCAGTCGCTCGGTGTTGTTGACTCTTTGCAGCCCCGTGGACCGCAGCACGCCAGGCCTCCCCGCCCATCACCAGCCCCTGGAGCCTGCTCAGACTCGTGTCCATCGAGTCAGTGATGCCATCCAACCACCTCATCCTCTGTCGTCCCCTCCTCCCGCGCTCAATCTTTCCCAGCATCAGGGGCTTTTCCAATGAGTCAGCTCTTTGCATCAGGTGGCCAAAGTACTGGGGCCTCAGCTTCAGCGTCGGTGCTTCCAGTGGACATTCAGGGCTGACCTCCTTCAGGAGGGACTGGCTGGGTCTCCGTGCCGCGCTGTTCAGTGGGTCCTCCTTATCTGGTCAGTTCTGAAGTGGAGCACTGCTTCACTCTGCTGTGCTGGTCTTTTGTTGTGTGACATTGTGAGGCAGCCATATGTACACACACATCCCCTCCCTTTGAGCCTCCCTTCCATCCCATGGGATGGCACTCAGATAAAAAGGAATGCAGCTGACTTAGTTGATATGTCCAGCTGTTTATCTACTTTATGTATAGTGGTGTGTATATATTACCCCTAACTCCTAGCCCCCCACCTTCCCCTTTGATAAGTTTCTCTATCGATGAATCTGATTCGTATGTAAGTTCATTTGCATCATTTTAAAATAAAGATCCCATATGTGAGCAATGTCATATGATATTTGTCTTTCTCTGTGTGGTTTGCTTCACGTAGCATTATCATCCTTTTTTTTGGCTACGCTGCACAGCTCTCAGGATTCCAGTTCCTCGACAAGGGCCACAGCATGAAAGCACCAATTCCTAAGCACTAGCCGCCAGGGAGCCCCTGAGGTCCATCCATGTTCCCGCGGATCCCATCATCTTATTCATTTCATGACTCGGCAGCACTCCACGGTGGACATGCGCCGCGTCTTTTCTGTCAATGCCTCTGCCAATGGGCATTGAGGCTGCTTCCACGTCTTGGGGATTGTAAATAGCGTTGCCATGAACACTTGCTGGTTAGTCGCTAAGTCATGTCCGACTCTTTTGTGACCCCAAAAACTGTCGCCCGCCAGGCTCCTCTGTCCAAGGGACTTCCCAGGCAAGAGTACTGGAGTGGGCTGCCACTTCCTTCTCCAGGAGATCTTCCTGACCCAGGGATCAAGCCCAGGCCTCCCGCCTTGCAGGCAGATTCTTCACCATCTGAGCCACCAGGGAAGCCCCATGAGCATTAGGGTGCATGCGTATTTTTGATTTAGAGTTTTCTTCAGATATATGCCTGGGGGTGGGATTGCAGGATCATATGGTAGCTCTATTTTTAGTTTTTTAAGGCACTTCCATACTTTTCTGCATAGTGGCTGCATGAATTTACATCCCCGTCAACAGTGTAGGAGGGCTCTCTCTTCTCACCCTCTCCAGCATTCGTCGCGTGTGGGCTTCTGTAAGAAGATCTGTTTCTATCTGGCTGCTCTGGGCCTGCGAGGGCCTTCTCCAGGGTGAGGCTGCTCTTCATCATGGGGCGCAGGCTCCTCTTGCTGCGGAGCGCGGCTCAGTAGCCGTGGCACACAGGCGTAGTTGCTCTGTGCCACGCGGGATCTTCCTGGCCCGGGGATTGATCCCATGTCCCTTGCATTGGCAGGCGGATTCTTAGCCACTGGGCTCTCAGGGAAGCCTTACTTTTTGATGGTGGCCATTGCGACCAGTGTTTGTTGCACTTCTATATACTGACAACAAGCTCTCAGGAAGAGAAATGAGGGAAGCAGTCCCGGTCACCACTGCGTCCAAGGGAGCAGAATGCCTGGGCGTCGCCCCGGGGCTCAGGGGGTGGAGAGGCCGCCTGCAGCGCGGGAGGCCCGGGTTTGGTCCCTGGGCTGGGAAGATCCCCTGGAGAAGGCGATGGCAACCCACCCCAGTAATCTTGCCTGGAGAATCCCACGGATGGAGGAGCCTGGCAGGTACAGTCCATGGGGTCACAAAGAGTCAGACACGACTGAGCGACTTCACTTTCATTTTCAAGGAGACAAAAGACCTGTACTGTGAAAACTAGATGTTGATGAAAGAAATTAAAGTTGACAGAAACAGATGGAAAGGTATGTGCTCTTGATTAGAAGAATTAATATTGGTAAAATGACCACAGAACCCAAGGCAATCTACACATCCAGTGCCATCCCTATCAAATACGAAGGGCATTTTTTTTTTCTGGACCTGGAAAAAAAAAAATTTGTGTGGAAACACATGTTCTCTTCATCATTCTCATATTGTTGAATGCTTATGTGTGTAAGTGTTTCCATTACAAGTAACATTGTGTTATCTTTTATTTATTTATTTTTTTTGCATAGACATTTCCCTCACTCAGATGGATTCCTTAAGAGGTATACCCTGTTGGGTATGAATGTTAAATCTGAGATTTATATTTTCTAAGCCTTAAATGTTATTCTAGATTTATTTATATGTACATACTCTTAACATAATCATATATGATATTATGGGCTTCCCAGGTGGCACTGGTGTTTAAAAACCTGCCTGCCAATTAGGGGACATAAGAGACACAGGTTCGATCCCTGGGTCAGGAAGATCCCTGGGGAACGCGATGGCAGCTCACTTCAGTGTTCTTGCCTAGAGAATCCCATGGACAGAGGAGCCTGGCAGGCAGTGGTCTATCAGGTCACAAAACGTCAGAAACGACAGCACGCATGCATGCATATCAAATAATACTCTTAGGTTTATATCATTTCTGATTACACGATCTTTCTTGACTGTAAAAATTCCAACAATAGAAAGCCCCACATTTAGCGGGCTCTGCTGCTCCCCGCCTTCTCACGCATCCTAGCGCCTGTTGGCAGCTGGCTCTCCAGTGGGGTTACGTCTCCATCTCACTAGGCTTCCCTCCAGCACACGCTTCAGAAAGGCGCCGGGTGCCATCCAGCGCAGTCCGGGCTCAGTGACCCAGCGGTGGGGGGTCTTCCTGGGTGCTGCCACGGGTCAGCTCACATGTGGGTGGATTTCCCCACTTCTCAGGCCCTCAGTGTCCATTGGCCATGCGTGCTGGAAGGCAGGTGACTGCCTCCATCCCTGTTTTGTGTCATTTCCGAGGAAACAGGATCTCTGGGTCCATAGGCCCAAGTCCCTCTATTCCTTGGAGGGACTAGGTCAGGGGTCCTGCTGCAGAGGCGATGGGGCACAGAGCTCTAAGGAGGCCGCTGCAGGCCAGACTTGCCCGGGCCCATTTCCTTGATCTTTATTTTTGCCTCGATGGGCGTCTGTGCTAGTTAAGCCACGACGGCACAACCAGAACAGTTACTCGCGTGCCACAGTCTCTGTGGGGGCCCCCGTGCGCTGCGGAAGCTCTGTCACCGTTCCAGCAGGGCCGCGGTTTTACTCTCTCTGGAAAGATAAGAGGGAAATACTTCCACTGTCTGGAGGGTGACATGTCTCCAGGCACTTTCCCACAGGGAATTTCTCCTTGCAGGGCAGGGCTTGCCTCGATCTGGGTTTTGAAAAGTCAGGTGTCTCCTTTCCCCAGGGGAGGGGCCTGGACCCGTCCTCGGCCAGCTGTGCCTCTGGGACCCATCCCAGGCCTCAGCACCTCGTGAAGCTGGTGTCCTAAGGCACCCCTGGTGGACACGTCTGCTCTCTGACCGCAGCCTGGCGCTCAGACGATGGCATGGTCTTCCGGTGCTGGGTGGAGGTGTGGTGGGTACTGCATGGCCTGTACTGAGGTGCAGATGCTGGGATCATCTCCATCCTTGCAAGGTCGCTGGACCCCAGACTTACCCAGACACAGAGCCTGGGGCCCTCGCCTGAGGTCCACCTTAAGGCAGGGCCCCTTGCTCCCTCTGACTGTCACTTAATACGCCTGGGGTAGAGGGTGGGACAGCACGGGTGGGTGAGATACCTGAGGCGCAGCAGGGCCCAGGCAGGGTGCCAGGGACAGGCCTTGGCCCTCACGCCGCCCGAGTCAGGGAGAGTCCTCTGCCCCCAGCGACGAACAAGCACTTGTGACGAGGTGCCTGCCTCTGTCCCGGGAGCTCCAGGCTCTTTCCGAGTCTGGCCCCAGCTGGCACCTGTCCTGAGGTTTACTCCTCGGCTGAAGAGAGGAGCAGATGGAGGAGACAAGGCTTGTGCCCTGAGCAGCCATGTGTTGCAGGGGGCCTGAGTCCTGGAGAGGAGGGAGGGACGGGGTGAGGAGGCTGGCGAGACCAGGCTGATGGGGCGCTGGGGCTGGAGGCGGGTCCTGGAGTTCCGGGGCTGGCCAGAGGGGCCTCTGGCAGTCAGGATGGCCCAGAGAGCCCAGGAGGCTCTGGAAGGTTGCGATGAGCCAGGCCAATAAAGAGGAAAACACAACTTTTTGATCTTCCTTACTTTGTCCACTCATTACTCTCGATGGCTTAAAAATGCCTTTCGACAACGGTCCCACCTCTGAACTCAGGGTCGAGAGGGTCCAGAGGCAGCTGGATGGAGGGGACTGGGAGCCACTTTCCCGAGTACCCCGTCCCCAGGAGCGGGGCCACGGCTTCAGGCCTGCGTCCCTCCCCTTTGCCATCTGCGTGTGGACCCCCACCCCACTCCTCTCCTCAGGGGGACGCCCCCACCCCTGCAGGGCGGAACGGTCTTCTCGAGTTCCCGGTAACTTCATCAGGACCTCCTCGTGTTGCTGCAGCTGCAGATAACATCTCCCTGTGGGTAGCTCTTTCCTGGCAGAGCCCCTGAGACTGGCCCGAGCTCAGCGGAGGGACCTGGGGTGACGGTCTGTTGGGCAGAACGAGTGGCTGGGCTGCCGGGGCAGTGCTGATGGGCACTGCCATCCGCCCCTGGACCCGCAGAAAGAGGGAGGGGCGGGGGCGGGGGCGGGGAGGCCCCAGCTCCTGGAGCTGCGGGGGGTTGTGCTGACCGCCGCTCGACGGAGGCCCACCCTCCTGGGTCCGCGGCGCGCCCGCAGGCACAGCCTCCTTAGCCGGGCAGCCCTCTGGGTGGGGCACGTCGCAGGCCCATCTGTGTGGCACCCGGGAGGCACCCAGCCTAGCGTCGCACAGCACGGAGCTCCCAGCCTGCTGCCTGGCGCCTCTTGCCGGGTCGGCGGCCCAGATCATGGCCCAGAGCGCCTCAGAGGCTGGCGGCCTCGCCTGGGGCTGGGACGGGGACGCGGACGAAGACTGGGAGGGCGCCGCGCTGACCCTGCTGGCCCTGGCCGTGGTGGCCGCCACGGCGCTGGCTCTGCACTGGTTCGGCTCCGTGCAGGACCAGGAAGCGCCGGGACCAGCCCTCCGGCCTTCGCAGGTGGGAGCACCTGGGCCAGCCCTACCCCCGAAGCACAAGGTCAGTGGCGCTGTTGAGGGTCACGGCTCGGGGCAGGGAAAGCCAGGCCCTCCAGGACGTGGCCAGGGGAGTCCAGCTGCGGCGGGCGCCCAGGATCAGGAGCCCCTGGGCAGCGGAAGTGTGGCTGCTGCAGCCTCCCCTCCCCTTAAGACGCCAGCAGGGGAGGGGGCCAGCGGAGGGCCCTTGGGACCCCCTGAAACCCTCCGACGTAAAGGGAGGGAGGCTCGCAGGCCAGGCTCTGCTCTCCCGGGTGGGAGCAGAGCTGAAGGGTCATCTGCACCCCTCCTGATACACTTCACCCCTCGGGATCCTGGCAGAGAAGTGGAGGTGCGGGGGGAGGCAGGGGGTATCCGAGGCAAGGCCCCCGTCCACAGGGCAGGACGGGACAGTCACTCCTGGCAACAAGGGCGGGGGTCACCTGCCTCGAGGGGCCAGAGCCCCGGCAGCCGCTGGGGGCAGGTGGACTCAGGACGGAGCGGCTGTCGCCGGCCAAAGCTGGACGCCCGGTCTCTGGGCTCTGTGGAGAGCGTGTGGGATGCTGTGGGTGCAGCCAGCAGCCTGCCCGCAGGCTCCCGGGCGCTCCTGTTCCCCCAGGAGCTGCCCCCATTGTGCAGCCTGCAGCCTAGGCCCTTGATGGGTGTCTCAGAGAGGGGGCCTGGGGAGAGCGGCCCCCAAGCCGCCCAAGGCCTAGCTCTGGACTTGGCAGCCACAGCCGGAGAGAACAAGGAGGCTGCGACCCTGGCCCCCAGGGAGTCTCAGGGGTCCCCAGCCGCCATGGAAGGCTGGCCCTGGGTGAGGAGGGAGGCCCTGGTCACCGGGAGCTTCAGCCAGGCCCCGGGCCCTGTGAGCCTATCACCAGAGGGGCCACCGGGGGGACGCCCTCTCTCGTCCCTAGTGCAGGGGACCACAGAGGCCGGCACTGTGGGACAGGCTGGGGCTAATGGCTCTGGAGATCACATTTTCTTCAGTTCAGGGCCTGGAGGGACAAAAGAGCAAGGGGCCCACGGCCTTAGAGAAGGGAGAGGGTCCCTGCGAGACCAGATGGCCTGTGGTTCTGCAGACATTTGCAGCTACATCTCCTCCCCTAGCTCCTCGGCCACGACCCCGCCATGCACCCCTAAACCCGTCCCACCCCCAGGGTCCCCACCCGCAGCACCCGCCCGCCCCAGTCTCGTACCTGGAGCCCCGATTCCTCCGATCTCCTTTCCTTCAGACTCTCTGCCCCTCGGAGTGAGCCAGAGTCCTGCTGCGGGGTCCTCCTCCCCAGCGCCGACCCCTGCCCCCCCGACAGGCGTCCCTCCTCCAGCACCGTCCGCTGCCCCTGCCGCAGCTGCAGCCCCCGCGGCTGCCAGTGGACCAAGGCTTGCGTCTCGGGAGCCCAGTGTGGTTCTCTGCAAGGACCATCAGCAGGCGCAGCTCTCAGCCAGCTGGGGAAACCTTATTTCGATGGTTCTCAGGAGTCACCCCTTTCCCAGGCCAGAGAGGACCCAAGGGAGAGCCCCGAGGGCTGCTCTGGAGGGTCCCAACCATCTGGGCGCAGCCTCACCCTCTGAGAACAGAGAGTCGGCTGCTCCCCCAGAGGAGGACAGGCATGGCGCAGAAGGGCTGGACACAAGGGCGGGTCCAGGGGGCCTGGAGGAGGCTGGAGCCCAGCCGCAGCAGGGTCACGCTGGGACCGAGGGGGCTGCCGCTGCAGGCACCCTCTCAGGCCCGAGAGGGGACAGAACCGAGGAGAAATATCCAGACTCGCTGCTGAGGGGAGCCGCAGAGCCCATGGCCCCCTTGCTTCCCCTAGAGCAGACCCAGCCTGGCTCTTCACCCTCTCCGGCTACAAGGCGGGCCCCCCAGCCAGTCCCGCGGCCCAGGAAACGCAGCTTGTGTGAAATGTCCCAGAGCCCCAAGCAGGAGGCCAGCCGGGCGGCCCCAGGGCAGCACCAGGGACGGTTGTCCGAGGCAGGGCCTCGCCCTTCAGGCCACGGGCAGGGCCTCGCGGAGAAGCAGGAGGAGGCCCGGAAACTCACGGTGTTTCTGCAGAGGCCGGGAGGCTGGGGGGTGGCGGAGGGGCCCCGAAAGTCCAGGGCCTCCGCGGTGGCTCTGCCGCGATGGCTGGACTTGGGCAGCTGCCTGGAGGCACTGGCCTTTGCCCAGCAGCACGGGGACCCTGGCTTGGCCCAGGAAACCTATGCCTGGATGAGCGACAACCTGCTTCACGTGCTGAGAGACCCGAGCCTCTACCGGCAGCTGAGTGGGGCTGACCGGCAGCGCATCGTGAGCCTGCGCACCGGCCGTGGCCCGGCGGTGCTGGGGGCCCTGGTGCTGCCGGGCCTCTACGGGGCCAGCCGCTCTGGGCTCACTCGGGACTCCCCTGCGGCGGAGGCTCTCGCCGTGGGGCCCGCGGCCCTGCCTCCGCCCACACACCTGCACGTGTTCCACCCCGGAGAGAACGCCTGGCGGCCCCTGACCAAGGTGCCCCAGGAGGCCGCGCTGCGCGGCTGCGGCCTCTGCACTCTGCACAACTACCTGTTCCTGGCGGGGGGCGTCCGCGGCTCTGGCGCCGAGGCTGTCTGCTCCAACGAGGTGTTCTGCTACAACCCTCTGACCGACGTCTGGAGCCAGGTGCGGCCCATGCAGCAGGCGCGCGCCCAGCTCAAGCTAGTGGCGCTGGACGGGCTGCTCTACGCCATCGGGGGCGAGTGTCTGTACAGCATGGAGTGCTACGACCCGCGCGCGGACGCCTGGACGCCCCGCGCGCCCCTCCCTGCGGGCGCCTTCCCCGTGGCTCACGAGGCTGTGGCTTGCCAGGGGGACATCTACGTCACCGGGGGCCATCTCTTCCACCGGCTGCTCAGGTACCGCCCCACGAAGGATGCGTGGGATGAGTGCCCCTACAGCGCCAGCCACCGGCGGTCCGGCGACATGGTGGCTCTGGGGGGCTTCCTGTACCGCTTCGACCTTCTGCGGGGCGTGGGCGCCGCGGTGATGCGCTACAACCCCGTGACGAGCTCCTGGAGCCGGGCCGCCGCCTTGCCCCTGCCCGCCCCCGCCCCACTGCGCTGCGCCGCGCTGGGCAACACCATCTACTGCCTCAACCACCAAGTCACAGCCACCTTCACCGTCTCCGAGGGGACTGCCCAGTTCCAGGCCAAGGAGCTGCAGCCTTTCCCCCTGGGGACCAAAGGGGTCCTCTGCCCATTCACCCTGACTCTGCCTGCCAGGGGCCCACTGCAGACTGCCCTCTGACTGGCCGCTCTCCCGGGAGACCCTGGGGCGCTCCTGCCGGGCGAGAGGCGCCCTGGGAGGAGGCTGCGGTGCACGCCTTTCCTGTCCTGTTCTAATGGGCCTCCTGACTCCCCCTTCCTCTGTGCCTGCTCCCCCTCAGAGCCCCGGCCCCAGCGCCTGGGAGCTGGTTGCTGGCATCTTACCTCCCACGGGACCCAAGCTGCTTCCTGTTTAATGCTTCCCTGGCTGCCTGGGGCCTCAGCCCGCTCACCCATCCGTCCCCCAGGCAGGGCCCCTCTCACAGTAGCACCCCACCGCCTGACCTGACCCGGGGGCTCCAGGCCAGGCAGGGAGCATGCAGAGGGTGAGAAGGAAGACCAGAGGGGTCCCCAGGAAAGCACCCTTGTCTCTGGGACTTTCTACCTGGCCTGAGGCCTCCGGAGTCTGGCTGGTTCTATTTTGGAACAGCTCTGAAGCCCTCTTTTGTCTAATTGACCTCAGGGCCGAGAATCCTTGTCTGTGAGTGTCCTGCTGGCTGTAACCCCTGCCTAGACCCTTGCCCAGGCCGGCCAGGACCACTCAGCTCATACCCCTCTGCAGCTTGGTGCAGTCTCTCCCTCCGGTTCAGCCCCTGCAGGAGCCTGCCCGCCTCTCCACCAGCCCCTCATTCACCGTGTGGATTGGATGAGACATCTACCACGGCTTTTCTTGTCTGAAATGGGGTCGTGAGAACCTAAGGGCACACCTGAGTGCCCAGCACAGCGCCCCAGACATGCAGCCGAGTAACGACGTTCTCCCCGTCCGCTTTGGAACTCACTGTGGGAAGGCAAATAAACCCGCCTGAACGCTGCCCGGCCCCACCTGCCTGGCTCCTCTCCTGGCCTCTCACTCCCAGTTCAGCGCCACCGGCACTGAGCTCCTCTGCCTCATCAGGGCGCCCGCGTCTCGCCCGTCTTGCGCGCTGCTTACAGGGCCTGAATGCAGCTGGGTGAGACAGAAAGGGTCCCGAGGTGCTTGAAAACAAGTTTATTGAGAAACAAGCTCTGTGCCCAGGCCGTGAGTTGGGGTTGCTGCGGCTCCGCCCGGGGGCCTACTGCACGCGCTTGGCCTCGCTGAGCAGCTCCTGCCACTTCTTCTCCATCTCCTCCTTGCAGTTGAGGAAGGCGTCCTCCAGCCGCCGCATGGACTCCGCCAGCGCGGGGTTGGTGCGCATCACCACCATGTCGTAGGCCATCCACGTGGCCTGCACTGCAACAGCCAGACAGGCCCCGGTCAGGCCACGGGGGTGGCTGTGGCGCTGGGCCCCCCGGCGAGGGCTGGCAGCCTCTGCCCACGCCCGGCATCGGGGGCAGGACGCGCTGGACCACCCAATTACTCAAAGGAGAGAAAGCGGGCCGGCCATGCGTCACAGGGCTCATAGCAGCCCCTATTAAATCTCTCTACACAGAGCAGGAACAAACCTTCCCTAATCTCACCAAGTCTTAACTTCGGAATACACCAGCCCACAAGACTAAAAGGTTGGGTAGCACTATGACATGGAATGTTAGGAAAGATTAAACACAGGCCCTTACGCATCTGCAGTTCACAGCTAGTGGCCGCAGGGTGACTCCCAAGAAGTGCTCCTCCACCCAAGCTCACATGTCAGGCAGGGCTGCCCACTCCCACTCCCGTGCGGCCGGAGCCTTGGGACTTCTCACGCTCGTGGGCCTGGGGTGCCTGCCCCCCCCAGCAGGGCGCCCCTCTGCTCTCACTAAGGCCAGCCCAGGGCTCCTCCTTTCATGAAGCTTTGCCTCTTCATGCCAGGTGTCCTTCGGTGCTCACCACTGGACTGGCCGACTTTCCTTCCCTCTGACAGCACCTTGAGGGCCATGCCCCTTGCCTGTAGGTGAGCCTGTGCTTCTGGTACGAATCCAGTGCTGTGTGCAGAAACCCTACCTCACCCCCTCTGAGCACAGTCCTCCACTCGTGTGGTTCTCCCCTCTAGCCCTAAGAATAGGAGGGTCATCTCTGTGTGCAGCAAACACTTCCCCTTAGAACTTCTCCTGGCTGGGCTAGAAAATGCTGGATACCTTGGGAAACTATATCCTTCAGGAAATTAACCAAAGGAGAGACAGGCAGGGAATTCCCTGGCAGTTCAGTGGTTGGGATTCTGTACTTTCACTGCCGAGGGTGCAAGTTCAACCCCTGGTCAGGGAACTACGACCCTGCAAGCTGTATGGTGCTGCCAAAAGAAAAAAAGATAGGCAGATGATTAATGACAAATGCACATGTATGTCCACACACAACACAGGTGAGCAGCGTGACAGACTCGAACCTTTACAGAAAGCGGCGGCTGGGTGGTCAGGGAAGGGGGCAGAGTTAGAGAAGACGCATGCCGTGCGCCTCAGCAGACAGGGCATGCGGCCATCGGCCCCACCGGGGCCCTTCAGCTTCTGCAGCAAGAGTCACTGGGGACACCTGTTAAACGTAGACAGCTGGCCCCTCTCAAAGCTCAAAGAGGCTTTTACATAGTGGGCTGGGAATGGTGCCCAGGAACCTGCGTCTTAACAAGCATCCTGGGTAATTCTGTGCAGGAAAGCCCGCAGACCATCACGTCAGCCACCTGGACAGCAGGTGGAGCATGGGCATGAGGCCAAGGCTCTCTGCTCACTGGCCGTGTGACCTGGAGTCAGAGATTTAAATTTACTAACCTCGTCTCCTCACATGTCAAGGCCGGACAACGTCCGGATCTCACGGCTTGCTGTGAAGATTAAATGGATGATGTACATAAACTGCCTCGCACATGTTAAGTGCTCAAGAAAGGAGAAACTCCTACTATAAATAACTGAGGTATTCAGGACAGAGAACTAGGGTGGGTAAAACAAAACGAAACCAAAAAAATAGCTCACAGAAAACAAGCTCATACAGACCTACAGAGCAGCTGGAATTATAGCCCTGAGTTTCCTGAGGCCGAAGCAGAGAGGAAAACATGCTCGGTTACAAGACTCAGTGGCGGGGCTTCCTCAGTGGTCCAGTGGATGAGGGTCCACCTGCCAGCGCAGGGCTCGAGCCTGCTCTGGGGAGAGGCCACATGTCTTGGGGCACTAAGTTTGCGCCCTGCAGCCACTGATCCCGCGCTCCAGAGCCTGCGCACTGCAGCTGCTGAGCCCGCGTGCTGCATTCTGAAGCCCGCGCACCCGGCCTGTGCTCTGCAACAGGAGAAGCCACCACAGGGGAAAGTCTGCACACTGCAACCAGAGTAGCCCCTGCTTGCCACAACGAGAGGGCCGGAGCAAAGCAGTGAAGACCCGGTACAGCCAAAAATAAATATACAGAAATGTTTTTAAAAATAGAATGCTGAAAATTATTTTTTAAAAAGATTCAGTGAACGTAAAATAAAAACAAGCCCATTGTTTATGACTCTTTTATCCTAAGAAAGAATTTTCCTAGAGGTATATTTCATGAGAGGTATGTAATATAGTTGAAAATGTCCTTGACAACATCCCTACTTTAAATACAAAGAGGGACTTTCCCAGTGGCCCAGAGGCTAAGGCTCCACGCTCCCAATGCAGGCAGCCCAGGTTCGATCCCCGATCAAGGAAACAGATCCCACCTGCCATGCCGAAACTAAAGATCCTGCACGCCGAAACCAAGACCCAGCAGAGCCAGACAAATGCATCAAACCACACAAAGACACCCCTGCGTCTGCAATCGTGACCACCGGTAAAGAAAGCTGTGCCACAGTGCCAAAGCGCACTTCAGAAGAGGCAAGCCAGTGAGACACCAGAACACCCTACCAAGTGCACAGCTCTCTGTAATCTGATCCAAGGGAAAATAGTATAGATAGGAAAGACTCACAATTATCCTTCAGAAATATGTGTCTCCTGAGTTTTTCATTCATTCAGTATTTATTGAGCGCTTGCCCTGTGCTGGCATTTCACTAAGGCAGCCCTGATGATACAGCAGTCTATAAGGATGGATACATCCCTGCCCTCCGGAGCATCTGTGCTAGTTGCAGTGGGAGGAGACAGATAATAAACATACAAGACAATTACACATTGTGAAAGGAACTATGAAGGAGACAAGCAGCTTGTATTGTGACAGAGAAATGAGGTAGGAAAGCCTTATTTTAGACCAGGTAGTGAGGGCAGGCCCTCTCAGAGGGCTTTTGGTAAGGCCAGCAGAGTAGGAAAGCCAAGGTCCTATCTCTGGTTCGGTTCAGTTCAGTTGCTCAGTTGTGTACGACTCTTTGCAACCGCATGGACTGTAGCTCAGCAGGCATCCACATCCATCACCAACTCCCAGATCCTGGTCAAACTCATGTCCATGGAGTCAGTGATGCCATCCAACCATCTCAGCCTCTGTCATCCCCTTCGCCTCCTGCCTTCAATCTTTCCCAGAATCAGGGTCTTTTTCAATGAGTCAGTTCTTCACATCAGGTGGCCAAAGTATTGAAGCTTCAGTCTCAGCATCAATCCTTCCAATGAATATTCAGGACTGATTTTTTTTTTTTTTAAGGATTGACTGGTTTGATCTCCTTGCAGTCCAAGGGACCCTCAAGAGTCTTCTCCAACACCACAGTTCAAAAGCATGAATTCTTCAATGGTCAGTTTTCTTTGTGGTCTGACTCTCACATCCATACATGACCACTGGAAAAACCATAGCTTTGACTAGATGGACCTTTGTTGGCAAAATAATGTCTCTGCTTTTTGACATGCTGTCTAGGTTGGTCATAGATTTTCTTTGAGGTATCAAGTATCTTTTAATTTCATGGCTGCAGTCATCATCTGCAGTGATTTTGGAGCCCAAGAAAATAAAGTCTGTTTCCATTGTTTCCTTATCTATTTGCCATGAAGTGATGGGACTGGATGCTATGATTTTAGTTTTTTGAATACTGAGTTTTAAGCCAGCTATTTCACTCTCCTCTTTCACTTTCATTAAGAGGCTCTTCAGTTCCTCTTCACTTTCTGCCATAAGGGTGGTGGTATCTGCATATCTGAGGTTATTGATATTTCTCCCAGCAGGCTTGATTCTGGGTTGTGCTTCATCCAGCCTGGCATTTTGCACGATGTACTCTGCATAGAAGTTAATTAAGCAGGGTGACAATATGTAGCCTTGTCCTACTCCTTTCCCAATTTGGAACCAGTCTGTTGTTCCATGTCCGGTTCTAACTGTTGCTTCTTGACCTGCATACAGATTTCTCAGGAGGCAGGTCAGGTGGTCTGGTATTCCTATCTCTTGAAGAATTTTCCAGTTTGTCATGATCCACACAAAGACTTTGGCGTAGTCAATAAAGCAGAAGGAGACGTTTTGTTTTTTTTAATTCTCTTGCTTTTTGTATGATCCAACATTGTTGGCAATTTGATCTCTGGTTCCTCTGCCTTTTCTAAATCCAGCTTGAACAGCTGGAGGTTCTCAGTTCATGTACTGCTGAAGCGTAGCTTGGGAGAATTTTGAACATTACTTTGCTAGTGTGTGACATGAGTGCAATTGTGTGGTAGTTTGAACATTCTTTAGCATTGCCTTTCTTTGGGATTGGAATGAAAACTGACCTTTTCCAGTCCTGAGGCCACTGCTAAGTTTTCCAAATTTGCTGGCATATTGAGTGCAGCACTTTAATAGCATCATCTTTTAACATTTGAAGTAGCTCAACTGGAATTTCATCACCTCCACTAGCTTTATTTGTAGTGATGCTTCCTAAGGCCCACTTGACTTCTCATTCCAGGATGTCTGGCTCTAGCTGAGTGTGAGTGATACACCATTGTGGTTATCTGGGTCATGAAGATCTTTTTTGTATAGTTCTTCTGTGTATTCTTGCTGCCTCTTCTGCTTCCGTTAGGTCCATACCATTTCTGTCCTTTAGTGTGCCCATATTTGCAGGAAGTGTTCCCTTGGTATGTCTAATTTTCTTGAAGAGATCTGCAGTCTAGCTCTGTCTCTGAGAGGCTAGTCAGGGCTCAGCCACGCACTCTGACCACCCAGTACGTAGGCTCAGGTCCTCACACAGAAAATTTTTTTAAATGGTCAAGATGTGCACCTAGAAACAGGGTTCAGTAAAGGATGAAGATAAAGTATTCCAAAATCTGTGTACGAGAGGGGAGGACTAATGAGGGAGGCAGTAAGCAGATTTGATGGTCCAAGAGGTAGGAGCAGAGAACAGGAATGATGAGGCCAGCCCAGCTAGGCAGTAAAGGGATGAAGATGAGCCCACAGGCTAATCCACATCACAGGCAGAATAGAAGAATCAACATTTTACAATGTGAATGGTGAAGGTCTACCTTCTCAAATCTCAGGTCCCAGATGGCTTTTCAGATGAATTCTACTGAACTTTGAAGAACAGTTTAATTCTTATCTGATATAAGTAATTTCAGAAATTAGGAAAAGAGGAAAGACTGGTAGGCTGACTGTATGACTTTTTAAGAAAAGCATTTCATAGATGCATTTCAGTTACACTGTGGAAAACTTGAGAATAGAGATAAGCAAAAATGAAAACATATCTTTCCCTAAGCTGATTTTTTTTGTTTCAATGCCATTCTCCCAAATCATCCCACCCTCTCCCTCTCCCACAGAGTCCAAAAGTCCGTTCTATACATCTGTGTCTCTTTTGCTGTCTCGCATACAGGGTCATCATTGCCATCTTTCTAAATTCCATATATATGTGTCAGTATACTGTATTGGTGTTTTTCTTTCTGGCTTACTTCACTCTGTATAATAGGTTCCAGTTTCATCCATCTCATTAGAACTGATTCAAATGAATTCTTTTTAATGGCTGAGTAATACTCCATTGTGTATATGTACCACAGCTTTCTTATCCATTCATCTGCTGATGGACATCTAGGTTGTTTCCATGTCCTGGCTATTATAAACAGTGCTGCAATGAACATTGGGGTACATGTGTCTCTTTCAATTCTGGTTTCCTCGGTGTGTATGCCCAGCAGTGGGATTGCTGGGTCATAAGGCAGTTCTATTTGCAGTTTTTTAAGGAATCTCCACACTGTTCTCCATAGTGGCTGTACTAGTTTGCATTCCCACAAACAGTGTAAGAGGGTTCCCTTTTCTCCACACCCTCTCCAGCATTTATTGCTTGTAGACTTTTAAAAGAAAAGCTTATATTAAACAAAATTATAGGTCTGTCTCACATGAAACTAAACACGAAATCCTAAATATAATTTAACGAAATTTAACAGTATGTTAAAATAATATGTTATGATCAAGGAGAATTTGTAAAAGAAATTCAAGGATAGTTGAGTATCAGAAAATCAATCAGCTTAATTAAACACAGTAATAAAAAGTAATAAAAGACTGCAGCCATGAAATTAAAAGACACTTACTCCTTGGAAGGAAAGTTATGACCAACCTAGATAGCGTACTAAAAAGCAGAGACATTACTTTGTCAACAAAGGTCCATCTAGTCAAGGCTATGGTTTTTTTTGTAGTCATGTATGGATGTGAGAGTTGGACTATAAAGAAAGCTGAGCACCGAAGAATTGATGCTTTTGAACTGTGGTGTTGGAGAAGACTCTTGAGGGTCCCTTGGACTGCAAGGAAATCCAACCAGTCAATCCTAAAAAAAAAAAAAAATCAATCCTGAATATTCATTGGAAGGACTGATGCTGAGGCTGAAGCTCTACCTGATGCGAAGAGCTGACTCATTTGAAAAGACCCGGATGCTGGGAAAGACTGAGGGCAGGAGGAGAAGGGGAACAGAGGATGAGGTGGTTGGATGGCATCACCAACTCAATGGACATGAGTCTGACCAGGATGTGGGAGTTGGTGATGGACAGGGATGCCTGCTGTGCTGCAGTCCATGCGGCTGCAGAGTCGTACACAACTGAGCGACTGAACTGAACCGAGTAAAAGGAGGAAATCATAGTAATATCTCAGTTAATACAAAAAAGCAGTTAGCAAAATTTAATACCTATCACCTATCTGTGATTTTAGAAAATAAAAACTCTAACAGATTAGGAACAGAAGGAGACATTTTAACCTAGTAAAGGTAATATATCAAAAACTTACAGCAAACGTTATACTTAATGGGGAAACTGTGGATAAATCCCTTTGGTAATCAAACAAGGCTGCCTCTAATAATATTGCTGGAATTGAAGATGCTGGTAAATGGAGTTTAAGAATTTAAAAGAAATAAGAGGTGTAAGATAAGAGATAAAACTATCAGTATTTGTAAATTATAAAAGTGTATATGAAAGAATAAGGTCCAACTGTCAAGTCAGTTTTAAAAAGACAACAGTTAAAAGGGTTAATATGCCCTATGAGATTTCAAGACATCCTATAAAGCCCTATTCAACTTAATCAATTAATTAATTTAGCTGTGCTGTGCAGCTTGTGGGATCTTAGTTCCCTGATAAGGGATTGAACCCACACGGTCGGCAGTGGACGCGCAGAGTCTTAACCAATGGACCTCCAGGGAATTCCCTAAAGCATAATTTTTTTAAAAATAGTGTGGTACAGACAATAGACCAATGGAAGAAAATAAATTCAGAGATAGACATCAGTGTATATGGAATTTAGTATATGATGAAAGTAATACCAAAAATCAGTGAAAAAGAAAAGTATATGCCCTATGAATTAAAGACAAATGTGAAAGACAGAATAACATTTATGGATAAAAATTTAGCAGACTGTCTGTGACCTAGGGACTTCTTAAAAATCAGAGGCCATCAGGTAAAATATTGGTGAATTAGATTTTTAACAGTTTAAATACATTTCTTTATGTGGCTGCGCTGCATCGTAGCTGTGGCACTCGGGATCTTTGTTGGGTCACAGGCGCTTTCACTGTGGCACACGGGCTCCAGAGCCTGCGGGCCTCAGCAGTTGCGGCACGTGGGTGCTCTGTTTGTGACTCACGGGCTTAGCTGCTCTGTGGCATATGTGATCTTAATTCCCTGACCAGGGATCAAACCTGCATCCCTGCACTGGAAGGCACATTCCTAACCACTAGATCACCTGGGAAGTCCTGGTGAATTTGTTTTTATCAAAATATTTTTTTCAACTAAGGACAACATGGACAAATTTTTCATATAAACGACAGAACTGTACAATCCTAGAATTGATAATGAATTTATGTCTAGACTATGCAAGAAATTACTTCAAATCAATAAAAGAAATAGAGTAACAACAACAAAAAAACCTGGAAAATAACAGGTGTTGCTGAGGATGTGGATAAATTAGAAACTTGTACACTGCTGGTGGGAGTGTAAAATGAGGCACCATTGTGTAAAACAGTTTGAGATTCTTCAGAAAGCTAAACATAGAATTGCCATGCCTAGCAGCTCCACTCCTAGATAGTATCCCAAATAATAGGGAATGGGCTCTCACACAAACACCGTGCAGCAGTGTTCATGGGCACCATTCACGGCAGTTAAGCGCGCGCTCAGTCGCTCCGCTGTGTCCCACTCTCCACGACCCCATGGACTGTAGCCCGCCAGGCTCCACGCAGGCAAGAATCCTGCAGTGGGCTCCCACGCCCTCCCCCAGGGACCTCCCTGACCCGGGGCCTGAACCCAAGTCTCTCATCTCTCCTGCACTGGCACTGCTTAGTCGCTTCAGTCGTGTCTGACTCTGTGCGACCCCATAGACGGCAGCCCACCAGGCTCCCCCGCCCCTGGGATTCTCCAGGCCAGAACACTGGAGTGGGGTGCCATTGCCTTCTCCAATGCATGGAAGTGAAAAGGGAAAGTGAAGTCGCTCAGTCGTGTCCGGCCCTCAGTGACCCATGGACTGCAGCCTTCCAGGCTCCCCCGCCCCTGGGATTCTCCAGGCAGGAGCACTGGAGGGGGTGCCATCACCTCCTCCGGCACTGGCACTAGCACCACCTAGAAAGCCCAACAGGTAAACAGTGGGGCACAGCCTCAGTATACACCAGTGGATGAACACATGAAATGTTACTTAGCCGTATAAAGGAATACAGTACTCATGTATGCAACAATATGCGTAAACCTTGAAAATAACTATGTTAGGTAAAAAAAGCTAGAAACAAAATGCTACATATTATATGATTCTTTAAATGAAATATCCAGAATAGGGAAATCCATAGAGACTGGAAACAGATTGGTGGTTGCCAGGAGTTGTGAACAGAGAGGTATGGGAGTGATTGCTTAAAAGGTAAAAAGTATCTTTTTTGGGTGATGAAAATGTTGTGGAACTGTTACTGAAACTGCAGTCTGCCTGCTGCTGCTGCTGCTAAGTCACTTCAGTCGTGTCCGACTCTGTGTGACCCCATAGACGGCAGCCCACCAGGCTCCCCCGTCCCTGGGATCCTCCAGGCAAGAACACTCGAGTGGGTTGCCATTTCCTTCTCCAATGCAGGAAAGTGAAACGTGAAAGTGAAGTTCTTGAGTCGTGTCCAACTCTTTGTGACCCCATGGATGGCAGCCCACCAGGCTCCTCCATCCATGGGATTTTCCAGGCAAGAGGACTAGAGTGGGGTGCCATTGCCTTCTCCGCCTGCTGCTGCCCAAAAGCCAGTAAAGAGGCCAAGCTGGTGGGAAGGAAAGTGTGCTTTATTCTGGATGCCAGCGTCCAGGGAGGACCGAGGGCAGACATCTGTCCAAAGGCCAACGCCTCCTGCCGGACAGTGAGTGGACAGGAGCTTTAATTGACACAGAGAGCTACCTGCACACACAAGGCACACAGTCAGCGCCGACAGCCGTCCTGAGACTGGGCATCGCTGATCTGACCCGCGTCACCTTGGTTGTTTTAGGCACAGGTAATCTTCAGTTTCAGGGTCCATCTGTGTCCATTTTTTGAGGCTAATTATTGGAATTGAGGCAGCTTATGTCATGGCTACAGTCTGGCCATCGCGTAGTTAAGTTCTTCCACCTGGTGGGGGTTTCAGTACCTGTAAGGCAGCTCACAGGATACGGCTCAGAATATTATCTACAGCTCACGAAAGTGAAAGTCGCTCAGTCATGTCCGACTCTTTCCAACCCCATGGGCTCTAGCCTGGTAGGTTCCTTTGTCCATGGAATTCTCCAGGCCAGAATAGTGGGCAACTGTTCCCTTCTCCAGGGGATCTTCCCCTGGAAGGGGAAGGGATCAAACCCAGGTCTCCTGCATTGCAGGCAGATTCTTTCCTGCCTGAGCCACCAAGGATGTCTGTGAGGGGGAACTAAAAGCCTCTGACTGTGCTCAGTGAGTACGTTATTATTATTTGGTCTCCTTTGACTGTTTTCCTTTGTTTCTGCGTGTTCTCACCTCTCTGATTATACTTATTCTTTGGCTAATGTTTTTCCATAGACAAAAAGCAGGCTGAGGACATGCAGGGGGCTATAGGGTCCTGTTCTGTTTCAGAACTAGATGGAGCTTGTGGTGGCACAAAATTATGAATATATTATAGGCCACTGAATGTGTGTGTGTGCATGTAGTCATGTCTGACTCTTTTCAACCCTGTGGACTGCAGCCCACTAGGCTCCTCTAACCATGGAATTCTCCAGGCAAGAATACTTGGATGGGTTTCCATTTCCTCCTCCAAGAGATCTTCCTGTACACTGTTATTTATTCCACTTAGTAAGATGTCCTCCAGATTCATCATCCATGTTGTCACAAATGACAGGCTTTCCTTCTGTTTAAGGGTGAAGACTATTCCACTGGGGTGTATGTAAATGTGTCACATTTCCTTTATGTATCCATCTGTCAACAGACACCTAGGTAGTTTCCATACTTTGGATATTTGTGAATAAAGTTGCAATGAACATGGAAATGAAGATATCTCTTTGAGACACTGGTTTCATTTCCTTCACTTCCTGGATATATACCCAGAAGAGGAATTGTTGATCATATGGTGGTTCTATTTTTAATATTTTGGGAAACCTCCAAGCTGGTTTTCATAATGGCCATACCAATTTATATTGGTGGTGTTGTTCCGTCACTAAGTCAAGTCTGACCCTTTGCAACCCGTGAACTGCAGCACGCCAGGCTTCCCTGTTCTTCACTATCTCCCAGAGTTTGCTCAAACTCGTGTTCTTTTTCATGTTCTCAAACTCTTGCTTAAACTCATGTCAGTGATACCATCCATCTCACATTATACACTGGCTCTGTGATTCTATTTTGGCAGTGCATAGAATATCTCCACCTCTATATAAATCTGGCACTCCCAACTCAGCATTATCCATAACTGAACTCACTCTTCCCCATCTCCTGTTAAACCTGCTCTGATTTCCGTATTCAGAAACTCTGCAGTTTTCTCCTTTGTTCTTCCATTCAGCTAACTCATGCTCACATTTTAGTCTTAGTTGAGAAGCAATTTACTCTAGGAGGCCTTTCTTGGCTCTTTATATCAAATTAGGTTCCCCCTTTGGCTACCTATAGCACCATGTAGATTATTCACCCTTCAGTTCAGTTCGTTTGCTCAGTGGTGTTTGACTCTTTGTGACTCCACAAACTGTAGCACACCAGGCCTCCTTGTCCATCACCAACTCCCGAAGCTTGCTCAAACTCATGTCCATCGAGTCGGTGATGCCATCCAACCATCTCATCCTCTGTCATCCACTTCTCCTCCTGCCTTTAATCCTTCCCAGCATCAGGGTCTTTTCAAGTGAGTCAGCTCTTCGCATCAAGTGGCCAAAGTATTGGAGTTTCAGCTTCAGCATCAGTCCTTTCAATGAATAGTCAGGACTGATTTCCTTAAGGATTGACTGGTTTGATCTCCTTGCAGTCCAAGGGACCCTCAAGAGTCTTCTCCAACACCACAGTTCAAAAGCATCAATTCTTTGGTGCTCAGCTTTCTTTGTGGTCCAACTCGCACATCCATACATTACTACTGGAAAAACCATAGCTTTGACTAGACAGGCCTTTGTTGGCAAAGTAATGTCTCTGCTTTTTAATATGCTGTCTAGGTTGGTCATAGCTTTTCTTCCAAGGAGCAAACGTCTTTTAATTTCATGGCTGCAGTCACCATCTGCAGTGATTTTGGAGCCCAAGAAAATAAAGTCTGTTTACGTGTACCCCAATGTTCATGGTAGCACTGTTTACAATAGCCAGGACATGGAAGCAACCTAGATGTCCATCAGCAGATGAATGGATAAGAAAGTTGTAGCACATACACACAATGGAATATTATTCAGCCATTAAAAATGCATTTGAATCAGTTCTAATGAGGTGGATGAAACTGGAGCCTATTATACAGAGTGAAGTAAGTCAGAAAGAAAAACACCAATACAGTATATATATGGAATTTAGAAAGATGGTAATGATGACCCTATATGTGAGACAGCAAAAGAGACACAGATGTAAAGAACAGTTTTTTAAACTCTGTGGGAGAAGGTGAGGGTGAGATGATTTGATAGGGTAGCATTGAAATGTATATATTATCATATGTGAAGCAGATTGCCAGTACAGGTTTGATGCATGAGACAGGGTGCTCAGGGCTGGTACACTGGGATGACCCTAGGGGATGGGATGCGGAGGGAGGTGGGAGGGGGATTCTGGATGGGGAACACATGTGCACCCGTGGCTGATTCATGTCGATGTTTGGCAAAAACCACTATAATACTATTAAGTAATTAGCCTCCAATTAAAAATAAATAAATAAATAAATACATAAATAATAAAATGTTTGGGAAAGAAAACAAAAATGAAAATAAAGTCTCTCACTGTTTCCATTGTTTCTCCATCTATTTGCCATGAAGTGATGGGATCAGATGCCATGATCTTCTTTTTTTGAATGTTGAGTCTTAAGCCAGCTTTTTCACTCTCTTCTTTCACTTTCATCAAGAGGCTCTTTAGTTCTTTGCTTTCTGCCATAAGGGTTGTGTCATCTGCGTATCTGAGGTTATTGATATTTCTCCCTGCAGTCCTGACTCCAACTTGTACTTCATCCAGTCTGGCATTTCACATGCTGTATTCTGCATAGAAGTTAAATAAGCAGGGTGACAAGATACAGCCTTGACGTACTCCTTTCCCAATTTGGAACCCGTCTTTAGTTCCACGTCTGGTTCTAACTGTTGCTTCTTGACCTGCATACAGATTTCTCAGGAGGCAGGTGAGTTGGTCTGCTATTCTCATCTTTTGAAGAATGTTCCACAGTTTGTTGTGATCCATACAGTCAAAGGCTTTGGTGTAATTAATAAAGCAGAAGTAGATGTTTTTCTGGAATTCCCTTGCTTTTTCTATGTACCAACAGATGTGAGAAATTTGATCTCTGGTTTCTTTGCCTTTTCTAAATCCTGCTTGAACATCTGGAAGTTCACAGTTCATGTACTGTTGAAGCCTGGCTTGGAGAATTTTGAGCATTACTCTGGTAGCGTGTGAGATGAGTGTAATTGTGTGGTAGTTTGAACATTCTTTGGCATTGTCCTTTTTTGGGACTGGAATGAAAACTGACCTTTTCTAGTCCTGTGGCCACTGCTGAGTTTTCCAAATTTGCTGGCAGATTGAGTGCAGCACTTTCACAGCATCATCTTTCAGGATTTGAAAGAGCTCCACTGGAATTCCATCACCTTCACTAGCTTTGTTCGTAGTGATGTTTCCTAAGGCCCACTTGACTTCTTATTCCAGGACATCTGGCTCTAGGTGAGTGATCACACCATCATGGTTATCTGGGTCATGAAAATCTTTTTTTGTATAGTTCTTCTGTGTATTCTTGCCACCTCTTCTTAATATCTTCTGCTTCTGTTAGGTCCATACCATTTCTGTCCTTTATTGAGCCCATCTTTGCATGAAATGTTCCCTTGGTATCTCTAATTTTCTTGAAGAGATCTCTAGTCTTTCCCATTCTATTGTTTTTCTCTATTTCTTTGCTTTGATCATTTAGGAAAACTTTCTTATCTCTCCTTGGTACTCTTTGGAACTCTGCATTCAGATGGGTATAGCTTTCCTCTTCTCCTTTGCCTTTCATTTTAACGCTCATCAAAATCTGTTGTTAACTACTTGCTCAGTTATTTTTCTTCGTTACGTGATCATCTGCTTCAGGAACAGGGACCCCACAACAGTATGGCTGAAGACTGCACTTTGGGGAAAGGGAAGTAATCAGATCTTCTGAGGATTCCTAGATACTGGCTCTGAACTGACACAAATTCCTGGGGACCCAAGCATCGCCAGCGGCATAGTGGTTTGCCAGTCAGCACATGGAGGCCTGGCCACCCATGGAGCTCTAGCTCCCAGTGGGCTCAGTGGGTTTCTGAACCCACACCGTGGTGATTTCCCTAGTTCCAGGATGGCTACTTGAAATATACATACTCAACAACTGGGAGAATCCCCATATCTATCCCCTAATCCACAGAGTGAGGGTTATTTGGCAGGAAAGATCAAGCGGAGGTGACTAGAACTGCCTCTACCTGTGAAAGCAGTAAACTAAAAGCCACACTGCACCCCTGAAGGGGCTGCAGAGATTATCACTACAACTGACAACTTGAAAGACATAGGAGGTGGTTCCCACCACAGTTTCATTCCACTTGCCTATCTGGCCTGGGCAGAAGACAAATCTTAGAGAGAATGACAGTAGACTTGTGTAAACTCAATCAGGAGGTGACACCAGTTGCAGGTGCTGCTACAGATGTGTTTTTGTTATTTGGACAAATAAACATATTCCCTGGTACCTCGTATGTTATACAACCTAAATGTATACAATATTACACATCAATTATATCTTAATAAAATTAGAAAAATAAAACTTGAAGAAAGAAATCTGGAGAAAAATATTGCAAAATCCTTTGAGACATGTTAAAGAATATTTGAATAATTAGAGAGAAATACCACATTTCTCCCTGAGAATGAAGTGAAGTGAAGTGAAGTGAAAGTTGCTCAGTGATGTCCGACTCTTTGCGACCCCATAGACTATACAGTCCATGGAATTCTCCAGGCCAGAATACTAGAGTGGGTAGACTTTCCCTTCTCCAGGGGATCTTCCCAACCCAGGGATTGAACCCAGGTTTCTTGCATTGCAGGCAGATTCCTCACCAGCTTAGCCACAAGGGAAGCCTGCCTGAGAATATTTAATGCTAAAAACGTCTTATTCAGGACTTCCCTGGTCATTCAGTGGTTAAGAAGCCTTCTTCCAATGCAGGAGACACAGGTTCACTCTCTGGTCAGGGAATTAAGATTCCACATGCTGCAAGGCAACTAAACCCTTGAGCCGCAACTGCTGGAGCCTGTGTGCTCCGGAGCCCATGGGCCACCAGCTGGAGAGCCCTCAGGCCACAGGGAAGAGCCTGCGTCTCACAGTGAAAGATCCTGCATGCCGCAACTACGACCCGACTCAGCCAAGTGAGTGTTTCTTTAAAAGATATCATTCTTTCCATATTAGTGTATACGTTTAACACAATTTCAAATAAAATATTAAATGAATCGAGTATTCATCTGGAGAATAAACAAGTGAGAAAAGGTGAAAAAAAAAAAAGAAAGAATAATGAAGGGGGAACTTACTGATTAATAATAATGAAACTAGTGTGATAAACCAAAAACCTAACATATTATAAAACAAGTTAGCTATCTCTGCCCTACTATATGTAAAAAATTTCATGAATAATAAAGAAATCGCTTCTCAACTAATAGGATAGGATGGAATAGATTTGGGGCAGGGGTGGGAAACCCAGTTAGAATCTCTCCTCCTACCTGAGAAGTCTCACATTCTCAGGGCTCACTCTCATAAGGCGTGCAGCCAAATTTGTACTGGGAAATTTATCCTAGGTCATGATTTGACTTAAAGAGAACAGAAAGAGAAACTTTAAGCCGTGAAGTCAAGAGGATTTGGCTTTTTAATATTGTTTAAAATAGCATATATATTTATATAAATATGCACAGTTACATTTGTTTGCTGGTTGGTGCTTTTGATAGTTGATGATTGCTTCTTCAGTGATTTTACTTGGCCTGTGTGGTCACTGGAAAAATGGGGCAAGAGCCTTCCCAGGGGCAACAGAAGCTAAAGACTTATGTGTTGGGCTTCACTTTAAATTTAACCTAAAGGGTTAGGTTGTGAGATTCATCCTGGTCTAAAATCATGTTACTTCTTTCAACAATATTTGTCTTAACATGTCCTAGTGACACTGTGACAAAATAGTTCTGTTGCTTACGCTTCAGGTAGAAAAATATTTTAGTGTTCTCAAGTATTAGATTTGAATCCATGGGCCCAAGGACAAATTATTTACTTTGAGAAACTACAAAAGGTAAACTTTACAAAAGATTTTGAAGGTGAAGGTGAAGTTGCTCAGTCGTGTCCGACTCTTTGCGACCCCGTGGACTGTAACCTACTAGGCTTCTCCGTCCATGGGATTCTTCAGGCAAGAATACTGGAGTGGATTGCCATTTCCTTTAATACTATTTAATCTGTGTGCTTATATGTTGATGAAAACATAACTTTATTAGCTGATAAATTGCTAAAGCAAGTTTTTATAAGATTTGATTGCCACCCACATTAGACAACTGTGCAGGATATTTATATAAAAATAGGGTTATAAAAAGAGGAAAATATGTGCAACTAAAATGAAGGAAACAATAACCTAAAGGGAAAATAATGGACTTTATACCAGTTCAAGGAATGTGATGTGGAAAAGCACCAAAGGGAGGGGATGTGGAATCATGCGCAACAGAACCCTCATTCATACTAAGCAGATGCAGGCTACATTTGTTTCATTTCTGTGAGGAAGAAAGTACAAAAGCCTTCCAAGATGTGCAGCTGCTTGAATTCAATAGCTGAATGTATCAAACAATTTCAGTTTTAGAAAATTTCAAAGACAAATTTTAAAAATCATCAAAGCTAAGTTTTTTCTGTGACTTGTTTCAATATAAATACCTGTCAACCTCATCTCTACCGTGAGAAAGCATTTTAATACAACACTATTACCTTAGTAGTATCAACTTAATTATTATTACTTAATAACTTAAGCCAAAGCCTTTGTGTGGATAAGCACAAACTGTGTAAAATTCTTAAAGAGCTGGGAATACCAGACCACCTGACCTGCCTCCTGGAAATCTGCATGCAGGTCAAGAAGCAAAGTTAGAACTGGACATGGAACAACAGAGTGGTTCCAAATAGGGAAAGGAATCTGTCAAGGTTGGGTATGGTCACCCTGCTTATGTAACTTCTATGCAGAGCACATCATGCGAAATGCCGGGCTGGAAGAAGCACAAGCTGGAGTCAAGACTGCAGGGAGAAATATCAGTAACCTCAGATATGCAGATGACACCACCCTTATGGCAGAAAGAGGAACTAAAGAGCCTCCTGATGAAGGTGAAAGAGGAGAGTGAAAAAGCTGGCTTAAAACTCAACACTCAAAAAACGAAGATCATGGCATCTGGTCCCATCACTTCATGGCAAATAGATGAGGAAACAATGGGAACAGTGGGCTCCAAAATCGCTGCAGATGGTGACTGCAGCCATGAAATTAAAAGATGCTTACTCCTTGGAAGAAAAGCTATGACCAACCTGCTGCTGCTGCTGCTGCTAAGTCGCTTTAGTCGTGTCCGACTCTGTGCGACCCCACAGACGGCAGCCCATTGGGCTCCGCCATCCCTGGGATTCTCCAGGCAAGAACGCTGGAGTGGGTTGCCATTTCCTTCTCCAATGACCAACCTAGACAGCATATTAAAAAGCAGAGACATTATTTTGCCAACAAAAGCCCGTCTAGTCAAAGATATGGTTTCTCCAGTAGTCACATATGGATGTAAGAGTTGGACCACAAAGAAGGCTGAGTGTTGAAAAATTGATGCTTTTGAATTGTGGTGTTGGAGAAGACTCTTGAGAGTCCCTTGAACTGCAAGGAGATCCAACCAGTCAATCCTAAAGGAAATCAGTCCTGACTATTCACTGGAAGGACTGATGCTGAAGCTGAAACCCCAATACTTTGGCCACCTGATGCGAAGAGTTGACTCACTTGAAAAGACCCTGATGCTGAGAAAGATTGAAGGCAGGAGGAGAAGTGGACGACAGAGGATGAGATGGTTGGATTGCATCACCAACTCAATGGACATGAGTTTGAGCAAGCTTTGGGAGTTGGTGATGGACAGGGAAGCCTGGCGTGCTGCAGTCCATGGGGTGACAAAGAGTCGGACATGACTGAGCAACTGAACTGAACTGAACTGAATAACTTACTTACCTATCACCTTAATTATTGTTGGAATATTTACCAAAAAGAGAGATTCCAGTGAATCTAAATAAAAATGCAGTACAAGCCTGGTTCCTTTGGCACACCAGATAGTTTTGAATAAAATGTTAAAAAAAAAAAACACACTAAAACCACAAAGTAGAGGAAAATATAAGTGACTGTTTCACTGATCTTGAATTAGGGAAAGATTTTCTAAGCATTGAAGCAATGGGAATAAATCAGAAAAGAAAATATCAATACATTTTTACTACATAAGACTTCTCCTCACTGAAGCTTCATATACAAAATTAAAGGAAAAGGACAAACTGGGAAAAATATTTCCTACAATTTTGAACTAGTACCTAAGAGTCTTAATACAGAAAGAGCTCTCACAAATCAGTAAGACATTCTCTCACAGAAATCAGCTATGTTCTTCTTGTTCTCAGTGCCAAGCTTGTGTTAAGGCTAGCTCCTTTTCAGCCTTTAGTTCTGGACTGGGAGAACTAGTCGTGTCCGACTCTGTGCGACCCCATAGACGGCAACCCACTGGGCTCCGCCATCCCTGGGATTCTCCAGGCAAGAACACTGGAGTGGGTTGCCATTTCCTTCTCCAATGCATGAAAGTGAAAAGTGAAAGTGAAGTGCTCAGTCGTGTCTTACTCAGCGACCCCATGGACTGCAGCCTACCAGGCTCCTCCGTCCATGGGAGTTTCCAGGCAAGAGTACTGGAGTGGGATGCCATTGTCTTCTCCTTAGTTCTGTAAAACCTGCCTAATTGGCCTTCCTGCTCCAGGCTTTTCTTTCTGAACCATCTCTCACACTGTTACCAGAGCTATCTTTCTAAAAGGCAGCTGACTTACTCGAAATTTCAAATGGCTCCCTGTCACTTACATAAGAAAGGTAGACCTCTTTAACTTGGCATTGCATTAAAGATACTTCTTCTCACCTTTCAGCCTCCTATTTTATGGCCTGCCACCTTGTGAATCTCATGCGCTACTCGGACCTCTTGACTATGCCAATCTTTCCCTCACAGGCACACAGCCTTGACTATTTCTTTTCCTGGACAGCCACTCTTCTCTGCTCACAGGACCGACCCCATCTGTCCAAGCCCTACTCCTTCACTAATGCTCTGCTTTGTTCAAAGCCTCACTTGCCTTCCCAAGGAGCCTGCCTCTCCCCTGCTCCTTCCCCAATGCTTGGTGCACATCATTATTAGCATTTGCCGGATTATAGCTTTACCAGAAAGTTAAAATGTGCTTTAAATTTACATGTTTAAATATAATTAGTCATCTTGATGTCTGTTACTGGTCCCTACTCACTTCTCAAGAAGGAGCATCTTTATTCAACTTTGTATTTTTAAAAAAGCACATATATGTGCTCAGTAAATGGTGTTAAATAAGAGAATATTTAATTAGATTGAAGGAATCAAACAACTCATAGTGAAAAATGAATTCTAGAACTTTTTAAAAAGGTATATAAAACTTTCAAGTATGTGGGCACAAAATTGAGAACATTTTTAGGTAGAAATTTTCTGAAGACTTGTAGTAAGTGGAGATTACTTAAAAACTAATAATGTCATTAAAAATTGGCACTCTAAAATTTGTTTCACATTGTGATTTTCTCTAATAAAACAGGATAACACAATTTTAAGAATTACATATATTCCAAACTGGTAAAGAACAAATTAAAGAAATTATAATTGTATTACTACCACTGCTAGTTGCTGCTTACTGGAAACATGTTAAATAAAATAACAGACTAACATTCTTCTCCAAAAATGGAGAAATTAGTTCAATTCTATTGCTGCTTTTAGAGAAGGAAATGGTAATCCACTCCAGTATTCTTGCCCAGGAAATCCCATGGGCAGAGGAGCCTGGCGGGCTACAGTCCATGGGGTCACAAGGAGTTGGACACAACTGAGCGACTAACAGTTTACTAGTTCTTCATGGTACTGTGTGCCCACTTACAAAAGCAGAAGCTACTATTTCTGCCCTCTAGAAGATAATAGTCCATTTGTTGGAATAAGATGCAAACACACAAAAATAATCAGAAAACAATTCAAGCCAATATCAGTGGTTAGTATAAAATCTTGTGGTATAGTAGCTACATGGTGAAGAAGTTGAAAAGTAGTCAGGGAAGACCTGATTGAGGAGGTACTTGGTTTGAGCTTGGAAGTATAAGGAGGATTTGAGCTCTTGGAAAGGAGGAAGGTACCCAGCCTGGAAAAACATCCTACCTGAAATTTTTTCCATCTCTTCCAACAGCTTTTCCAAGTCTTTATTCAGGTCCGACAGCATTTTCAGCATGTTGTCATAGTTTCTTTCCCCAGGGTCAGGATCAGCCATCTAGGAAGTGCACGGAAAGAAGGTGCAGTGAGACAGGTCCATGCTTCAGTTCTAGCTCCGCTACTCACAGCTGGGCCCCCAAGCCAGAGAACTTTCGCTGTCTCTGACTCCTCTTGTCTTCCTGACCTAAAGAGGTAGTAGTGTCTGACTCTTTGCACCCCCATGGGCTGTAGCCCACCAGGCTCCTCTGTCCATAGAATTCTCCAGGCAAGAATGCTGGAGTGGGTAGCCATTCCCTTCTCCAGGGGATCTTCCTGACCCAGGGATTGAACCCTAGTCTCCTCCTTTGCAGGTGGATTCTTTACTCTCTGAGCCACAGGCAAAGCCCCTTCCTGAACTAAGGGGTCACTAAAACTCGCCAATTTCATTTTTTCATGGAATAAACATTAACTCATCTATGGGTCAGGAAAGATTGTGCTTGAAAGCCACCACTGAACTGAACCCTGCTCTTGTGGAGGTCATAGCCTGATCCAGCTCTTTGAAGTCTCTTCTTTCTTCCTTTCTGTTCCCCAAGGCTGCTGCTTTAATAGAGGTTCACTTCATTATCCACTATTGATTACAGCTTTACTGGGTGTCTACTAATTGCCAGACATCTGCTAGGGTTATGGGGACACTGTAGTGTATCTGAGGATTCAGACAGACTGGATGCCGTCATGGAGTTTCCATTCTAGGGGGAGAGACTGAAAATAGCCAAGTTAACAGATTCACAAAGATACCTTGAGTTTGTGGTCGCGGCTACAAAGAGATTAAAAGGATGGTGTAAGAAAGAAGACTTTTCAGAAGAGTGATGCTCTGGTCTGTAAAGTCAGAGAAGTCCTTTCTAATGTAGTGACATTTGAGGTGCCACTTGAAAGATAAAAAGGAGTTGTCTTCTGAAGATTGAGGGGAAAAGTTCTAGACAGAGGGAATGGCTCAAGAAAAGGTGAGAGCCGCCCTAGTGTGTTTTAAGGGATAGAGAATGGGGCTGTGGAGAAGAGTGATAGGACATGAAATCAACTAAATAGTCAAGAACTTTCTTTTATTTTGAGAGTGATGAAAAGCCACTGGAGGCTGAGGGAGCAGGGGATCATGTGATTATGTTTTAAGGTAACAGCACACTTCATCTGCTGTCTGGAAAATGGACTGCTGCAGGAGGTTGAGAGGAGGAAAGAGTGGGAAGATCTATTAGTCAAGAGAGCACTAAAGTGGTCTAGAGATGACAGCACTTGAACTTCAGTGATACTATCAATATTGAGAAGTGAAGTGTTCTGGTTAATTTGTGGAGGATGAGCCAATAGAACTGGGTAGAGGACTTACGTCAAGGTTTGCAGGGGCAAGTGGTGGGAAAAGAGAAATTAAAATGATCCCTAATTTTGATGAGAACAACTTGGTAGATGGTGGTGTTGTTAATGGAAATGGGGACGACCAGGAGAGGAGCAGATCAGAAGGTAAACCAGGTGCTCTGTTTTTTTTGAGGGGGAGCGGCGGCTCAGTGCTGCATGTGGGATCTTAGTGCCTCAGTCAGGAAATGAACCCGGGCCCCTTGTAGGGGGAGTATGGAGTCTTAACTGTTGGCCCATCAGGGAATTTCCAGGCGCTCTATTGTGTTACTACTATGGGATGCCTATTGGTGGTGGTTTAGTCGCTAAGTCGTGTACGACTCTTGTGAGCCCATGGCCTGTAGCCCGCCAGGCTTCTCTGTCCATGGGATTTTCCAAGTAAGAACACTGGAGTGGATTGTCATTTCCTTCTCCAGGGGATCTTCCCAACCCAGGAATCGAACCGGGGTCTCTTGCATTGCAGGTGGATTCTTTACCGACTGAGCTATGAGGGAAGCCAGGCCTCCAATTGGAGATACAAACAGGCAGTTGAATACAACAGCCTGGAGTTCAGGAGACAGGCTGGAGCTGGAAATATAAAGCTTGGACCTAATGGTACAGGCTCTCTTCATCTTTCATTTGGACTATTGTTCTAGAATTGTAACTGGTCTCCCTGCTTGCAGCTTCCTCATGTCCAATCTATTTTCCAGTTCACCCCCAGAGTGACCTTTCTTAACATGCAAAACAAACCATGTCATATTGCTTGAAACTCTTCAATAGCTCCTATTTCTTTCAGGATAAAATATAATCTCTTTACTATAGATATAAGATCCTTCATAATCTAACTCCTCACTGCCACTATTCTCATCTGGTTCCAAGATGTGACCAAATAACTGAAAGCCTTAACAGACCCAACATTTAATGAGATATTATTTAAAATTTACAAGAGTTGTGTATTTACAAGAGATGTAATGAAAAACTATCCATGAAACTAACACAAAACTCGGGAAATTTAAAAAAATCTCTACAGTTTTCTTACAAAACAGCTAAGTAAGTACAAAATGGAATGAAATAATTCTATCATGTGGGTGGTTACAAAAACCTACACGAAAGCAAAGAAATAGGTAATGACATAATTCATATCTAAGTTGTGTGGACTGCTTGCTTAATTCATTAAGTTATAAAGTTTCACTGACATTATTTTATCTATACATTCAACGGTTATTTATTGAACATTATTTTAGATTCTGAAGATAAAGCGCTGAGCAAAACTTTAAAATCCTTGGTCTCAAGGAATTTATATTTTAGTAAGGAGAAGAAACAAATAAACAAGGTTAATAAGTGAAATAAATAAAAGGAGGAATAAGTACTAAAGAAAAAAAGTCAACCAGAAATGGAAGGTGGGAGAGAATATGTATAGAGCAATGACTGTTCTTTAGATAAGTGTGCAGGGAAAGGCTTTCCTGAAGTGATTTTGACTAGAGACCTGGAGGAAGTGAGAGGATGATGAGTCATACAGATATGTTGGGAAAGTGCATCCCAAGCAGAACAAATAGTAAAAACAGAGGCCCTGAGCTAGGAGCCTACTGGATGAGTGGGAGGAAGAGCCACTAGGGTGGTATAGTTGGAATAGACAGAGTGAAATGAATAGTTAAGTAGAAGAGGTCAAAAAACAGTGGGGCAAAACTGAGGTGGGCCTTATAGGCCAAGACTTTGACTTTTTCTTTGAGTGAGATGGGAGCCTGGAGGTTGATAATCTGATTTACATGTTAATAAATCACTAGATTGAGAACAGTTTATATGCACATGGGTGGAGGCAGGGAGACCAGTTAGGAGGAGGTCATTGGAATAATGGAAGTGAGAGATGGTTGTCTGAGGAGGCCTTATAAATAGCTGAGAAATTGAGCAAAGAGAAGTTAAAGGTAAAGGAGAAATGGAAAGATATACTCATTTGAATGCAGAGTTCCAAAGAATAGCAAGGAGAGATAAGAATCAAGCCAGGCTTCAGCAATACATGAACTATGAACTTCCAGATGTTCAAGCTGGCTTTAGAAAAGGCAGAGGAACCAGAGATCAAATTGCCAACATCTGCTGGATCATAGAAAAAGCAAGAGAATTCCAGAAAAACATCTACTTCTGCTTTATTGACTATGCCAAAGCCTTTGACTGTGTAGATTACAACAAACTGTGGAAAATTCTTAAAGAGATGGGAATACCAGACCACTTTACCTGCCTCCTGAGAAATCTGTATGCAGGTCAAGAAGCAACAGTTAGAACTGGATATGGAACAAAAGACTGGTTCCAAATAGGAAAAGGAGTACGATGTTGTCACCCTGCTTATTTAACTTCTATGCAGAGTACATCATGTGAAATGCCAGGCTGGATGAAGCACAAGCTGGAATCAAGATTGCCGGGAGAAATATCAAGAAGCTCAGATATGCAGATGACACCACCCTTATGGCATAAAGAAAAGAAGAACTAAAGAGCATTCTGATGAAAGTGAAAGAGGAGAGTGAAGTAGTTGGCTTAAAACTCAACATTCAGAAAACTAAGATCATGGCATCCAGTCCCATCACTTCATGGGGAAACAATGGAAACAGTGAGAGACTTTATTTTGGGGGGCTCCAAAATCACTGCAGATGGTGACTGCAGCAATGAAATTAAAAGATGCTTGCTCCTTGGAAGAAAAGCTATGACCAACCTAGACAGCATATTAAAAAGCAGAGATATCACTTTGCCAACAAAGATCCGTCTAGTCAAAGCTATGGTTTTTCCAGTAGTCATGTATCGATGTGAGAGTTGAACCATAAAGAAGGCTAAGCCAAAGAACTGATGCTTTCAAACTATGGTGCTGGTGCTGGAGAAAACTCTTCAAAGTCCCTTGAACTGCAAGGAGATCAAACCAGTCAATCCTAAAGGAAATCAGTCCTGACTATTCATTAGAAGGACTGATGCTGAAACTGAAACTCCAATACTTTGGTCACCTGATGTGAAGAACTGACTCACTGGAAAAGACCCTGATTCTGGGAAAGACTTGAAGGCAGGAGGAGAAGGGGATGACAGAGGATGAGATGGTTGGATGGCACCATTGACTCGATGGACATGAGTTTGAGCAGGCTCTGGGAGTTAGTGATGGACAAGGAAGCCTGGCATGCTGCAGTCCATGGGGTCACAAAGAGTTGGACACGACTTAGAGACTCAACTGAACTGAACTGAGATAATAACAGCTCAGATCAGCATAGGACTGAAGGAAGTAGTGTGAAGGAGGACCAAGGGAGGGCAGACAAGATTTGCTGATGAGTCAATGTGGAGTTAGGTACAATCCTAAGGCATTTGATTGGGCAACCAGAAATCGTGGTACCATTAACTGAGACAGGGGAAGACTGGAAGAAGCTAGTTTTCATGGGAAAGAAATAATCCAGTTTGAACATATTAAGATGCTCATGAGGCATCCAAGTGGGAATACTGAGTAGGCAGCTGAATAAATGAATTCAAGGGAGAGACAGAAATGTGGGAGTCATAAGCATATAGATGATATTTAAAGACATAAGAATGGGTGAGATCAAGGGAGAAAACACAGATGGAGAAGTGGCTCAACATCAAGACTGGGGAGATGCAAAGGAACCAGCCTAAAATGCTGATGAAGAGGGGCCACAGAGGTAGGAGAAACATGAGAGTAATGATCTGGAAGCCAAGGGCAGACTATTAGAGAGTTACTGAACCCCAGCCAATGTCCTCTGATCATAATGAAATCTCAACAAGCTGAAAAGACAACTCTAAAAAGCACAAGACAATGGGAACTATACTCAATATTTTGTAATAACCTATAAGGAAAACAATCTAAAAATGGATATAAATATATGTACATAAAATTGAATCACTATGCTGTACACCTGAAACTAACATGATATTGTAAATCAATTATACTTCAACTTAAAAATAAATAAAAGTATAAGATAATGAAACCCTAAAAATCATATGGGTGAATAATTATAATTCTGGGAAGAAAGGAAATTAAAATAAGAAATATTAAAAGCATAAAACGACAGTTTTGCCTCCTTGTCCAAAAGTAGAGTGTCTGTACAAAACCTTTCATAAACCAAAATGGCATAAGGCAAAGAAGTAATTACCTCAAGACATATCTTGCTAACAAATACACAAAATAAATCAAGATAAAGCATAGATGCTCACAAAGCTCAAAGCTGTGACACCTTGGTGCTGAGAACCAGAGTGTAGTTCCTGGGGAATGAGCTTGGCGTTGCCACTCTCACTGGGGTGCACACTGCCTCTATATGACTTGTTGTGAAACAAAATCCTGGACGCTACTTCTATTTTTCCCTTTTTTTTTTTCCCCCATAAAAGAGAAAATCCTCTTCAGATTTCTCTTTGTTAGTAAAACAGGTACTGCTGCAGGTTTTTCATAAAAGTGACATGGTATAAAGTGAACTTTGCAAAGCAAGGGATACCTGTACTATGACTTTGATATTATATGCATTTGAATGTTTATGAGAATTTGGTCAGCTTTGTCATTGGAGTTTAAAATGTGAAACTGACTATGGCTTTAATTTTAAGTAAAAATCTTAGTAAGTTTATAATAGTACTAGGATATTTAAGAGAACTTGAGATTTACCATATTTATGAGTTTTATTTATGATTTTTATAAGAATATACAAGAAGGTAAGAAAATTTATTATTAAGACAATTGAGGCATTTAAAGAAATAGGATACATTAAGTTTATAATTTAAATTTGCAAATGGAACAAAAACATTAAATTATTATTAAAAATATGCTAGAGCTAGAATAAGATTAAAAATTTAGAATAAGATAGTCTTATTTAGAATAAACAATCTAATAAATAATCTCATTTAGAATAAAATTTATAAACTAAGCTTAAATACTCAAGGAAGACTAGAATTTTAGATTAGTAACTTTAAAAAATAAATATTAATTTTTAAAATCAAAGTAAACATTCACTTTACTGACAAAAGTCCATACAGTCAAAAGTATGGTTTTTCCAGTAGTTATGTACAGATGCGAGAGTTGGATCATAGAGAAGGCTGAGTGCTGAAAAATGGATGCTTTTGAACTGTGGTGCTGGAGAAGACTCTTGAGAGTCCCTTGGACTGTAAGGAAATCAAACTAGTCAATTCTAAAGGAAATCAACCCTGACTGTTCATTGGAAGGACTGTTGAAGGTGAAGCTCCAATACTTTGGCCACCTGATACAAAGAGCCGACTCATTAGAAAGACCCTGGTGATGGGAAAGATTGAAGCCAGAAGAGAAGGGGGCGACAGATGATGAGACGGTTAGCATCACTGACTCAATGGACATGAATTTGAGCAAATTCCAGGAGACAGTGGAGGACAGAAGAACGTGGTGTGCTACAGTCCATGAGGGTGCGGAGTCGGACACAGCTTAGCAACTGAAGGACAACAACAAACATTCAAACATTTCAAATATTCAAACAACATCATTTAAATTTTCTGTTTAAATAATGCCTTTGAAGTCACAAAAGCTCACACTTATCAGTATTAAGCCACATCCTCATATATATCCTAGGCTTCAGTCATATTAAATACATAATTTTGCAAATGTGGGTACCTACCATATGTCAAGCTGGTGGCTCAGAGGTTAAAGCGTCTGCCTGGAATGCGGGAGACCCGAGTTCGATCCCTGGGTTGGGAAGATCCCCTGGAGAAGGAAAATGGCAACCCACTCCAGTACTCTTGCCTGGAGAATCCCATGGAGGGAGGAGCCTGGTAGGCTACAGTCCATGGGGTTGCAAAGAGTCGGACACAACTGAGCAACTTCACTTTCACTTTCACCATATGTCAAGCAGTACCACAAAAAGTAAGGATTAAAAAAATAAGTACACCATCTTGTCATCAAGGAAGTCAGTTTGGTAAAAAGAAACTTGTAGAGCAAGATTCTACAAATTGCAATGTCACTCAGCCAAATGTCCTTGCTCGGTTTCTCACCAAAGCCTTCTCCTATAAAAAGGCCATCATAGCCACGTCATTGAGAAAGCTGAACACATCATGCCCTCTCTTGCCTTCATGCTTTTATCATTCTACTGTTTGAATGTTAAATTGAAGCTTAGTCTTGTCTGGGAGATAGAGCTCCATAGCACTACATTTTCTCCCAGTTGCCTCAGACAATTCAGTGAGTAGTTTTGAGAATGACTATCAGGATAACTGGTGCAATGGAGGTGAAAGGATGGGATGGAGAAGCTACTGAGTTCAATTTGGGGCAGCTTGAGTGTGTGGTGCTTATCAGGGATCCTAGCAGAGCTATTCAACAAACACCTGAAAAACAGGATTAGAATCCTAGGTTAAGCTGAAAATAAAAGAATTGACAGTGGTTAAATCATGGGAAGAGATGAAATCATTCACAGTGAATATATAAAGGGAAAAGAGAAAATGGACAAGGAAGAAGCCCATAAAAACATCAGCACTGGGACTTTCCTGGTGGTCCAGTGGCTAAGATGCCACACTCCCAACGCAGAGGGCCCGGGTTCCATCCCTGGTCAGGAAACTAGATCCCACATGCTGCAACTATGACCCAGTGCAGCCAAATAAAACAAACAAAAAATCAGCACTTAAGAAGGAAACAAGACCATAAAAGGCGCTGATAAGCAGTCAGAAATGTAGGGAACTGGGGAGTGTGTACTTGAAGCCAACAGAAGAGAGGAGGAAAGGAGGAAAATTAATTCATGTAGTCAAAAAATATTCATATTTATTGAATATCAGCCATTGTTTTAGGTGCTTAGGAATATTTCACCAAACAAAACAGATAATAACTTGCCCTTGTGGCATTTTCATTCTAGTCAAGAGAGACAGACAACTTGACTTGCCTAGTAGTCCAGTGGTTAAGAGCTTGCCTGCCAATGTAGGGGACACGGGTTCGATTCATGGTCATGGAAGATTCCATGTGCCAGGGGGCAAGTAAGCCTATGTGCCACAGCTACTGAGCCTGCACTCTATAGAGTCTGAGAGCCTCAACTACTGAGCCTTCACACCACAACTGCTGAAGCCCACATGCTCTAGATCCCAAGTGCCACAACCACTGAAGCCTGAGAGCCCCAGAGCCTATGCTCTACAACAAGCGAAGCCAATGCAATCAGAAGCCCACACACCAAAACTAGAGAGTAGCCTCCACTAGGCTGAAGACTAAGGAGAAAGGGTCATTGATGGTGCAGGGACTGATCTCAGACAGGAAAAGGGTCACCTTAACCTATGAAGGTAAGGGAACATAAAGAGATAAGGGTGCAGTGTAGTAGGTAAGTGTCCAGGTAGTTCATGTTCAAAGTTGAAGTTTCTACCTTGCCAATGGATGGTAATAAAAAAGTCCCCCCACCCAAGAATAGACTATCTTGGTTTGAAGAGAAGGATGAAGGTTTGGCAGAACTCTGTGCCTCACTAGAGGCACACAGACATGCAGCAGAGAAGCAGTGGTAGTATGGCTGAGATCACATGGCTGCATAGTATCCTCAGGATGAAGTGTAACTGGCCTGGGAGTTGAAACGTGTGGGTGGTGGAGGCACAAGTAAGCAGTGTGTAAGATGAAGGTGGATACAAAGCAGAGGCTTCAAGGGACATGGAGTTGAGGGGCAGGTAGACTGGGGGCTAGAGCATGAGGTGGCTAGAAGGACAGAGCCTGTGGGAAGAGTAAGCTTGGATCTCAGAGGAGGGAAAGGTATGGAAGTAGATCCAGGAAAAGAGCTGAGGTGGAAGAAGCAGACCATGGGATTAAGGTCCATGTATTCATTTCTGGGAGGTTGTCTAGGATGACAGCAGGTTGAGGATGGAGAGAAGACCTGGGCCAGTGCCAAAGCCCAGGGGAATGAGGGTAATAGCCAACCGTGGGGGTTAGGTGGGCAGAGGGAAAGTGGGGCTGGGAAGGGGCTGAGGGATCACCTTAGGGTGTGAAGGCATAGGGAATGTGGGTCCTGGGGACTGAGGAATTCAGAGGCATAAGAATTGCAAGGGCCTGGGACCCTGTTTGTGGTCTGAGGATCTTGCCCAGTAAGAGGAGCTTTAATGGAATCTGGGAGTCTTGCTGGAGTGAGAAATGTGAGAGGATGAGAGAGATACTTGGATCAGAGATTTTCTGCGTGTGTGTGGGGGGGGGGGGTGGTGTGAACAGCATGGGAATAGAACGTGTGAGTGATGCTCTGGGCGGTGGTCCTGGGGAGTCTGGGACCACGCCTGGTGTGCAGATGTGAGGGAATTCGAGCTGTGTGATGTGAGTCCAGGTGTGGGGTGATGGGTGAGCGGCTCACGCGTATGGAATTCAGGGTGTGCAGTGTGAGGGTGTGCGGGAGGTGTGGGCCTAGCTGAGGAGTGGGGCGAGGAGACTCAGGATGAGGAGACCCGGGGCGAGGAGACGGGGCGAGGAGACTCAGGATGAGGAGACCCGGGGCGAGGAGACGGGGCGAGGAGACTCAGGATGAGGAGACCCGGGGCGAGGAGACGGGGCGAGGAGACTCAGGATGAGGAGACCCGGGGCGAGGAGACGGGGCGAGGAGACTCAGGATGAGGAGACCCGGGGCGAGGAGACGGGGCGAGGAGACCCAGGGCGAGGAGACGGGGCGAGGAGACTGGGGCGAGGAGACTCAGGATGAGGAGACCCGGGGCGAGGAGACCCAGGCCGAGGAGACGGGGTGAGGAAGGGTAGCTGCCACGCCTTGGGTCTGGCGTCAGGCGGTGAGCGCCGCGCGGGACGCCGCGGCGTGGGGGCTGGGGCACCAGGACCCCCGGGAGGGCCGGCCTCGCTCCGCTCCCACTCGCCTGTGCTCGGGTCCTGTTCAGCTACCCGCCTCCGCCGCCTGAGGCAGGAGGCCTCGCCTCAGAGTGACGCCCCGCCCCTTTCCGTTACCAGACCGGCGGAGCGGGCCTCTGGCTCTCATTGGCTGGCTCCCGGAGCGGAAGGGGCGGGGCTGCGCGCCCCCGCCTCCGCGCCGAGGCCTGGCCTTGAGGGCTCATTGGCTGGCTCCCGGAGCGGAAGGGGCGGGGCTGCCTGGCTGGTTGCGCGAGTGGGTGCATCGCAAATGAGCGGCGAGCGGGGATTGAGGGGTGGCTGAGGTTGAGGCACGGCGAAGCTCGGACGGGAGGGGGACACCCCGGTTCTGATGGGAGTGTTTTCCCCCTTGCGCCTGGCCGTAAATCTGAGGGCGCGGGGCAGTCTGCTTGACCACTGTGCCTCCAGTATACAGGAGGGCCCTTGGCACAGCAAGTGCTAGTAACCACTGTTGAGTGAGCAGTGAATGCGCAAATATTTTTTCTCACAGCTACCATGCGCTGCCAACACTGTTACAACTGCCTCACAGAAGAGGGTGCTGAGGCTCAAGAAGATGAGGCAGGGGCCCAGCTCAGGCCCCATCTGGGAGGTGTGGGCACCGGTTCCAGCCACGGTCTGCCAGGTACCCTGGCCTCTAGGCAGTAAAGCACAGATCACCAAGCAAGGGCAAGTGGGGGTGCTGCTCAGCTCCAGAGGGGCTGTACACACAGCTCTGGCCAAGAGGAGGCTACAGAGACCGCTGTGGCCCCGATAAGTCAGTCCAAGGAGACAGAGTTTGATGGGCACCTTAGGAGGGTGGTAAGCTTAAGAGTGGCAAGGTGAAGGGGTCTCTCTGGCTGCTGGAGGGAGAGTGGAAATGGAGCAGCTGTTGCTGTTTGGGTGCGTGATGATGGAGGGAGGCACAGGGGAGGGGGTGGTCATGGTGGAGGGGAGTACCGAGTCAGAGCCGTTTAGAAGGTTGGCTTGACAAGGCTTGGTAATGTGGAGAAAGAAGGGATGGATGAGGAGCTGCAGACTGACGCCACTGGCTCAGATGGGGAAGAGTGCAGAGAAGGCAGTTGAGGAGGTGGTTGACTTCAGTTTTGAATGCCTTGAACTCTGTTTGAGAGCCCTGACAGACCTGTGACCCACTCTCAGGGATTCGGATCCCTAGCAGAGTAGGAAACACA
Organism: Cephalophus harveyi; assembly: GCA_006410635.1. Lineage (NCBI taxonomy): Eukaryota > Metazoa > Chordata > Mammalia > Artiodactyla > Bovidae > Cephalophus > Cephalophus harveyi. The sequence continues at coordinate 38,429 of SJYT01079448.1, read as the reverse complement.
TCTAGAGTTGAGCCAGACAGTTCTGGGCACAGAGTAAGGACACGTCTCTTTCTTGAGTCCTCTGTCTGGGCCACATCCCCTTTCCCGGCTGCCAGGTTCCTGCCCCTTCTTAACCTGGTTCTCTGGCTGTTCCTTCCTACCTGTCAGCCACTTGCACACTTCCAATCACTCCACCATTTCCTCAGACTTTCTAGAGCTGATTTCTGTTATAGCATCCCAGAAAAATATCAGGAATCAGGAATAACTCTGAGGGGTAATGAAGACAGCTTCAGGGAAGGAGTTTACCAGGCTGAGAAAGGGGACAGGATTCCAGACAGGAGGTTCAGTAAAGGCAAAGGTGTGGATGTGCCTGCCTCCTTTAGAAATGAAGGGTGAAGCTGGGGTTCAGGGTTCTTGTGGGGGAGCGTAAGAGACTAGAAACCAGTTGATCTGAAATGTGAGGGCCTGGAAGGTGGAGGTGGGTGTCTGAAACACCCTGTAAAGACAGACCATGCCAAGAAGGATGGACTCCCAGGGAGTCCAGAGACATCTATCTGCCCATGCACTTGTGCATCTGAAACTGGCTAACTGTTCACCAAATGTTTCCTTTATAGCCTGGGCACACAGCTAGACTACATTTCCCAGCCTCCCTTGCAGCATGAGTCCCGGCCAGTGGGATGTGGGTAGAAATGCTCTGTATCACTACGAGGCCAAATCCATAAAAGCCTCCTATGAGTGAGCCCTTTCTCTCTCCTCCATGGACCTGAGGGATGTTGATTTCCAAGGCAACTAGGGAGCTACCTGAGGAAAGCAGGACCTCTAACCGCCCATTTTTGAATCATGGCATGGAGCAGAGTCTTCTTATCAGCCAACTGAGTAAAAATTAAACTTCTATTGGGCTAAGGCATCGAGATTTCCGGCTTTGTCTGTTATGGCTGCTAAGGTGAAGTTGCTCAGTCGTGTCCGACTCTTTGCGACCCCATGGACTGTAGCCTATCAGGCTCCTCCATCCATGGGATTCTCCAGGCAAGAATACTGGAGTGGGTTGCCATTTCCTTCTTCAGGGGATCTTCCCAACCCAGGGATTGAACCCAGGTCTCCTGCATTGGAGGCAGACACTTTAATCTCTGAGCCACCAGGGGATGCTGTTATGGCTGCTAGCCTTAACTAATAATGCAGATCCGCACATCTGTGGGTTTCTAATACAGATTTGCATTTGGTGGGTAATTATCGGAAGTTTATACCCTGATTTAGCACTGTGGTTTCTTCTCTTATTTCAACCAAGAACAGATAAGATAAAAGAACTTTGACTGAATTTAACCTTAATTAAAAGCCAGCTTGTCAGCTCATTGTTCTCCCAGGGCTGGGCAAGCTGATGTCTCCCAGAGACCAACCAAATCCAGACAGTTTCCCAGGGTAGATCACGCAGGCACCTGAGAGGCAAAGGTCTGTGAAAGTACTTTTGGAAGCCCAAGAAAGCTCTGAAACGGAGTGTACCATTTTGTGAGCATAGCTGTATTTTTATGGGCTTCTCACAAGACTCAAAAGAGGCTATGTGTATATGCACGGCTGAGCCCCTGTGCTGTTCACCTGAAACTATCATGGCATTGTTTGTTTATCGGTTATGCTGCTGCTGCTGCTGAGCCGCTTCAGTCGTGTCTGACTCTGTGCGACCCCATAGATGGCAGCCCACCAGGCTCCCCTGTCCCTGGGATTCTCCAGGCAAGAACACTGGAGTGGGTTGCCATTGCCTTCTCCATTGCAGGAAAGTGAAAAGTGAGAGTGAAGTCGCTCAGCCGTGTCTGACTCTTAGCGACCCCATGGACTTCAGCCCAATACAAAATAAGAAGTGGAAAAAAAAAAGAGCTTAGGACCCTCCGTCCTGGGAATCATCTCATGCTCTCAGGGTTCTGACAAGCTTCAAAGCTATTATCAGGAACCTAACTCTCCTTTCTTTCAATTTATATTTTCAAGATTTTGAGGCATTTTCACAAACGTTTCTTACAGTCATGCCAGATTCAAACACTTAAAAATTTCAATCACCCAATCACCCAAATAAAGTGTGAACTACCCTTGCCAGCTCCCTAGTTTCTTGACTTTCCATCCCTTAGTTTAAGCCCCATAGTTTCTCCCAACTCCACCATCACCTGGGGCAGTGCTCGCTGCTAGATCTTGCTTCTATCCTCACTGTGCCCTCAGCTCAGTTCAGTCGCTCAGTCGTGTCCGACTCTCTGCAACCCCATGGACTGCAGCACGCCAGGCCTCCCTGTCCATCATCAACTCCCGGAGCGTGCTCAAACTCATGTCCATCGAGTCGGTGATGCCATCCAGCCATCTCATCCTCTGTCGTCCCCTTCTCCTATGCCCTTCAATCTTTCCCAGCATCAGGGTCTTTTCCCATGAGTCAGTTCTTCTTGTCTGGTGGCCAGAGTATTGTGCCCTACTTTGTTCTAATATGATTCTGGTTAGCCAGAATGATCCCATTAAAATTTACAACCAATTATATCATCCTCTGCTCAAACCCCCGTGGCTTCCCACATCATGACAAGAAGCCACAGCCTGGCCTGCCCCTCCCCTGACCTAACGCCAGCCACAGGCCTCGGTGACAGGTCCTCTGCCCCAGCAGGCTCCTCCCGCCATGAAGCGTTGACTCTTGCCGCCCTCTGGGCCTGAAATACTCTGCCCTCAGGTATACACATGGTTTGCACCCTCCTCTCCTGCTGGTTTGAGTCGAATGGCCCCACTCGGGAAGGCCTGGCTCTGCCACTCTGTCTGAAATTGCCACCCGTCCCTTCCTTGTTCCTTCCCCTCACTTACTTTTCTCCTTAGCACTGATCACCATCCGACTTACTATGTAGTGTGCTCATTCTTCTTGGTTATTGCCTTTCTCCCTCACTAGACTCTGACGCCCCACAGGGAGGGATTGTTTTTGCCAGCTCTGCTCACTGCTGTGTCCCAGTGCTTAGCACACCGAGTGCTCAGTAAGTTCTTGCTAAATGGATTACTCAAAAGCCTCCTGGTGTCCCTGCCAGCCGCCCCGTCCCCGGATCCGCGCCTGCCTCACCGAGTGGTGACATCCTCGTGGGCACGCGGTGCCTTGTTCGCCATGGAATCTCCCACACAGAGCAAGTAGACGGTGGCTGCTCAGTAGACACTGGCCAACAAGAGGCGGCCGAGGGCTGTGTCTAATGCGCATTCGGCTCTCAGCACCCAGCAGAGCAACGAGAGCTAGGTCTGTTCAGGCTTGAGGCAATGGCAACTGAGCCCCTGCTTCCACTTTCATATTAATTTTTTTGTTCACTCGTAATATTATTTTAATAAAAAGCTGGCCTGAAGGAAGGAATGCCTGTTGCTCCAGATTATCCTATGTGCCCTCTCACAGACACGACCACCTGGCACCCAGGCTCAGGCCTGGGACTGCAGTTCTCCCCTATGCCGAGGCTTCCACGGAGCTGTGCTCCCGCCCAGGGAGGTGCAGAGAGCATGTCGGTGCAGAGGAGGCAGGCGGGGCCTAGCTCCAGCAGACAAACAGTGGCACCAGGGAACGGGTGGAGGTTCTGAAGCAAGAATTTATTCCAAGTGCATATGTGGGTGTGGACAGCAGAGACCTGTATTTAAAGCAGGTGAGAAGCCTCTCACAGTCTCCAGCCCTAGCCCTTCCCTGGCCACCTCACTGGCCTGAGGTAGAGCAAGGGAAGGGCCTCCTAGTCCCCCACCCCCCAAAAAAACCCATAGGTACTTAAGGGCTAAAACAGAACCATACAGCCTTATTTTTATTAGCATCTAGCAAGAAAAAAAATCAGGATTCCCTCCAGCCCTACCTCTGCCACCTGAGCCCTCAGGGAGCAGCGTCAGCGGGGGGGAGCACTGGTTTCCGGGGATGTTCTTGGAGCCTAGGCACCCATGCGCTGCCACCCCTGTGCCCGCAGGCTGGCCACAGGCCCCTCCTCCGCTCTGTGGGGACAGAGGGGCAGCTGGCGTCTCTCCAGCCCTTAGCCGTCAGCCTTGGGAACTTGGAAAAGATTGGCGATGTCTAGCAGAGCTTGGCGGATCTGGTTCCCAAAGCGCTGGGCATTCTGTGGAAGTCAAGAGTTCAGACCAACCTCCAGGCGAGCCCCCGCCCCCTGGCCCCAGGAGCAAGGGCCCTTCCCGACGCGCCCCGGGGGTGAGCCCCCGCCCCCTGGCCCCAGGAGCAACTGGCCCCAGGAGCAAGGGTCCTTCCCCACGCGCCCCGGGGGCGAGCCCCTGCCCCCTGGCCCCAGGAGCAAGGGCCCTTCCCGACGCGCCCTGGGCCGACCCTCCTCAGGCGGAGTAGCAGCAGAGCAGACTCACCGTCTCTGAGCTGGAGAACTTGCTGGAGACGTGGAAGAAGATGGTGTTCTCACCTGCGATCATGTAGGAAACGCCGTAGCCGTCGTCTGCCACCTGAGGCAGCGTGGATGGTAAAGAAGCAGAGGTGAGCTGACCTTGAAGATCTGAGAGCCAAGCTGATGTTATCCTCGCTCTGCCCACAAGATTCACAGGAAGGGGCCCACCCTGGGGAAACCGTGGGAAAACAGAGGAGCTCTGCGTCCCAGGGTTGCAGACCCCACCGGGGGACCCACGGCCTTGCGGCCCCTCAGGCGGCTCAAGAGCGCCGCCTCTCTCCAGCTCCCTGACCAACTAGCCTGCGTGACTCTCAGGGGGAGAGCTGGACTCTGTAAGCCCCCTTCAGAGGGCGCAGCAGCTCCAGGCAGGGCCACTCCAGCAGGGGCGAGCTCCCATCCACTCTCCTCCCAACAGGTCCACAGGCACCGTTCTGTCCCCACGCCAGGCAGGTCCGGGCCTGGGCTCTTGCCTCTGGCCTGACCCCCTTGAGTCCCGGTACTCTCCAATGACACGCCGGTCCCCTGGTCCCGCCCACCTGCCTGCCTTCAAGGGCACTTACAGGGCCAAAGCCACCGCCAGCACCCAGGTGTTTGGGGTGCTTGTTTGGGTCGAACATACGGATCTGGAACTGAGGGATCTGGCTGGTGGAGAGGCGCCAGGGTTCCGAGAGCACCTGCGACGGGAGGCCCTGCAGTCAGGCGCGCTGCCGCCTGCGGACAGGTAGCGCCTGAGCGCCTGTCCCGGCACAGGCCTGCCTGCCTGCGGCCCTGCTCCGCCGTCTGCTCTCACCGTCTCGGCATCTGCACAGAACCCTCATCACAGGACCTGCCTGACCCGCCCCTGCCTCTGCCTGCACCCCGAGCCGTTCCTCCATACCCCACGCCGCGGCCTCGGAGGCTGTCTGGGCACTGAAGGCCCCCTCCGCCCGGACACCCCCGTCCCCCTGAGCCTCTGCACTTCCCTCATGGGCGCGGCCGCCCCGACATGTCACGGCGGTCCGTCCATCCCCCCTCACGCCGCCGCCCACTCGACAAGGGGAAGGCTGCTGCTCGGGGCCAGTCCGCAGGCTTGGGTGGGGCGTGGAGCAGGGAGAGCCACCGAGAGCGGGCCTGCGGACAGACATGCCCGTCCACACTGACCTCAGCCAGGAAAGGGGATTCGACTCCCAGGTACTTGGAGACCACGTAAAGGCAGAAGATGTGCCTGTCAATCCCCGCCCCTGTCATGGCCAGGCGGTACATATTCTGGTGCTTCTCCGCAGCCTTCCGGAACAGACGCTGGAGGTCTTCGTTCTGGGGGCAGAAATAGGGCCGTGAAGAGTGGGTCTGACCCCGAACCCGCGGAGGCCGAGCGGTCGCCTCAGCACGAGGCCACGGGGGCTTACCGGGCGGTGCCCCTGCACCATGGCCTGAACAAAGGCTGTGGACTCACGGGTGCAGGAGCGCACGGTCTCTGTCCGGCCCTCTCGGAACATTCTAGTCATCGAGGCTTCATAGGTCAGGCAGAACTTGCCCTTGTCCTGGGGAACACAGAAGGGTGAACCTGGGGTTGGACCCGGGTGCCACCCCGCCTGCTCGGCGGCCCGAGGCTCCTACCCGGAAGTGCGCCAGCTGCAGGGCGATCTGCACGAAGGCGTCAGGGCTGGTCCGGCACTTCTTGATGAGGCCTTTGCCAAAGGGCAGGAACTGGAAGCAGTACAGCTCCACGTCGTCCGCCAGCGCCTTGGCCACCTGGTAGGAACTCTCGATGACCGCCTGGCACTGCCAAGACACGGAGAGGTCAGCTGGGGGCAGAGCTCTCCAGCAGGGCTCCAGGGTCATGTCCAGAAGGCCTGAGGGTTAGTAACGGAGGAAGGCAAGGCTGGGCAGGCCTTGATGTCCTCAGGAGGAGACGCCACAGACAGGCCGGGGGCGTCTGTGCAGAGGCGGGGCTGGGCCCTGCAGGGGAGGGGGCACTGACAGGTACTTCCCAGACATGAGCTCACACCTCACGTTTTTCTCCCACCCCCAGACGGTCCTGGGGTCTCTGTTCTCCCTGGAGTCGGTCTGGACCGTAAGAGACACTCGGACCTTTCCCCTGAGAGTGGGGCTGGGACGAAGGCGAGGCCTGCAGGGCGTCTCAGGCCCTTGTCACTCTCACACAGCCACCCCTGCCCCCGCTCGGCCCGCACACCTGCTCAGGAATGTCCCACTGGAGTCGCTGAGGAGGGGGCAGCACAGGGTTGGGTTTGCCCAGACAGTGCCCCGTCTCCGTGTAGCCCAGATGGAAGGAGTCGGTGCCCAGGACAAACTGCGGGGGAAGGTCAGGCTGAGAGGCTGTCCTCGCCCTGCCACCCCACCCCAAGCCTGCACTGCAGGGCCCCTCCCGGGGCCTGCTACCTCCCAGAGGTGCCCTATGATAGGGGCGTCTGCCCACGCGTGCTCTGTGTTCAGTCCCAGCTGGCCGTTCTTGAAAGAGACGAGCGTGAAGGACTTGTCGAACCACCTGCAGCAGGAGGAGAAGGGCCGTGGGGGGAGGCGGGGGGGCGCCGGGCCGCGTGCGGGGGAGCCGGGGCGCGGTACCTGTTGTAGCAGTTGCCGTGCAACAGGGCCTTGCCGTAGAGGCTGAGGCTGGCCTCGTCCTCTGGGTCGTAGTGGTGAGACTCCTCATCCAGAGCCACGAAGAAGGCGGCGCGCTCGATGGCATCCAGGGCAGCCTTGTTCCTGCCAGAGCTGAAGAAGGCCTGGCGTGCCTGCGCCCACTCCACTCTGCGGGCACAAGGGCAGAGTGAGTGGGGCCCCTGCAGGATGGGAGCCCTGCCCGGCCCTGCGCCTGCAGCCTCTGCACACCCCCAGCCAGCCAGCAGCAGCGGGGGGGCACAGCTGCGACTCCCTGCCGCCGCCATCGGTGTTCCCGACGGCGGCAGGTCCTGGTCAACACCGGGCACGCCGGGCCTACGTCCCTCCGTCAGGCCTCCTGAGTTCCAGGCTGGCACGTGGGACTGAACTCCTCTCCTCCTGGCGCCCCAACTCGGGCCCCAGTACCTTCCCCCTGCAGTGAGAGCTGCCAGCCTCTCCTCCCCGGGCTGGGGTGGGGAGGGGTCGTCCAGGATCCTCTGGAACTGCATCTCCAGGTCCCGAGGCTTGAGCAGGCGGGAGCCCTCATACAGCCACAGCTTGAAAAAGCGGCCCTTGTGGTAGACGGCCACGTGCCGGCTGTCCGGGAGGTGCTGGAGCACGTCTGCGGCAGAGGCCAGGGTGGACTCAGGCAGAAGCAGGGGCCCCCCGCCCCACACCAGGTGGCCACGAGGACCTCCGCCTGGCCTGCCATCCCCCCACCTTTGGGCATCGAGCCAGAGCTTCCATGTCTCTCACTTAATGCCAACCACAGTCCCATGAGGCATTTCACAGAAGAGGAATCTGAAGCTCTAGGAAATCACAGACTGTCCCGGAGCCAGAAACGCAGGTGCTGCTCCGGAGGCCCTGGGCAAGCCCGCCCTCCTCCTCTACAGGCTCCTCAAGCAGGAGCCCCACTGGGCTTCCTGTTGCTCCTGTGCAGGAGGCTCTTCCCTTGCACGGGGAGAGTGCACACCCTGGCCTCTCAGGGTCCCAGCAGCAGCATCGTGCCTGTAATCAGTAGGTGTCTACTATCGGCCACAAACTGACTATCTTTCGCAGCTTCACGACCCTAAGACGCTGAGGCTGCTCAGGGAGCAGCAGGCAGCAAGGTACTGGCGTGGCGGGCCCACGGCTGGCAGGGAGGGGCCTCCACCCACGCCCCGGCACAGGCGCCTGGCTGCGACCCCGTACCTGTGTCCTTCCCCGGGATGCGAGTGGTGTTGAACATCCTCTCCATCTGGTAGGAGCACATGGGCACGAGGCCCAGTGCCATCACCTGGGAGGAAGGCCCAGCACGGCTCAGATTCGGCCCCTCCTCCGGTCACGCCCGCACCCCCAACACAACTCACAGGTTTGATCTCCTCACGGTCCAGTTTACGGCGATATGTGATCATGGCGTGGACAGCGTTTCCCAGGCGGGCCGCCTGCACGTCTGTGTTCTTGACAAACACTAGGTCCTGCAGGGAGACAGCAGAGCCTGCAGGGAGGCCGTGGCGCGTGTGCACAGGGGCCCCTCTGTCTGCGGTGTCTCGGCCCCTTTCCCCAGTCCACCCTGCGCACTCTCTGAGGCCAAGTACCAGAGGTGAAACGCATGACTGGTCATGTCACCCTCTGCCCTGGCTTCCACCTGAGCTGCTTTTCCAAACCCCTTGGAGCTGCTGACATTTTGTTTATTTTTCTTGGAGGAAGAGGTTCCGCCACCACAGAACAGCTTAAAACCTCTGGCCTAGACAAGCTGCACAGTGGTTTCTAGAAAGATAGCTTTGTGGGGGAGAGGAATGGCAGCACCCTACTTGAAATGTGCTTTGGAAGAAGGAGAGGAGAAGGCGAGCAGGCCTGCGGCCGGGCGGCACCCCCGCGGGGTTGTGCGGCCTTGGCCTGGGAGCAGCAAGAGGGCCAGTCCCACGGGAAGGGACCGACAGGTTAGGGGCCTGAGCCCTGAGAGAAGCACCCCTGGCTCTACTTAAGACGCACGTAAGGAAGTTCCCTGCTGCCAGCACAGCTGGGAAGTCAAGGCTGGAAAGCCAGTGGGAGAACAAGGAAGGAAGTGACAGCCGGAGCTGGGCAGGGCAGTGAGCCCGAGGAGCCGGGGGGACAGCATCAGGCTGCGGGGTCGACCCGGCTCTCCGGAGCCCTACTGTTCCCATCGCCTGAGGCAGCCTCCTGACGACTGCTGTAGGACCCACACCCCCATCTTCCCTCTGCTTCAGGCCTCACTCCAGAACCTCCACTTGCTCATGGACGCTACACCGCGGCTCTGAGCTGTCCTCCAGGTTCTGCCCCGAGACCAGAGTGGGGACACGGCTGAAGACAGAGCAGCCCATGTGGCTCCAGCTCTTACCATGACGTAGTAGTTGCTGTTGACCATGAGGGGGTTCCGGCCCCGAAGGTAGACGTACTCCTCCCACCAGTCGCTCACCTGGGGGTGGGTGGGAGGTTAGAGTCGGGGCAGAGGGTGGGTGTGAGCAGCCAGCACACAGGGAGGCTGAGGGCAAGCCTGGGAGGCGGGACTCACGTAGTTGGTTGCCCACCAGGACTTGAGTACCAGGTACTTCTGCAGCCTGGGGGCAGTCTTCTCCTCGAACTCCTTGGCCAGCGTCTCCATTCGATAATATTGCTCATCATCCAACAAGTGTTCCACGGATTCTAGGTACTGTCCAGGCAAGCAGCATCCGTGTGAGGGCCGGGCAGCAGGAGCCGCCTGTGTCCTGACCTTCCAAGCCCAGCCTCACGGCTCCCTCTCAGGCTGACTCTTTGTAGGTGGCAGTCTCACGCTTGAGTGAGTTCTTTGAGTCCAGCCTGCCCTGCACACTGGGGTGCCTGACCCAGGCCCTCACCCGATGAACTGTGGCTGGCACGCTGGGCACCGGCAGCTTGGGCAGAGACGTCTGGAAGCTGTAGAGCATGGGCCGTCGGCCAGACAGAAGGCGCACACAGACCTGAGGACGCAGAGTGGAGGATGTTGAGGGGAGGCTGCAGGAAAGAGCGGAAAGTAGCCAACGCTGGAGGGGCTGCCCCAGACCCTCAGAACCGGGACACAGCCCGCCAGGCACCAGTGCCCTGCCTGGTGGTTCCCTCCAGCTTAGAACCCAAAGTGAGGCCCTGCGGTCTCAAACCAGATGCCTGGATCCCTCCACCGGCTTCCACTCACAGCCCAGACTCTGGTCAAGTGGCTGGTCTGGCCGTGCATCTCAAACATCCAACCGTGGTAGGAAAGGAGCAGTTTCAAGGTTTGGCGAAAGAAGAAGATGCCCATCATCCAGACCCCCGTGGAAAAGATGGCCATGCTGAAGAGCGTCCGCGTGTATGGGGTCCGGTAGGGACGCCTGTCAGAGAAGAGGAGAGGCCTGCAGGGGCTCCACTTGAGGCCAGCCGCAGGGAACTTCTGCTTCTGCAGCCCTGATGTATATAAAGCCATCTGGGGTAGGCACCAGAGGCGGAAAACCTCCCTGGATACACTCACATCTGAGCGCCTGAGAGCCTCACACATGAACTCCCAGAAGCAGGGACCGAGCCAGTGGCCATCTCCAGGGAGGGGTGCCCCGCGGCCTCCAGGGGCTGGTGTCCTGCACCTGCCCAGGAGTCTCGGCTGCAGAGCCCACCCGGCTTCTCGTGGCCTTACTCCTTACCCCTCAGGAATCCATCTCTGGATATAATAGACCAGTCCCATGGAAATGTCCAGGTTGTAGTAGGAGGAACCCACTGTTGCCATAACCACGACCAGCCAGCTGGTGGGGCTGCCAGGGTACACGCCCCTGAGGATGCCATTCTGCGGGCAGAAACGGGCATGCTCACAGAGCAGGAAGGGCTGGGTGAGCAGAGACCTGTGAGGCCTTTGCCCGCTTTCACTCCTCCTCCAAATCCCACGCCTGCAGCACCTGACTGCCGTGCCCCAGGACCACCTCCCGCTCCCGTCCCCTGCCCACCCCACGTTGAGCACCCCTCTGGGCTCTGCCGGGCTGGAGCCTGTCACTCAGCAGAGCTGCCAGCCCAGGAGGGGAGGAGGACCTTGACAGCGGGCAGCAGCTGACACCTGGCCTCTGCTTCCCTGGAAGGCTGGGCTCTGCACCTGCTGGGAGACAGAGGCCAGGACCGCCTGCGCCCACCTTGATGCGAATCAGGCGCTTCCTCCAGGACCTGACCACGGACAGGTAGATGTGTTTCACCACCTCCCGACTGAGCTGGAAGTCGACCCCCTCTGGGGTCACAGTGAACTGGAAGGCCACAGCCTGGTGCGCTTCCGCCATCCTGGGGGCTGCCTGGCACCTGGGAGGCGGCAGCAGGGGGCGTGGGCAGGCTCAGCCGCCGAGCCGAGGCTCCGCCCCCGCTACTGGCCGCGCTCCCGGCCCGCCCCCACCAGCCTCCCCGGCCAGCCCCGCGTAGCGTCCTGGTTTCCCCCAGCCCCTGGCCGCAGGTCGGTCCTTCAGCCTCGCCAACCGCCTCAGAACTTTCGCACAATGGTGCGGTGGTCGGCAAGGGGGTCAAGGCCTTGAAAAGTTCAGAAACCCCGAGGACAGCAAAGGGCGGCCTCGGGGCTGGGGGTGAGTGGCCTCGGAAGCCGAGGAGGTCTGGTTTGCAGTGAGGCGGGGTGTGCGTACCCCTGGCCGTGTCACGTGGGACCTTGGCACCAGCCTCCACCCACCCCTTCCCCCACACCGCCACCCCTGCGCGAGCTCAGCGCCCTGGGCCCGGCCGGCGGCCCGAGCTAGCCCGCAACTCCACTCACAGCTAGCGTTTGCTCCTGTTCGACTGTGCGGCCAGTCGCTCTGGCCCGTGTCCGCACGTCCTTCAGGGCAGGCCACCTAAGCCCCGCCCTCGCCGGGAACCTGACACCCACTCCCAAATTTGGGTTGAGAACAGATACGGGGCGCAGCCAGACTCTATCCCCGCCTCACGACGAGAATCAGGAGTGGGGACGGGAGCGGGTTTCTGCAAGCTGAAGATCTCTCAAAGGTCTGGGAGCCTGGGGGTGCCCAACGGGGCTCACGTGAGGAGGGCGGCATTTGAACTAAAAATAGCTGAATGTAGGGAAAAGGTCATCTGGGTGTCAGCTGCGCCTCCTGCTCCCTGAGGGCCAGCGCTGAGGGGGGGGGCAGCCCTGCCCCAGGGCCCTCCTTGCACCCCTGACTCCCCAGCACCCGACCCAAGGCCCCCAGGTATTTATCACATCTAAGCTGCAAGCAGACATTACTTTGCCGACTAAGGGCCGTCTAGTCAAGGCTATGGTTTTTCCTGTGGTCATGTATGGATGTGAGAGTTGGACTGTGAAGAAGGCTGAGCACCGAAGAATTGATGCTTTTGAACTGTGGTGTTGGAGAAGACTCTTGAGTCCCTTGGACTGCAAGGAGATCCAACCAGTCCATTCTGAAAATCAGCCCTGGGATTTCTTTGGAAGGAATGATGCTAAAGCTGAAACTCCAGTACTTTGGCCACCTCATGCTAAGAGTTGAGTCATTGGAAGACTCTGATGCTGGGAGGGATTGGGGGCAGGAGGAGAAGGGGACGACCGAGGATGAGATGGCTGGATGGCATCACGGACTCGACGGACCTGAGTCTGAGTAAACTCCGGGAGTTGGTGATGGACGGGGAGGCCTGGCATGCTGCGATTCACGGGGTCGCAGAGTCAGACACGACTGAGTGACTGAACTGAAGCTGCAGCCAGGGATGGGGGATGCAGAGGGCTCCCACTGGCAGAACGGCCCCTGACCAGCGTCAAGCCCAGATCACCCAACAGCTGCACTTCGCAGGAGGGGAAAGCGAGGCTCCTTGCCGTGGTCCTTGGTCAATCTGCGTGCAATTCTTGGTGGGTGCTTTCCGCAACACCCAAGGAGGGCTAGGACAGGGCGAGAGGGACGCAGCGAGTTTATTGTCTTATGGTGCATATGCCAGGGCTTCTGCCCACTTCCTGCAGGGGGAACCTCGGGTCCGGGGGAGGTCAGCCTCCTTAACTCCAGTCTCAGTGCGGCTCAGCCCAGCCCCCAGGGCCTCCCCTGTGCCCCTCCCCGCAAGGTCCTGCTCTGGAGGCTCCAGGAGAAATGCCAGGAGCTGGGCAGAGTCAGGATGAGGCTTGGAAGCTGGTCAGCTGGCCCTTCTGCTGGAAGTAGAACTGGAACCGAGACTGCGCATACTCCTAGGGAAAGAATGCCCAGACGGTGAGAACACTTGGGCCCAGCACCCCCCAGCCCCTCAGTCTGCCCGTGGCCGCCTGACTACGCACAGACGTCCGAGAGGGCCCGAGGCCCCCGATGCGCTCCCTCCCCACAGCTATCACACGCACCTGGGTTACTTACCAAGTAACCAAATTCTATAGTGGACATGGATGCCTGAAGAATGGACCAGAGACCCCAAAAGAAATGAGACGCCAGGGCATACCTAAGGGCAGGAGAAGCGCTCAGAGGACACCCGGCGCCGCCGGAGCCCGACCACCAGGATGGCCGAGCCCCCAGGCTCTGGCTGCTCCCCGTCACCCTAAGCCACCCTGTCCTGGCTCCTCCCCATCTCGAGCTGTTCTCCGCCAGCCTCAGAGCTCACCCTCGCCTCCCGCCGCCACTCTGCACTGACACCTCGCCTGCAGCCCGGCGTCTACCCTTCCTCTGCGTCCTGCTCTACCCTGCCACCTGTCTCCCCTCACCGATTAGCTTCCACCAGCAGATCTGCTTCCAGGTTCCTCTGCTCCTCTTGGGAGATGGCCTCACCTTTCTTCACCTCTGCCAGGTAGTGGCGAATGAAATGGAGCTGACATCAAGAGACAAGAGTCAGGACGTGGGACGCCCGGTGAGGATTTCCCAGTGAACATCCTTCCTCATCATTCCTCCCAGACTTTACCCTCCTTCTCCCGTACAGGCCAGGTCCTGCTCCCCCAGCCTCTGGCCCACATACCTGCTGTCCCTCAGTGGGGTAGTTTGCAGGCTGCGCTTTGTAGAAAGGCCACTCCTCGTGGGTATAATCGTAAACCCACTCACAAAAATGGTTCCCAATGTCAAAGCCCCTGAGGGAATAAGGTGGACACTCAGCCCCAAATACCCTGGGCAGCTAGGATGCAGAGATGAAGGCCTGGTCAGCCTTTCCAGGGCACTGTGGGAACAGGCCCGCGGGAGGCCATCTGCTCACCCTCACCTGTAGTTATAACTGCTGTACTCAAAGTCCACCAGCATGAGGCTGTCGGTGTTTTTAGGCTCTGAGAGCAGTAAGATGTTCCCTGGAGGAAGTGGTGAGATTCTGGTCACTCCAGGGCCCTCTGGCCCCCCTCACCTGAGGCTGGGAGACTCAGACGCCTTCTCTTACCTTCTTGGATATCATTGTGGCAGAAGACCACTGGTGATGGGGTGGTGTCCAGCAGCTTCCTGTAGGGGAACAGGGGATGGGTCCTGAGCCAGAAGGACAAAGGAGGGTCCGAAGCATCTTCGTGGGCGAGGCCTTGATTCCGGCCCTCAGCAAACCGTGGGGAGGACCCCACCAGGCGCCCACCCCACAGTCCCTGTGCTCTCTGTCCAGCCCCTCCCGGACCCCTGCCCCTACCCTGTCCTGTCTGCCCGCACCTGAGGTTGCCCATCTCATCCTTCAAGCGGTACATCTCCAGCAGGTTCATCTGGGGCAGGCCGGCAGGGGGCAGGTCCTGGATCTGCTTTAAGTACCTAAAGCCCAGATAACAGGCTACACTCAGTGTGCCATCCCTCCCCTCTCCCCTCGGCCAGGCTGTCCTGCCTCTTCTGTCACTGAATGGCTTGTCTGGCCATCTCCGGAAGCCTGTTCTGTAAGAGGTCATGTTAGATAGTGGGACACTGGCTTCACTCTACTGGAGTGGAGGACAGAGCATTAGATACGTTCAGCCGCAGCCCAGAGGAGTGACTGGCAGCCTGGGGCTTCGGTCACGGGCTGGCTCCTCACTCACCGCTCCATGGTCCCGAATAGCCAGTGGGGCTCCTTAGTGAAAGGCATCTCCATGCCGTGGAACTTGGCCATCTTCGTGGCAATGGCTGCAGACAACACTGGATCTCGAAGCTCATGTGTCTTCAGCGGCCGGCTCTGCACCCAGGAACCTCTCAGGGTGGTGAAGGGGCTGGGCAGGTGGGGGAAGGGTGGGGGAACGGAGGTGGGGTGCAGTCAGGGCCTGGGGAGAATTCCCTACCTGGGGTGA
>SJYT01079448.1:6496-22984 GCA_006410635.1 Cephalophus harveyi | reverse complement strand
TATCATCATGGACAACATACGCAACCCCTGAACTTTAGTGTCCTCCACTGCGCAGCGGGGACCACACCACCTGCCAGACTTGGGCGAGGGGTCCCAAGGCCACGGCGGCCCTCGCGCGCCCCTCACCTGCAGGATGGCCCCGTACAGCCGCAGCAGCACCTCGCGGGGCTCCTCGCCAACGCTGGGCAGGTGGTCGGGCAGCGAGCAGCGGAAGAGCAGGTTGCTGAGGCCTCCGCTGCAGACCCACAGCAGGGCGCGCTCAGCCCGCCGTCCAGCCCCCGCGCCCCGCGCCCGCGGCCCGCCCCCGGCCCAGGACCGCCGAGGGCCCCCGGGCCCGAGCCCGCCCCGGCGCGCGCACAGGAGGGGCTGGCCCCTGACCTCCCACCTCACGGGGTCAACCCGCAGCTCCTCCGGCCGCGCCTGGCGCCAGGCCCCGCCCAAGTACTCTCGGCACCACTGGCAGGCGCGGCGCTCGGCGTCTCGTGAGCGCGCCGAGCCGCGCCGCCGGCTCGGGGCCGCGTCGGGGCACTTGGCCTGCAGCAAGCGGTCCTTGGTCAGGCAGCCTGCGAGAGGCCCGCCTGCGACCACATCGGCGCCCTCGGCCGCCATGGCTCCGGCGCGGCCGGGCCAACGCCCCGTCGCCGCCCAGGCCCCTGGGGCGCGCTCGGCTCCTTCCGGCCGCGCTCCGCCCCGCTTCCGGCCCGCCTGCGCGGCTCGGGTCGCACTCGGGTTGCCGGGTTCTGCTCGGCTCTCGGCGGCACCGCTCGGCCCTCCAGGAGACAATGGTCCCGGCGCGCGCTCCGACGCTATGCCCCGCCCCCGCCCAGGGCGACGGCCAATGGCCTCTCTCTCCTGGCCCGGCCGCCGAGAGATAGGCCGTTGTTTGGACCGCAACCCGGAAGCAGGAAATGGCGCGGGCCAATCAGAAGTGCTACGAGCGGTCGGGCCCTCGGCGCCTGGCCTGTTACGGGGGCGAATCCCGTAGGCCGGTGGCGCGTCCTAGGAGCGGGTCGCACTCTTCAGGGCGGCTACTCGGGAGCTCTCCCGGAGGCAAGGTGGGCCTTCGCCGGGGTCTGGGAGCGCACAGGGCAGCGTGGGCGGCGGCGGCCCCTCGGTGGACACATTTGGCCCCCGGGGCAGCCGGGCAAGCAGTTCAGTTCAGTCTCTCTGTAGTGTCCGATTCTGCGAGCCCATGAGCGGTAGCAGCCTGCATGATTGCTGATATACATGTATATATAATTAACATATATATGTATGTGATATATATGATTGAGTCTATATGATACAGCAGTCTATAAGGATGGATACATCCCTGCCCTCCGGAGCATCTGTGCTAGTTGCAGTGGGAGGAGACAGATAATAAGATACAAGACAATTACACATAGTGAAAGGAACAATGAAGGAGACAAGCAGCGTGTATTGTGACAGAAATGAGGTAGGAAAGCCTTATTTTAGACCAGGTAGCGGAGAAGGCCGGAGAAGGCAATGGCAACCCACTCCAGTGTTCTTGCCTGGAGAATCCCAGGGATGGCAGAGCCTGGTGGGCTGCCGTCAATGGGGTCGCACAGCGTTGGACACGACTGAAGCGACTTAGCAGCAGCGGCAGCAGCAGACCAGGTAGTGAGGGCTTTTGGGAAGGCCAGTGCCCTAGCAAAGCCAAGGTCCTGTCTCTGGTTCAGTACAGTTGCTCAGTCGTTCTTTGCAGCCCCATGGACTGCAGCACTCCAGGCTTCCTTGTCCACTACCAACCCCTGGAGCTGGCTCAAACTCATGTCCATCAAGTCAGTGATGCCATCCAACCATCTCATCCTCTGTCCTCCCCTTCATGAGTCTGAGGAAGCTCCAGGAGATGGTGAGGGACAGAGAAGCCTGGCGTGCAGCCGTCCATGGGATGACAAAGAGGTGGACAGGATTAAGTAACTGAACAGCAAGAACAACACTTATGGAGTTGGCCCGTAAAGAAGGCTGAGTGCCTTCTGAGCACCGGAGAATTGACGCTTTTAAACTATGGTGTTGGAGAAGACTCTTGAGAGTCCCTTGGACTGCAAGGAGAGCAAACCAGTCAGTCCTAAACAAATCAACTCTGAATATTCTTTGGAAGGACTGATGCTGAAGCTGAAGTTCCAATCCTTTGGCTACCTGATGCAAAGAGCTGACTCACTAGAAAAGCCCCTGATGGTGGGAAAGGTTGAGGGCCAGAGGAGAAGGGGGTGGCAGAGAATGAGATGGTTGGCTGGCATCATCGACTGAATGAACCTGAGTTTGAGCAAACTGCAGGAGCTGGTGAAGGACAGGGGAGCCTGGCGTGCTGCGGTCCATGGGGCCACAGAGAGTCGGACATGACTAAGTGAGCAACAGCAAAGAAGTCCCACTTAAAAAAGGTTTTCCCTGAAAAAGAAAAAGAGGCTCATTTCACGGTGAAAATGTACAGCAGCGCGTGAGTTGCCGTTTGCTGCTGTTCAGTCACAGTCGTGTGTGACTTGGCAGCACTGTGGATTGCAGCACCACGGTGCACAAGCATGAACTGCCCTGGAGGCTGCCACTTGGGCAACGTTCTGTATTCCCTGTAAGCAGCCAGTCTCATGGGAAGAAGGAATGCCTTCTTAAAGACTTAGGCAAAGCCCCAGCTCTAGGGCAGAACCTTGAGGATTTGGGGTGCATACACTGAGTGCCCCAGTAGACACACCGTGTGCATCCAGGAGCAGTGACGCAGGCCCAAGAGCCCAGGGGCTTGAGCTCCCTGTTGCTCACCGTCACACTCGGTGACCCACTTGCAGAGTTAGCGACTTCTGTCTCTGTAACATTAAGCTCTGCTGGGTTAGACCCCTTGGTTCCCAGGTAGGGACACTTCCAAAGGGAACTTCCTCTGCTTCCAGGGAAGGACGCCTCCAGTGAACCAGGATCTGCAAATTCCACCAGGTCATTTTGATCTCCTCATGCTGGCGAACCAGCAGGCAAAGAAGGAGGGGATAATAGATCCCGATTACTCAGAGTAGATAGGGTCGCTGCTACTGAATGGGGCAATCAGGAGTTGGTCTGCATGGAGACCAGAGCATATTTAATACCTATTTATCTCAAACTATTCTAGAAAACTGAAGAGGTGGGAATGCTTCATAACTCATTTTTAAGGCCAGCATCACCCAGATTACAAAACCAGATAACAGCACACACACATGGTACCATGTCTGATGAACACAGATTGAAAAATCCCCAACAAAACACTAGCAAACCAAATACAATACCTGAAAAGGACCATACACCATGATCAAGTGGGACTGATCCCAGGGATTCAGAGATGGTTCAGTATCCCCAAATCAGTATGATCTACCACATTAACAAAACAAAGGTTGAAATCCTTATGATTTTCTCAATAGATGAAAAAGGATTTGATTCAACACCCATTTATGATTTAAAAAAGATAAAGTGAGCATAGAAGGAATGTACCTCAACATAATAAGGGCCATACATGGTGATGGGTTTGATCCCTGGGTTGGGAAGATCCCTGGAGAAGAAAATGACAACCCACTCCAGTTTTCTTGCCTAAAAATTTCCATGGACAGAGGAACCCGGAGAGCTTACAGTCCATGGGGTCATGGACGAGTCGGATACGACTTATCAACTAAACAGCAACACGATGAGCCCATAGCTAACATCATAATCAGTGGAGAAAAATTGAAAGTTACCTCTAAAATCAGAAGCAAGACAAAAATGCACACTCTTAACCACTCATTCAACGCAGCATTGGAAAACCTGGCAAGAGCAGTTAGGCAAGATAAGGAAATAAAAGGCATCCAGATGGGAAAGGAAGAAGTAAAACTACCGCTATTTGCAGATGACATGATTTTGCATCTAAAAAACCCCAAAAGCATTAGAAATGATAGATACGAAGGAACAAGAAGTGGGTAGGGGATTAAGAAGTACAATCCACCTCTTTATGTATAAAGAAAATAATCTACAAGGATATATTGTACAGGGAACAGAGCCAATATTTTATAATAACTATAAATGGAGTATAAACTTTAAAATGATGAATCACTATGTTGTACACCTGGGATTTATATATATAAATCAATGTACCTCAATAAAAAGAAAATGGGGAAAATACATATTTCAGTGAAAACATTTCTGTGAAGCTATAAGGAGTTTCAACTTTAGCTTCCTGATAATAAATGGGATATTTTTAAATTTTCTGGTAAAATTGTGGGGCACAAAATCAACATTAAAAAATCTGTTGCATTTAGGGAATACCCTGGTTGACCAGTGATTAGGACTCCATACTTTCACTGCCAAGGGCCCAGGATGGATCCCTGGTCTGGGAACTAAGATTCCATGCCATGTGGCGTGACAAAAAAAAAAGTATTTCTATTTGCTAACAATGAGCTAACATAAAGAGAAATTAAGCAAAATTCCAAAAAGATTTCTGTTCTAACTTGTTTCTCCTCCTCTGTTCCAGCCTTTTACATTTAGCTTATTTTTGTTTTTATATTAGAGTTCATTTCTTGAGACAGCCAGTAGTTGGGTCTTGTTTTTTATTCAGTCTAACAGTCTCTGCATTGTAACATTAGAGTTTAGAACATTTCTATTTAATGAAATTGACATCTTGGTCTTAAAATTACCATCTTGGTATTTGTTTTATATTTCTCCCATCTTAGTTTTATTTATCTTTTTTTTTTTTTACCTTTGCTTTATTATCTTTTTTTTTAAAGGCTCCTTAATCTTTAAAAAAACCCATAATTTTATTTATTTATTTTTGACTGTTCACCAAGAAAGCCCTGTTTATCTTAGTTTTGCTTTCTTATTAAACAAGTCTGTTTGAAAATTCCATTTTATCTTCACTCAGCTAACTGGCTATATCTCTGTTAATTATTATTATTTTCTGCCATGCCGCACAGCATGCAGGATCTTAGTTTCCTAACTAAGGACTGAACCCATGCCCCCTGAATTGGAAGCGTGGAGTCTTAATCACTGGACTACCAGGCAAGTCCCTCTGTGATTTTTAATGTGTATTCTCTAGATTTTATAGTATGCCTTTTTAGATTATCATTGTCTACTCTCAAGTAATAATAATCTCACATATAAGAATCGCAGTCACATCAGATTTCCCTTTTTCTTCACTGTCTCCCAGAGTTTGCTCAGACTCATGTCCATTGAGTCAGTGATGCCATCCAACTATCTCATCCTCGCTTCCGCCTTCTCCTCCTGCCCTCGATCTTTCCTAGCATCAGGATCTTTTACAATGAGTTGACTCTTCCCATCAAGTGGCCAAAGCATTGGAGCTTCAGTTTCAGCATCAGTCCTTCCAGTGAACATTCAGGATTGATTTCCTGTGGGATAGACCGGTTTGTTCTCCTTGCAGTCCAAGGGACTCTCCAGACTCTTCTCTAGCACCACAGTTTGAAAGCATCAATTCTTCAGCGCTCAGCCTTCCTTACGGTCCAACTCTTAAATCCATGCATGACTCCTGAAAAAACCGTAGCTTTGGCTATACAGACCTTTGTTGGTAAAGTAATGTCTCTGCTTTTTAATATGCTGTCTAGGTTTGTCATAGCTTTTCTTCCAAGGAGCAAGCGTCTTTCAATTTCATGGCTGCAGTCACCATATGAAGTAATTTTGGAGCCTGGGAAAATAAAGTCTGCCACTGTTTCCATTGTTTCCCCATCTATTTGCCATGAAGTAATGGGACCAGATGCCGTGATCTTAGTTTCTTGAATGTCGAGCTTTAAGCGAGCTTTCCGCCTTTGCCCGGAGGCTCTTCGGCTCCTCTCTGCTTTCTGCCGTAAGGGTGGTGTCCTCTGCATGTATGCGCTCAGTCACTTCAGTCGTGTCCGACTCTTTGCGACCCAGTGGCCCGCCAGGCTCCTCTGTCCGTGGGATTCTCCAGGCATGAATATTGGAGTGGGTTGCTGTGCCCTCCTCCCGGGATCATTTGCATATCTGAGATCATTGATATTTCTCCTGGCAATCTTGATTCTGGCTTGTGATTCATCCAGCCTGGCATTTCGCATGATGTACTCTGCATAGAAGTTGAAAAAGCAGGTTGAAACATACAGCCTTGACATATTCCTTTCCCAATTTTGAACCAATGAGTTGTTCCATGTAAGGTTATAACTATTCCTTCTTGCCCTGAATACAGGTTTCTCAGGAGACAGGTAAGGTTGTCCAGTATTCCTGTCTGTAACAATTTTCCAGTGTGTTGTGATCCACACAATCACAGGCCTTAGCATAGTTAGTGAAGCAGAAGTAGACTTTTTGGGAATTCCTTTGCTTTTCTGTGATCCAGTGGATGTTGGCAATTTGATCTCTGGTTCCTGTGCCTTTTCTAACAATTTGTTTATTGGCGTGTTGCTGTCTGCGCTGGGTCTCCGTTGCTGTGTGCACACTGGCTTTCTCTAGTGGGGGTGGGCGAGGCTACTCTGGTTGCGGTGCTGCGGCTTCTCGTGGTGGTGGCCGCTCTGGGTGCACAGCACGGGCTCGAGGGCGCGTGAGCCTCAGTGGTGGCCGTGCTCGGTGCTGCAGTGGTGCGCGGGCTTAGCTGTCCTGTAGCATGGGAAGTCTCAGACCAGGGATGGAACCTGTGTCCCTGCATTGGCTGGCGGATTCCTTACCACTGAGCCACCAAGGAATCTCCTCCTAGTCTCCCCTGTCTTTTGTAAATCCAGTTTGTGCATCCGGAAGTTCTCAGTTCGCATACTGGTGAAACCTAGCTGTAAAGATCTTGAGCATTACCTTGCTAGCATGTAGAACGAGTGCAGTTGTGTGGTAGTCTGAACATTCTTTGACACTGCCTTTCTTTGGGATTCCCTGGTGGCTCAGAGGTTAAAGCGTCTGCCTTCAGTGCAGGAGACCTGGGTTTGATCCCTGGGTTGGGAAGATCCCCTGGAGAAGGGAATGGCAACCCACTCCAGTGTTCTTACCTGGAGAATCCTATTGACGGAGAAGCCTGGTAGCCTACAGTCCACGGGGTCCCAAAGAGTTGGACATGACTGAGCGACTTCACTTTCACTTTCTTTGCGATTAGAATGAAAATTGACCTTTTCCAGTCTTGTGACCACTGCTGGAGAAGGAAATGTCAACCCAGTCCAGTGTTCTTGCCTGGAGAATCCCAGGGACAGGGGAGCCTGGTGGGCTGCCGTCTCTGGGGTCGCACAGAGTCAGACACGACTGAAGTGACTTTGCAGACCACTGCTGAGTTTTCCAAATTTTCTAGCATAGTGAGTGCAGCCCTTGCACAGCATCGTCTTTTAGGATTTGAGATATTGCTGGAATTCCGTCGCCTCCACTCACTTTGTTTCTAGTAATGCCTCCTAAGGCCCATTTGACTTCACGTTCCAGCCTGTAGGTGAATGACCATACCATCATGGTTGTCTGGGTAATTAAGACCTTATTTGCACAGTTCTTCTGTGTATTCTTGCCATCTGTTCTTAATCTCTTCTGCTTCTGTTAGGTTCTTGCCGTTTCTCTCCTTTATTGTGCCCATCTTTGCGTCAGATGATCCCTTGGTATCTCCAATTTTCTTTTTGTTTCTTTTTAAACAATTCTATTTATCTAATTTCGGCTGTACTGCGTTTGTTGCTGCACAGCCCTTTCTCTGGGTGTGGCGAGCAGGGGCCCCTCTCTAGCTGCAGAGTGCGGATTCTCATGCGGGTGGCTTCTCTTGCGGAGCCTGAACTGCAGGGCGCGTGGTCTTCAGTGGCTCAGTTGCTTCAGCAGTTGCAGTTTCGTTGCTGCAGCAGCGCCCGGGCTCGGGGGCACAGGCTCCGCAGCTGAGGCGCGCGGGCTTAGCTGCTCTGCGGCATGTGGGATCTTCCCAGGCCAGGGGTGGAACCCGCGCCTCCTGCATTGGTGAAAGTGACAGGGGAGTCGCTGTGTCTGAGTCTTTGCTACGCTATGGTCTGTGGCCCGCCAGGCTCCTCCATCCATGGGATTCTCCAGGCAAGAATGCTGGAGTGGGCTGCCATTTCCTTCTCCAGGGGATCTTCCCGACCCAGGAATCGAACTCAGGTTTCCCATATTGCAGGCAGACACTTTACCGTCCGAGCCGCCAGGAAATTCCTGCATTGGTGGGTGGATTCTTTACCACTGAGCTCCCAGGGAAGCCCTCTCCAGTTTTCTTGAAGAGATCTCTAGCCTTTCCCATTCTGTTGTTTTCCTCTATTTGTTTTCATTGTTCACTTGCAAAGGCTTTCTTCTGTCTCCTTGCTGTTCTTTGGAACTCTGCATTCAGTTGCGTACATCTTTCCCTTTCTCCTTTGCCTTCGGGGCCTAGACTTGGGTTACTCCGCTGTTGAATGGCTTGCCTTGGAAGCAGAGATCATCCTGTTGTTTCTGAGACTGCGCCCAGGTGCTGCCTGTCAGGCTCTTGCTGGCTGTTGGGTCCCCTCCTTTTCTTCCAAGAGTAGACTCTCACAGCAGTGCGATCCCAGTGCTTCCTCCCGTCCCTTGTGCTGTTGCAGGTTTTAGTTACACAAAGGTTTTAAACTCTGCATTCCCAGTTTTAAAAATGTGTACAGTCAGTTATACTGTAATTCAATTCAAGTTCAAATTCAAGCACAAAAGAAGGCTCACCCTCGGCCCTCTGTGCTCCTTTGCGCAGACCCAGGCTCTCCTCTGTTGAGGCTTATTCATTCTACAGAACTTATTTCGATATTCTGTGTATTGTGGATATGCTAGCGGGAAATTACCTCAGGTTCTGTTTGTCTCTAGTTGTTTTTAATTTCACTGTTAGTTTTTGGAGGATATTTTCACTGCATGTAGAATACTAAGTTGACAGGTGTTTTCCTTTTAGCGATTTAAGGATGTCATTCCATTTATTATGGTTTACATTGTTTCTTATGAGAAACCAGCAAAAAATCTTATCTTTATTTCTTGATATGCATGCATCTTTTTTTTTTTTTTTTCTGGCTGTTTTTTAATACTTTCTTGATATTATTAATTTTTAGCAAGTAGATTATTATATGTTTTCAAGTAGTTTATTTTGTTTATCCTACTTGAGATTTGTTGAGTATTTGGGCCTGTGGGTTTATAGTTTGCAAAACCTTTGGAAAAATTTCAGCCATTATTTCTTTCCATACGTTTGTGTGTGTACGTACTTTGTGTTTCTAATCATACTGTTCCTAGACTGCCTGATATTTTCCCAGAGGTCAATGAGGCTTGGTTAATTAAAAAAGTTGTTTTTCTTTCTGCTTCAATTTGGATAGTTTCATTTTATATACTGAATTTTCATTTCCCAAAGTTCCATTTGATTCTTTTTTATGTCTTCCCTTTATTTGCTTATTGTGTTTATGTTTCCTATAAATTCTTGAGTCTATAATAGTTGTTCTAAAGTCCATGGCTGTTAATTCCACCATTTCTGTCCTTTCCAAGTCTGTTTTGAGTGATATTTTTCTCTCCAGATTTTCCTGCTTTATTGTAGGTCTGGGAATTTTTTTTTTTAATTGGATGTAGGACAGAGGTGCTTGGATCACTGTCTCCCTCTAGACAGCGTTGCAGTTGGTTCTGGAAGTCAGTCGAGTGTCTTGTGGATCCGCTTGATTCCTCTTAGGTCTGTTGTAAAACTGGTGGCCTCAGTCTACAGTGGTCTCTGCTCAGGGGCTAGTGTCGCGCGCGCTTTTGGAATCTCTGCCTTATAGTTTCCTAATAGGTTTCCTTTAAACAGCCTTATAGAATTTTATTCTACGTAAGCATGATTGAGCACTTACTAAAATTTATGGGGATCCTATTTTAGCTTTCTGGAATTCTGTCTCTGAATTGATCCCTTTTCTTTATTATTTTTATCTGAAAATTCCAAATACCTCAGCCTCCCCAAACTCTGACTTCTGTCTCTCAGCTCATCAAGAGCCCCCCCCTACACTGGGCCTCTTCCCTGAACTGCAGCCTGGAAATGCCTCCAGGGCAGTTGTAGATTTATGTAATCTGCTTCCTTTGTGTTGGTGATCACAGCCCTGTACTGTCCTTTATCCAATATCTGAAAATCATTGCTTTTAATATTTTGTTCATTTTTCTGGATTTCACCCCTTTGGCAAGTGGGCAAGTCCAATGATGTTATTCTGTAATGAGTAGAAGCCGTTTTTAAAATCACAATTAATTGCTGAATGTTATAAAAATCACATCTGTTGACATAATCATTCAATGTTCCTTTCTTTACCCATGAATGTGTTGGATTACCATTAAAAATGAAAGTAGGATGTTGAGCCATCCTTGAATTTCTGGGTTAAACCCATGTGATCAAAATGCATTTACAAAAGTAAACTATTGCATTTCGCTAGCTGATACTTTGTTGGGACTTTTGCACATGCTTATTAATGAAAAAGACATAATATCCATTAATTTTCTTGAGCTATTCTTATCACACTGTAGCTTCATCAAATGAGTGGAGATGTAATGTGGTGAGCTTAGATTCCTAAAGGGAACTTCCTGCTGAAAATGTTAAAAATCCAGTAGAAACTACTTTTCTTAAGAACTGTTTTCTAAGAACACTGATGAAGTAAGAAAACAGTGACTAAATAAGACAAGAAACCCAGAGGGACAAGTGGATTACTGCATATTACTTTTGATCAGAGGCATTTGGTGAACCAAGAAAATTTTGATTGGGGATATATAGCCTATGCCTTGTTGAATAGTGTCCATCCCCTCCCCCACCCCACAATTGATAACTACTCAGAACCTCACAATGTGACTTTGTTTAGAAATAGGGTCTTTGCAGATGAAATTAGTTAAGATAGGATCTCACAAGCTGGAATCAAGATTGCTGGGAGAAATATCAACAACCTCAGATATGTAGATCATACCATTTTAATGGCAGAAAGTGAAGAGGAACTAAAATAAATAGCCTCTTGATGAGGGTGAAAGAGGGGAGTGAAAAATCTGGCTTAAAACTCAACATTCAAAAAGTGAATATCACAGCATCTGATCCCATCACTATATGGCAAATAGATGAGGGAAAAGTGGAAACAGTGTCAGGTTTAATTTTCTTGGACTCCAGAATCACTGCTGACAGTGACTGCAGCCGTGAAGTTAAAAGACACTTGCTCCTGGGAAGAAAAGCAGCAGACTCAAAAGCAGAGACATCGCTTTACCAGCAAAGGTCTGTCTAGTCAAAGCTATGGTTTTCCCAATAGTCATATATGGATGTGAGAGTTGGACCGTAAAGGAGGCTGAGTGCTGAAGAATTGATGCTTTCGAACCATGGTGTTGGGGGAGACTCCTGAGAGTCCGTTGGACAGCAAGGAGAACAAACCAGTCAATCCTAAAAGAAATCAACCCTGAATATTCATTGGAAGGACTAATGCTGAGGCTGAAGCTCCAGTATTTGGCCACCTGATGTGAAGAGCTGACTCACTGAAAAAGACCCTGATGCTGGGAAAGATTGAGGGCAAGAGGAGAAGTGGGCGACAGGGGATGAGGTGGTTGGATGGCATCAGTGACTCAGTGGACATGAGTTTTAGCAAACTCAGGGAGATAGTGAAGGATAGGAAAGCCCGGTGTGCTGCAGACTTGACTTAGTGACTCAATGACAAGAAGGGCTTCCCAGATGGCTCAGTGCAGGAGATGCCAGAGACTTGGGTTCCATCCCTGGGTTGGGAAGATCCCTTGGAGGAGGAAATGGCTGTCCACTCCAGTATTTCTGCCTAGATAATCCCATGGACAGAGCAGTCTGGTGGGCTACAGCTCCTGGGGTCGCAAAGAGTCAGAAGCACTGAGTGGCTAGCACCTCCGCTTCTTAGCCCAGTTACTGGGGGCCTTAGAAGAAGGGGGATTTGGACACAAACACAGAAACAGAAGAGAAGGCCACGTGGCAGTGCAGGCGGACACTAGAGGGATGCCTCTGCGAGCCAAGGAGTCCCAGCACCTACCGGAAGCAGGAGGAGGCAAGGAGAAAACCCTTCCCGAGCGCCTTTTGCATGGCTTGGTGGCTGTTAAGGGGCCCGTCTGCCTGGTTTTGAGCTTCTAGACCACCAGAATTGTGAGAGAATACATTTCTGTTGTTTTAAGCCACCAAGTTTGTGGTATTTTTTTATGGCAGCTCTGAGGGCTCAGCAGTAAGAATCTGCCTGCCAATACAGATGAGGGTTGGATTCCTCGGTCAGGAATATCCCCTGAAGAAGGAAATGGAAACCCATTCCAGCATTCTTGCCTGGGAAATCCCAGGGATAGAGGAGCCTGGCGAGCTACAGTTCTTGGAGTTGGCAAAGAGTCGGACATAACTTAGTGACTAAACAACAACAACAACAGGAAATTAACATGTAACCTTTGGGATATAGAGAGCAGAGATAAAGCACAGAGCCTGCTCAAGAGGAGACTCCCAATATACGGCCAACCCTCTACCAAGCTTAGACATCAAAGGGTTAAAGCCCCTGAGTGGGGGTGAATCCTGTCCTTCGAGGACTGAGAAGGAAATTGACAGCTTCAGGGACTTCCCTGGTGGTCCAGTGGCTAAGATTCCATGCTCTCAAAGTAGGGGCCCTGGTTCACTCCCTGCTCAGGGAACTGGATCCCCACATGCTACAGCGAAGATCAGAAACACCGTGAGCTTCAGCTAATAAGGTTTATTATTATTCAAATAAAAAATTTTTTTAAAGAAAATTGACAGTTTCAAATTTGGGGTAAAGTGTGTGTGTTTGAGAAAGAGAGACAGACAGGGAAAAAAGAGGTGCTGAAAATTTAGAACAAGAAGCTGGCCCTCATATGGGTTGCAGTTCAAATTCTTATGGTCGAGGTAGTCTAAGAAACCTCAGTGGTCATGAAATACCCCTGAAGTCAGGTTGGTAATTCTATAGGTGCCTGGTAGAAGCAAACACAAGTTCTTTCTGCACATAGTCTATTTCTAGGCCTCAGAGTTTTCCATAAATACAATGCCAAGGCTAGGAAATACCTCCAAGTTTAAAAAAAGGTAAATAAACAAAAAGATAATGAGAAATCATGTCAGCTAGCCAGCAGTAAGCACAGACAGCATGTTTCAGATAATGAAGTTATCAAACAGATTTATAAAATGCCTGGGTTCAGTATAATTAAAGTAATAAAAGGCAAATTTGGAAATATGTGCAGAAACTAAAAAATTATAATGAATAATCAAACAATTTGAAAAGAACTTCCAAATGGAAGTTCTAAAACAAAAGTTTGAATTTAGTAAAAATTGTACTTGAATTTTACTTTTAACTAAATTTAAAATTCAGCATCCTTCACATACTAGCAGAGACACTGGCAGCACATCTGGAGGCTGTATTTCTGGATCAGACTGTGCCAGTCTGAGCAGATATGGCAAGAGTGAGAATCCTAGCTGAACTTTCTTAGATGGCCAGTGGAGCTGCGGGTTACCCATCTTGCTTTCTTGACTGAAACTAGACATTTAGATTTCAGAGACTTCTGTTCAGTCGCTCAGTCGTGTCTGACTCCGCTCTGATTCACTGTTGTAATTTCCTCATTGGTAGAAATCTATTAGCTGAAAGGCATAACTATTTGTGACAATGCTGTCTTAAACCAAAAGGACGCTTTTACTGTCCTTTCCTTTAAGGCATAACAGTATTGAAAACCGCACTGCATTGGACCCTTTATATGTACAGAGATGAGAATATATTATTTATTTTTAACACCAGAGAATGCCTGTTTGTTGATGGAAATGATCCTGAAGAGAAGTTGACAATTCCATAAAGGGGGTTAATTTCAAGCAAGGAACTTGGGTTGGCAGTAAGAACAGTAGGCGCATCGAGGGACTGGAGATCTGTGATGGTGTTATAATGTGCCCCTCCCCCACTCCAGGTCTTTGACACTCCTGCCACTGAGAAGCCAGGTCTGTGCCTGCTCTCTTGAATCTGGATGGGACTGTGACTGCTGTGACCAGTGGGGAGCCATATGACTTCCAAAGCTAATTCAGAAGCGGCCATGCGAGCTGCCTCCGGCCCTCCCAGGGCAGTCGCTCTGGGCGAAGCTTGCCATGATATCAGAAGCCCGACTGCCCTGGGACTCCATGAAGAGAGGCCGGGTGTGGGTGCTGGTTGATAGCCTCAGCTGAGCCCCCAGTCAGCAGTATCAACTGTAATCTTGAGAGTGAACCATCTTTGGAATCCAGCTCAGTTTACCTCCAGCTGTAACCAAACTGCTTGAGAAACCCCTGGCAAGAGCTTCCCACTGGAGTCCTTCCTGAGTTTACGGCCCCAAACTGTAAGCAGAATAGAGTGGTTGTTTCAGTCCTCTGAGTTTGATGGTAAATTGCTACACAGCAGTAGTGCCCGGAATAAGTTTCTCCCCCGCTTTGGCCATGTTGTGAGATCTCAGTTCCCTGATCAGGGTTGGCACCCTGGCCCTTGATAGTAAGCGCATTGAGCCCTACCCCTGGACTGCCAGGGGATTCCCTGGAGCAAGGTTTTATGGGGTCAAAGAATTGTGTCATGGTAATACCATAAGAAAGTGAGAAAAATAGGCAATGGTCAGAGAATTAGGGGCTTACAGATTCAAGAGGTGAAATGGCTGGTTATGAGAGTATTCCGAACAAAGCGCAGCTCTTAAGCTTTTCATTTTTCAGTTTTACTACTGGCGTTTTTATTTTGTGTGTGTGATACCTATGCTATGTGAATAGAGCAAAAGGCAGAAGGTTTGACTTTATTTGTTTTCTAATCTATGAGAAAATTGTCAGAAAGTATCCTCTGGCTTTTTAGGGTTCATCTGTGATTAGGATTGCTGAGGCTGTGTTGCTATTCCAACTTTCCCACATTAAGTCCAGTCAATTTTGTGTTTTGTACTAGGTTTACCATTAGTAGACCCTACACCATTAGACTTGATCAGAAGTCAAGGGTGTTAGATGGGTCATTTATGTGGATGTCCAAGTTTGTCAGTTCGATGACAAGACTCAAGATCAAAAGGGAATCTGGGAACTTTAGGTCAAAGTTCTTTGAGAATTCTGAGAAGAGATCTGGAGTTTCCTGGGGAAAGCAGAGTAGTTAATGCATCCAGAGTCCTTGAACTTCAGAAATGGGGAATGTTCTTAGTTCTCCTAAAGTTGAAAAGACAGCGTGATGACAAGGATATAGTGCCCCAGATGTGGTAGAGTCCACGAGCCTCATTCATTCATTCACATATTTGCTGAGAAATGGCAACCCCTCCAGTGTTCTTGCCTGAAGAATCCCAGGGACGGGGGAGCTTTGTGGGCTGCCGTCCACGGGGTCTCACAGAGTCAGACACGACTGA
Organism: Cephalophus harveyi; assembly: GCA_006410635.1. Classification (NCBI taxonomy): domain Eukaryota; kingdom Metazoa; phylum Chordata; class Mammalia; order Artiodactyla; family Bovidae; genus Cephalophus; species Cephalophus harveyi. Next base: position 7,804 of record SJYT01079448.1, on the reverse strand, counting down.
AGCGACTTAGTAGTAGCAGTAGTAGTACTGTGTGCCAGGCACTGTGCTTGAAGCTGAGAGGTTCAAAGAGAGAGAAAATAGTGTCTCTGCTTTCCTGTGGCTCTCAGCCATTGGGGAGGGAAAAACGTATAAATGCCTTTCTTAGAAAAACACTGTAATTGAGATGAATTATAAATTGGGGTTGGGCCACAAATGAGGGCACCATCTGTCTCTTCTCTCTGGGCTGGAATGATTGCCACCCAAAGGACAATGTCACCTTTCCCACCTTGCATGAGCTCCTTTGCCCTGTGGTTTGCAGGCATCAGTCACTCAAGTGGCTAGTCCTTGCCTCAGAAATAATTTCCCACAGAAAAAATTTAGACAAAGAATGTCAGGATACATAATTTCCATCAAGGGGAAAAAAAAAAAAAAACGATTTCATTGCAACCTTGTTGAAACTCCAGCCTCTTTCTATAGCCCAGTCTTCTCCGTAAAGTCTCCCTAACCTAGTCCTCCAACCTGTCTTTAATAACCATACTCACAACTCTGACCTGTCCTTCCCCCATTGCAGCACCAGCTGATCCTCACCCCTTGAGCTGAGTGTCAACCATTTCTCTCCACACAAGCTCCACAAAAGCCAGAACATGCTGGTACCCTAAAGAGTGCTGGTTACCTAGTTGGTGCTCAAGAAAGTTTTCCTAATTGAATGAAGAGAGCCTCAGGGTTATAACTTCACCTGATGTCCATCAACACCTGTATCCAACCTGCGCAGTCTGTACTGTGTACTGAAATTCCGAGTGGGCCCCAGTCAACATCCCCTGTGTTGTAAACTCTGTCCAGACGGGATCAGCGCCCCTGGGGCGGATGCCTCTGTCCAGCACTGCTCAGCACCCTCTGGAGGAACAGCTCCTCCAGCTCTGATCAGCACTCGGCGGGGAAACAGCTCCTGCAGCCCCAGTCCGCACGTTTTAGGGAGACATCTCCGTGGGCCAATCAGCACCCCTTGTGGGACAGCTCCGACCAGCCCTGGTCAGCACCCAGACGTGGACAGCTCCTCCAGCCCCGTTCGCGCACAGCCCGCACTATGTCTGAACCACTCGGATCCGGGCTTGGGAACCCCAGGCTTCTGCTCTGATTCCCTGGAAGTCAGCGCAGCTCCCGGGGCCGCACCCACCCCTCCACGAGGCCCCGTCCCCCCGCCCCCACACCAGCTGACCAGGGGTCTGCAAATCGACTTTCCCATCGCCAGTTCCTCGCTGAAGCTCTCCCCACGCGAACTGATGCCCCATCCCCGCCAATCTGCTTCCCACCTGCCCCCACCCCAAAGAA
>SJYT01079436.1:68067-103698 GCA_006410635.1 Cephalophus harveyi | reverse complement strand
GAGTACATCATGAGAAACGCTGGTCTGGAAGAAGCACTAGCTGGAATCAAGATTGCTGGGAGAAAAATCAATAACCTCATATATGCAGATGACACCACCCTTATGGCGAAACTGTAGAGGAACTAAAAAGCTTCTTGATGAAAGTGATAGTGAAGAGTGAAAAAGCTGGCTTAAAGCTCAACATTCAGAAAACGAAGATCACTACAAGCAATAAATGCTGGAGAGGGTTTGGAGAAAAGGGAACCCTCTTACACTGTTAGTGGGAATGCAAACTAGTACAGCCACTATGGAGAATAGTGTGGAGATTACTTAAAAAACTGCAAATAGGTCTGCCTTATGACCCAGCAATCCCACTGCTGGGCATACACACTGAGGAAACCAGAATTGAAAGAGACACATGTACCCCAATGTTCATCGCAGCACTGTTTATAATAGCCAGGACATGGAAGCAACCTAGATGTCCATCAGCAGATAAATGGATAAGAAAGCTGTGGTACATATATACAATGGAGTATTATTCAGCCATTAAAAAGAATACATTTGAATCAGTTCTAATGAGGTGGATGAAACTGGAGCTGATTATACAGAATGAAGTAAACCAGAAAGAAAAACACTAATACAGTATACTGGCACATCTATATGGAATTTAGAAAGATGGTAACCATAACCCTGTATGCGAGACAGCAAAAGAGACACAGATGTATAGAACAGTCTTTTGGATTCTGAGGGAGAGAGAGAGGGTGGGATGATTTGGGAGAATGGCATTGAAACATGTATAATATCATATAAGAAATGAATCACCCGTCTAGGTTCAATGCAGGATACAGGATGCTTGGGGCTGATGCACTGGGATAACCCAGAGAGATGGTATGGGGAGGGAGGTGGGAGGGGGGTTCAGGATTGGGAATACATGTACACCCGTGGCAGATTCATGTTGATGTATGGCAAAACCAATACAGTATTGTAAAGTAAAATAAAAGAAAAGAAAAAGAAAATGAAGATCATAGCATCTGGTCCCATCACTTCATGGGAAATAGATGGGGAAACAGTGGAAACAGTGTCAGACTTTATTTTGGGGGGCTTCAAAATCACTGCAGAAGGTGACTGCAGCCATGAAATTAAAAGACACTTACTCCTTGGAAGGAAAGTTGTGATCAACCTAGATAGCATATTGAAAAGCAGAGACATTACTTTGCCAACAAAGGTCTGTCTAGTCAAGGCTATGGTTTTTCCTGTGGTCATATATGGATGTGAGAGTTGGACTGTGGAGAAACCTGAGCACCGAAGAATTGATGCTTTTGAACTGTGGTGTTGGAGAAGACTCTTGAGAGTCCCTTGGACTGCAAGGAGATCCATCCAGTCCATTCTAAAGGAGATCAGCCCTGGGTGTTCTTTGGAAGGAACGATGCTAAAGCTGAAACTCCAATACTTTGGCCACTTCATGCGAAGAGTTGACTCATTGGAAAAGACTCTGATGCTGGGAGGGATTGGGGGCAGGAGAAGAAGAGGACGACAGAGGATGAGATGGCTGGATGGCATCACCGACTTGATGGACGTGAGTTTGAGTGAACTCTAGGAGATGGTGATGGACAAGGGTGGCCTGGCGTGCTGTGATTCATGGGGTCGGAAAGAGTCGAACACGACTGAGCAACTGAACTGAACTGAACTGATGATGCCATATCTTTAGACTTAGGTCTTTAAACCATTTTGAGTTTATTTTGATATGTGATATGAGGGAGTGTCCTAAATTCATTGATTTAAATGTAGCTGATTTCCAACACCACTTGTTTCCAGGCTTCCCAATACCACTTCTTAAAGAGACTGTCATTTCTCCATTGTGTATTTACCTCCTTTATTGTAGATTAATTGACCATAGGTTTGTGGGTTTATTTCTGGGCTCTCCATTCTGTTCCATTGATCTATATCTCTGTTTTTGTGCCAATACCATGCTGTTTTGATTACTGTAGCTTTGTAGAATTGTCTAAAGTCTGGATGGGTTATGTCTCCAGCTTTGTTCTTTTTGTTCAGGATTGCTTTGGCAAATCTGGATGTTGTGTGGTTCCATATAAATTTTAGGATTATGTGTTATAGTGCTGTGAAAAATGTCATGGTATTTGATAGAGATTGTGACAAATCTGTAGATTTCTTTGGGTAGGATGGCCATTTTAACAGTATTAATTCTTCCAATCCAAGAGCATGGACTATCTTTTCATTTCTTTGAATCATATTCAGTTTTCTTTATCAGTGTTTATAGTTTTCAGTGTTTAGGTCTTTCACTTCCTTGATTAAGTTTATTCCTAGGTGTTTGCTTGTTTGTTTTTATGCTGGTGGTGGCTTTTTTTTGAAGGCGGAGGTGGGCCACATCACACAACTTGCAAGATCTCAGTTCCCCAACTGAGGACTGAACGGCAGTGAAAGCCCCGAATCCTAACCACTAGACACCAGGGAACTCCCTGACAGCTTTAAATGGGACTGCTTCTTTGCCATCTCTTTCTGGTATTTCATTGTTAGTGTAAAGAAATGCAACAGATTTCTGTATGTTGATCTTGTATCCTGCTATCTTGCTGAATTCATTTGTTAGTTCTAATGGTTTCTGTGTTGAGACAAAAACCTAGTCAGATGACAAAACAGGTGTCATCCACAGATAGTTGCAGTTTAGCTCTTTCCTTTCCAGCTTGGATACCTTTTATTTCTTTTCCCCATCTGATTGCTGTGGGTAGAATTTCCAGTACTGTGTGGAGTAGAAGTGGTGAGAGTGGGCATCCTTGTCTTGTTCTTCAATTAGTGGGAAGGCTTTCAGGTTTTCACTTTTGAGTATTATGTTGGCTGTGGCTTCAATGTAAATTGCTTTTTATTATGTTGAGATATGTTCCCTTTATACCCACTTTGGTGAGATTTTGTTTCTATCATGAATGGGTGTTGAATTTTGTCAAATACTTTTTCTGCATCTATTGAGATGATCTTGTGGGTTTTTTTAAAGAGCTGGATTCCTCATGATATTTTTGAGACCACTGATTCAGTCTTGAAACTACCTACCTCTAGAGACTTTTTATGTGTTTTTTTTTTTTTAACCCACTTTCAGATGGATATTCTATGACTTGCAGCCAAAATCATTCTAATAGATTAAAATGTGATGATTTCCATATTATTGCACTAGATGTGTTTCATCTGGCCAGAAAATTATATTGCTGATCCTTGCAGTGGAAATAAAGCATAGTTGCTCTCTAATCTGTTGAAAATCATCTCTTGTGCAGTTCTGCAGTTTTCAGCTTAGTGCATTTCCTCCTCACTGTTCATGTTAACAGTCCCCATGAAATGACCATGTGCCACAGATGGTAACCTTACATTCTATTATTTCTTATGATTCAGTTGCTTAAAGATTGGCTCTAGTCCTTAGCCACTAGTCTTATAATTTGGTTAACATTCTTCCTAGCAAACTGATAGAAGTTCTGAGGCTGATACAATGTATGAATCTATGATTATTGTCTCCTAACATGTTGATGATACCAGGTTCCCGGTTTAGAATTGTTCTGTTATTCATAATGGCTACTAGCAAAGCCATCAGTTACATTTAAGCTTCCCTTCACAAATACATGTTTTACACTGTATGACAGTCTCAAAAAGTCAAAAATAGTGATTCAAGGAAGGGGAATAATAATAAAAGAATAGAATGCAGGAGCCTTTTTGGGGTAATAGAAATGAGCTCTATACTGATTGTGGTGGTAGTTGCATGACTCTGTACCTGTGTTTATTCCTAGGACTGTACATGCCCCATACTGTACATGATTCAATCAGTTCAGTTCAGTCGCTCAGTTGTGTCCGACTCTTTGCGACCCCATGAATCACAGCACGCCAGGCCTCCCTGTCCATCACCAACTCCCGGAGTTCACTCAGACTCACGTCCATTGAGTCAGTGATGCCATCCAGCCATCTCATCCTTGGTCGTCCCCTTCTCCTCCTGCCCCCAATCCCTCCCAGCATCAGAGTTTTTCCAATGAGTCAACTCTTCACATGAGGTGGCCAAAGTACTGGAGTTTCAGCTTCAGCATCATTCCCTCCAAAGAAATCCCAGGGCTGATCTCCTTCAGAATGGACTGGTTGGATCTCCTTGCAGTCCAAGGGACTCTCAAGAGTCTTCTCCAACACCACAGTTCAAAAGCATCAATTCTTCAGTGCTCAGCCTTCTTCACAGTCCAACTCTCACATCCATACATGACCACAGGAAAAACCATAGCCTTGACTAGATGGACCTTTGTTGGCAAAGTAATGTCTCTGCTTTTCAATATGCTATCTAGGTTGGTTATAACTTTCCTTCCAAGGAGTAAGCATCTTTTAATTTCATGGCTGCAGTCACCATCTGCAGCGATTTGATTACTATGTGATTATTTAAAAATTAAATTCATCCCATTAAAAATAGTTTCTAACCAGTCATTCATATTAAGTCCAAATTGATTTACTGTTTTATATAATTATTAACAAGAAATAGGATGTGCTATAGTTTGCTGCTGTTGAGCTTAAGAAAAACAGTATCTAAGTAAGGAAAGGGAATACCTAGATCTGATTGTAACTGACAACAGTGGTTGACTTCACTAAGAAATGTGGAAGAGAACAGAGTTTCAAGAAATAAAGCCCCAAGTTCTTAATTGCTGACACCTTTCCCAGTTGGGGGCGGCGGGTGGAAGAACAAGAAATAAAGTCGTTTGCCTTGTTACAGAATCTCAGGGTCCATGATTTCTACTGATGTAGAAAAAAAAGCATTTGAAAAAATTCAATATCTTTTCTAATAAAAACACTCAATAGACTAGGATTAGAAAAGGTTACTTCAACATAGTAAAGGCTGTATATGAAAAACTTACAGCCAACATATTCAGTGGTGAAAGATCAATAAGGTAAGGATGCTCACTTTCACCACTTCAGTTCAGCATCGTGGCTTCCCAGGTGTCACTGGTGGTAAAGGACTTGCCTGCTAATGCAGGAAATGTGGGTTTGATCCCTGAGTCAGGAAGATCCCCTGGGGAAGGGCATGGCAACATGGTACTAGAAGCTCTACTTAGAATAATTAAGCAAGATAACAGAAATAAAAGGCATTCAAATTGACAGAGAAGTAGAATTATCTCTGTCTGCAAGTAATAAGATCCTGTATGTAGGAAACCCTAAAAATTACACACACACACACACACACACACACTCTGTTGGAACCAATAAAAGAATTCAGCAAAGTTGCAGAATAGAAAATCAACACACAGGAGCTTTCCTGGTAGTCCAGTGGTGAGGATTCTATACTCCCAGTGCAGGAGGCATGAGTTTGATTCCTGGTCAGGTAACTGAGATTCCCGCATGTTGCATGGTACAGCCAAACACACACACACAGATACACATGCACACACATACATACCACACACACACCACATACACACAGACACACACACATACAAGCACAGGCACACACACACACACACCCCACACACAGATATGCACACATGTATACAGACACAAACACCACCCAGGCATACACAGACACACACTCACACACATATACACCAAACACACAGACACACAAGCACATGTATATACAGACACATATACACACCACACACAGACACACACACCACATACACACATACACATGCAGACACACACACATACACATATACACACATGAGCACACAGACACACACAGACACACACCAGTCATGCTTTAAAAAAAATTAGTTTTGCTTCTATACACTAGCAATGAACAGTCTAAAAGGAGATTAATAAAGCAATTCAACTTACAGTAGCAACAAAAAGAATGAAATACTTGGCAATAAACTTAACCAAGGAGGTTAATTACACTTGAAAACTACAAAACATTCCTGAAAGAAAAGCACCAATAAATGGAAAGACATCCTATGTTCACAGATTAGAAGTTTTAATATTGTTAAGATGTCAATACTACCCACCAAGATCTACAGATTCATCAAAATTTCAACACTTTTTTCAGATAGAAAATTAGTCCTGAATTTATTATGGAATTTTTATCAAGTGACCTGAAATAGTCAAAACAGTCTTTGGAAAAAAAGAATAACATTTGAGAGCTCACATTCCTGATCTCAAAATTTGCTATAATTCTATGACAATCAAAACAGTTTGGTACTACCATAAAGACAGACATATACACAATGCAGTACAATAGAGAACCCAGAAATAAACTTTCATAAATATGGTCAAATAATTTTCTATAAGGGTGCCAAGACCATTTAATGGTGAAAAGACAGTCTTTTAAACAAACAATGTTGGGAAAACTGCATTTCAAAATGCAGAAAAATGCAAATGCAAAAAAGTTAAGTTTGACCCTTACCTTATACTATGTACAAATATTAACTCAGAATGGATCAAAGACTTAAATGTTACAGCTGGGTTTGGCAGTGATTTCCTAAATATGACACCAAAAGCACTGTAAGAAAAATAGTTGAGTTGGACTTTGTCAAATTTAAGAACGTTTGTACATCAAAAGACACTATCAACAGAGTGTAAAGAAAGCCTCTAGAGTGGGATTAAAAAATCATATGTCTTAGATTAATATCCAGAATATATATTTTAAAAATGCATCCCAACAACAAAAAACCAGCAATCCAATTTTAAATGGGCAAAAGACTTGAATAGACATCTCTCAAAGTGTACAAATGGCCACTAAACACATGAAAAGATACTCAATATCTAATCAATAGGGAAATTCATATCAAAGCCATGAGATATCACTTCACATCCATTAAAATAGTTATTGTCAAAAAAAAAAAAAAAAAGCAGAGTTACAAGTGTTGACAAGGATTGAAGAAAGTAGAACCCATTGCTGGTAGTAATGTAAAATGGTACAGCTGCTGTGGGAAATGGTATGGTGATCTTTCAAAAAAACAAAAATAGAATTACAAAATGATCCAACAATTCCACTTCTGGGTGTATACCCAAACATGCAAGAACTCTAACAGATATTTGTACACCCATGTTCACAGTAGCATTATTCACAATAGCCAAAAGATGGCAGCAACTCAAGTGTCCATCAATAGACAAATAAATAAAATATATTGTTTTGTGTGTATGTATATACATACGTGGACAGACAGACAGACATATACATATAGTTGATCCTTGTAAACTTAGGGGTTATGGGCATTGACCTTAGGAGTAGTCAAAATCTGCATATGACTTTACATCTGCAGTTCAGGATCCAAGGAACAATCAACCACAAATCATGTAATATCATGTAGTACACATTTAGTGAAAAAGATCTGTATATAGGTGGATCTGCACAATTTAATACCATGTTGCTCAAGGGTCCACTATGTGTGTATATGTATGTGTGTATATATATTTGTATGTATATACACACAATAGTATTTATCTGAGCCTTTAAAAGTGATGAAATTCTATAACACGTGCTACAACATGGATGTACCTAGAGGACATTATGCTAAGTGAAAAAAATAAGCCAGACACAAAAAGGCAAATATTGTATGATTCCACTTTTATGATATACTTATGTCAAATAGGGACAGAAAGTAGCACAGTGATTGCCAGAGGCTAGGGGTAGAAGGGGGTGGGAAGCTGTCGTTTGATGAGTACAAACTTTCATCTTGGGAAGATGAAGTAGTTCTGGAGGTAGAGGCTGGTGATGATTGTGCAACAGTATGAGTGTACTTAATGCCACTGAACTGTACACTAAAGAAATGGTTAAAAGGGTAAATTTTATGTTATATATATTTTACCACCAAAACAAACAAAAATCTCAAGGTCAATGTGCCAAGCGTGGAATTTAGAATGACAGCAAAAAGCCATTTTGAGTGGCTTTTTGCACTTGTGCTAAGCATCTGATCAAGACAAATATAAGTACGGAAGATGGAGTGAAACTGGCTGTAGTTTTCAGCTGTAGTTATCTTCCAACAAGTTAGGACAGCATGCTTGTTGTATGAGTCCTGTCTTGCTAGTTTCATTGGAAATGAATACTGTCCACATCAATGGAGAGTTTTATTAACTAGGGTTTATTGGGTTCACTAAAACAGTCCATTATTTAACAACTCAAAAGGTTCTTCAGCTGCAGACATCTTCTGTCACTACAGCACTGAACAGAAATTCATCTAAGATGGTCTGTAGATAAATTCTTAGTACAAGGAATGCATTTTCCTGCGAACATGCTGGAGCCTCCACATGGCCCTTAAGAAGACACTGACCTCTTTGAAACTGGGGCTGCAAGATCCAGGGGACTGGGGGCAACTTCCAGTTTCACAGATTTTTTCTGAACTCTGGTTCTCAAGAAAGACTAAATGAAGGACTCATCGGAAGACTCAGAATAGAATCTGTCACATACCAGTCCTATGAGGTCATGCACAATCTTGTGGAGGCATCAGGATGAAGGAAGACAGATAATCACAGCCTCTTTTAACATGATTTATTGGCTTCTAGAGAGACTTTAAGACTGGAAAAATTCTCTTCTATTAAAATATATAGACCCGTTGGACTCTTTTAGACTGAAAATAACAGTTAAATCCTAGGATCAGGACTAGCATGCATTAGGCATGCATTTCCGACTACCCAGGCTCCTTCAAGCCAGCTCAGGTGCCATGAGTCTCCCAGCCAATGCAGAGGGAGAATTTGTATTCCAAGATCTTTACCTTTGACCTCTTTCTGTCTAAAACATAAAGGAGCATCATCAGGGGTTTTAGAGAGCCTATAGCTTCATGTAAGCTTCTTCAGTTAAAACCAGTGAGTTTCCCATGTGGACGGAGGTCATTTCTCGACCTCTTGAATTCTTCATATGTTATCATCAAGGTGGCTGCTTACTTATGAATTAGCTGTGTGTTTTCTGGGATCAACCACCTCCTTGGAAAGCTTACTGCATCTCATGCAAGAAACTTGGCCTCCATTCTGTGCTCTCCAGAGACAGCTGTGTGAGTTTCAGGAGCAATAATTCAGGCAGAGGGTCCTCTGTGGTCAGGGGAGCCCCGAATTTGGATAAGATTTCACTTGAATATTCATCGGCTTTAGTAATTTGGTTATAGTAGGAGAAGACTCTTAATTCCAAGGGGTCAAATATCCTCCTTGAAACAAAAATGGAAAAGATGAACTGACTCATGGAAAGAATTTTGTGATAAACCTCATATCCTGGGGCCGCTTTTGTAATAGTACCTCTTCTTCTCATCATTCATTTCCCTTGTGTGTGTCTTGAATAATATCATTTTTAAGATTTCTCTGTCAGCAACCCAAGTCAAGGCCTCTAGAGGAACTGGTATATTGTTTGAAAGACCCATGGGCCCTCTGTTTCAATGAAATGTAGGAGTAAAGAGGATATAAAGAGCAAGATGTCTATTGGGGACAGACAGCCTTAAGCCAACAGCACTCTGGGATTCGAATTAAGAGACATCATCCCAACGGAGATATTTAAACAGAATGGAAGTTAAATGGTGTTTGGAAGTTAAATGGTGTTAGTAGTTACATTGGAGAAGGAAATGGCAACCCACTCCAGGATTCTTGCCTGAGAATCCCGTGGACAGAGGAGCCTGATGGGCTGCTGTCCATGGGGTCACACAGAGTCAGACGTGACTGAAGCAACTTAGCAGCAGCAGCAGCAGCAGTTACATATACAGATGGCAAATAAGCATATGAAAGAATACACAACATCATATGTCATTCAGTTCAGTTCAGTCGCTCAGTCGTGTCCGACTCTTTGCGACCCCATGAATTGCAGCACGCCAGGCCTCCCTGTCCATCACCAACTTCCAGAGTTCACTCAGACTCGCGTCCATCGAGTCCGTGATGCCATCCAGCCATCTCATCCTCGGTCGTCCCCTTCTCCTCCTGCCCCCAATCCTTCCCAGCATCAGAGTCTTTTCCAATGAGTCAACTCTTCTCATGAGGTGGCCAAAGTACTGGAGTTTCAGCTTTAGCATCATTCCTTCCAAAGAAATTCCAGGGCTGATCTCCTTCAGAATGGACTGGTTGGATCTCTTTTCCCATGAAGTGATGGGACCAGATGACATGATCTTCATTTTCTGAATGTTGAGCTTTAAGCCAACTTTTTCGCTCTCCTCTTTCACTTCCTGCTGCTGCTGCTAAGTCGCTTCAGTCGTGTCCGACTCTGTGCGACCCCGTAGACGGCAGCCCACCAGGCTCCCCTGTCCCTGGGATTCTCCAGGCAAGAACACTTAGGGAATTGCAAATTAAAACAATGGGATGGCACTACATACCTCCTGCATGCGTGCTAAGTCACTTCAGTCATGTCCGGTTCTTTGCGACCCTATGTACTGTAGCCCACGAGGCTCTTCTGTCCATGTGATTCTCCAGGCAAGAATACTGGAGTGGGTTGCCATGCCCTTCTCCAGGGGATCTTGCCAACCCAGGGCTTGAACCCGAGTCTCTTATGTCTCCGGCATTGACAGGCCAGTTCTTTACCACTAGCGCCACCTGGGAAGCCCCTAGAAAGGCTAAAATCCAGACATTGACAATGCCAAATGCCAACAGTGAAAAGATCAGTGGTCATCACAGATTTGGTGAAGAGAAGGATGAATATGGGGAACACACAAGATTTTTAATGGATCTATAGGAACTCTGGGCTTCCTATAGATCCCAGGGACACAGACTTCCATGCCTGGGTCAGGAAGATCCTCTGGAGGAGGAAATGGCAACCCACTCTAGTTCTTGCTGGGATAATCCAATGGACTGGCAGGCTACAGTCAATAAGGTCACAAAGAGTCAGACACAACTGAAGCGACTTAGTGCACACACATGGGAACTCTAATTTTATTTGATTTTTCTATAAATCTGAAACTTCTAAAAAAAATCAAGTGTACTAAAACAAAAACAAAAACAGGAAATAGCTGCTGACAAGAGGGCTGAGACTCCTCCTGCCAACGCAAGAGACACGGGTTTGATCCCTGAGTCAGGAGGACACCCTGGAGTAGGAAATGGCAACTCACTCCAATATTCTTGCCTGGGAAATCCAAGGGACAGAGGAGCCGGGTGGGCTACAATCCAGTGGGTCGCAGAGTCAGGACACGACTGAGAAGGCATACATACACACCCACACCCACACACACACACACACACACGATGCCTATATGCATAAAGAAGGAGCCAAGCAGAGATTTGCATCTTCTCTGTGGAGTATTTGTGTGTTTGTTAAGTAGGAAAAAAAAGTGAGGTTTCTTAAAATGAGGTTCAAGAACCAACTCCATCAAAATCAACTGGGTTGACTATTAAATGAAGACTCCTGAGTCAAAACTATTGACTCAAAGTTTCCTGGAGTGGGATCTGGAAATTTGCATTTAGAACACTCCAGTGATTCCTATGCTCATTAAGGTTTATGACCTGCTGAAGTGAAGTGAAGTGAGCTCGCTCAGTCGTGTCCGACTTTTTGCGACCCCATGGACTGTAGCCAACCAGGCTTTTCCATCCATGGGATACTCAAGGCAAGGATACTGGAATGGGTTGCCATTTCCTTCTCCAGGGGAACTTCCCAACCCAAGGATCGAACCTGGGTCTCCCGCCTTGCATGCAGGCACTTTACCCTCTGAGCCACCAGGGAAGCCCCCTATGACCTGCTAGTTGCCTGGAAAATCTCATGGACAGAGGAGCCTGGTGGGCTGCAGTCCATGGGTTGCGAAGAGTCGGACACGACTGAGCGACTTCACTTTCACTTTTCACTTTCATGCGTTGGAGAAGGAAATGGCAACCCACTCCAGTGTTCTTGCCTGGAGAATCCCAGGGACAGGGGAGCCTGGTGGGCTGCCGTCTATGGGGTCGCACAGAGTCAGACACGACTGAAGCAACTTAGCAGCAGCAGCAGCAGCAGCAGCAGTGTGCCCCATACCAATCTACAATCTACCAGTTGGCACACTCTACCAATCGGTACACTCTACTAATCTGTTGGCATTCTATTTTTTTTATTTTTGTCCACTAAATTCTTACATATATAACAAGTCTGTGAACTTGGGAGCTGGGGATGGAAAGTGTGGGATGGACACATACAAATGGAAGCCAATGAACAGCTGTTTGGAGAAGATTGTGAGCCTGCATCCATCAGAAATGACCAACGGAAAATAGCTCATAAGCTTCAAGTCAAGGAGTAATAAATGATTTCCAAGAAGAGCTATGAAAGATGCCAAAAAAGAAAAAAACAAAACAAAAGCAAGAAAACCACACACACACACAAAACCCCAAACCAAACAACCGAAAATAAAGAACAAGAATATGAAAGATGAGCATTTTCCATCCTTGATGTTACATTAATGTATTGGCCAGATTGTGGTTTCCTATTTGAATAAATTACTGTAACCTGAAACTGAGCTAACAAAGTAAATGAAAGTGCCATAGGAGAGAGCATAAAGTATCTTTCTCATGTGTCCCATATCCTCGTGTATAATAAAATAAGGTCCTTTTTCTATTTACATATGCTTTATTATTGCTTTTAGTACATGTAGCTAGATATGTACCTATCTTCCTTACTCTTATTTACCTCTGAGTTCCTATGTCAAGCACATGCAATGCAGTCTGTAAATATATGTTTTGTTAATTAACTAATTAAAACAGCATCTCAGGATAGAGTCACACTCTCCATTGGAGTGACTGTTACATAAATGAGGATAATTAACCTTAGGAAGCATCACTATGAGCAAAGATAGTGGAGGTGATGGAATTCCAGTTGAGCTATTTCAAATCCTGAAAGATGATGCTCTGAAAGTGCTGCTCTCAATATGCTGGCAAATTTGGAAAACTCAGCAGTGGCCACAGGACTGGAAAAGGTCAGTTTTCATTCCAATCCCAAAGAAAAGCAATGTCAAAGAACATTCAAACTATGGCACAATTGCACTCATCTCACACACTAGCAAAGTAATGCTCAAAATTCTCCAAGCCAGGCTTCAACAGTACATGAACCATGAACTTCCAGATGTTCAAGCTGGATTTAGAAAAGGCAGAGGAACCAGAGATCAAATTGCCAATATCCATTGGATCATTGAAAAAGCAAGAGAGTTCCAGAAAAACATCTACTTCTGCCTTATTGACTATGCCAAAGCCTTTGACTGTGTGGATCACAGCAAACTGTGGAAAATTCTGAAAGATATGGACAGGGAGACCTCAGTTCAGTTCAGTTCAATCGCTCAGTCATGTCCGACTCTTTGCGACCCCATGAATTGCAGCACGCCAGGCCTCCCTGTCCATCACCAACTCCCAGAGTTCACTCAGACTTGCGTCCATTAAGTCATCCTTCCTCTTTTTTTTTTCTTTTCTCTTTTTTTAATTTTAATTTTTTAAACTTATTTTTTTCTACATTTATTCCTTTGTTTGCTTTTGCTACTGTTCTTTTCCCCTTGCAGTTAGCCTTTAATGTATATAAATCTTCCTTATCTACCTCCATTTAACTTTGCATATCTATTCTTTCTTTTCTTTCTCTTCTTTCCTCTCAACATATTTGTTAGTTTTATTTTCATTGCTTCATTTCTCAATTGCCATCTTGCTTTAGTCTTGTTTTCCAGTTTGTGCTTTAATTAGTTTTGTTCTTAACTGGTAGATATAATTTTTGGTTTCCTTTGTTCACTGGGTCAGTCTACTGTACTTTATTTTTGTTGGACTGTTTTGATTTTGCTTATGGGTATATGTGTATATTCCATTATTTTAATTATTATTTGCCTGACTTTGTAACTGCCATTTGTCTGGGATTCAAGTTTGGTTTCTCAGTTTTGAATAGTTGTTTTAATCTCACTTAATGCCATAACAAACCACTTGTGGAATCTTTGTTCCTGACCAGAAACCCAGCCCTGAGCCTTTGGAGTAGGAGCACTGACTCAAAGACCCTAGACTACCAGAGAACTAACCCTAGGGAGGATCAAACAGTGAGAACTGACACAAAGGAAACCACCTGAATACATACAACACCCTGCACCACCCAACCACCCGTAGCACCCTGTGTGGGATGCCTCATCTAAACAACAAACAAAACAAAAATACAAACCCAATCATCAGCAGACAGGATTACCACCTTACTCAGCCTTGCCCATCAGAGGAAAAGCAAACAAACAAACAAAATGTTAGCCTAAATCTCACCCTATTCAAACCTCACCCAAACCACTGGACCAATCTTCAGTTCAGTTCAGTCGCTCAGTCGTGTCCGACTCTTTGCGACCCCATGAATCGCAGCACGCCAGGCCTCCCTGTCCATCACCAACTCCATGATGCCATCCAGCCATCTCATCCTCGGTTGTCCCCTTTTCCTCCTGCTCCCAATCCCTCCTAGCATCAGAGTCTTTTCCAATGAGTCAACTCTTCGCATGAGGTGCCCAAAGTACTGGAGTTTCAGCTTTAGCATCATTCCCTCCAAAGAAATCCCAGGGCTGATCTCCTTCAGAATGGACTGGTTGGATCTCCTTGCAGTCCAAGGGACTCCCAAGAGTCTTCTCCAACACCACAGTTCAAAAGCATCAATTCTTCAGTGCTCAGCCTTCTTCACAGTCCAACTCTCACATCCATACATGACCACAGGAAAAACCACAGCCTTGACTAGATGGACCTTAGTCGGCAAAGTAATGTCTCTGCTTTTGAATATGCCATCTAGGTTGGTCATAACTTTTCTTCCAAAGAGTAAGTGTCTTTTAATTTCATGGCTGCAATCACCATCTGCAGTGATTTTGGAGCCCAAAAAATAAAGTCTGACACTATTTCCACTGTTTCCCCATCTATTTCCCATGAAGTGATGGGACCAGATGCCNTCTTTTAATTTCATGGCTGCAGTCACCATCTGCAGTGATTTTGGAACCTCCAAAAATAAAGTCTGACACTGTTTCCACTGTTTCCCCATCTATTTCCCATGAAGTGATGGGACCAGATGCCATGATCGAAGCCAGGGAGGCCTGGGGTGCTGCAGTTCACGGGGTCGCAAACAGTCAGACACGACTGAGCGACTGAACTGAAGTGAACTGAGTGTCTTGAAGAAGAGAAGGAAATGGCAGCCCACTCAAGTACTCTTGCCTAGAGAACTCCATGGCCAGAGGAGCCTGGTGGGCTGCTGTCCATAGGGTCACAGAGAGTCAGACACGACTGAAGCCACTTAGCATGCATGCATGCATTGGAGAAGGAAATGGCAACCCACTCCAGTACCCTTGCCTGGAGAATCCCAGGGACGGAGGAGCCTGGTGGGCTGCCGTCTATGGGGCTGCACAAAGTTGGACACGACTGAAGTGACTTAGCAGCAGCAGCAGCAGTGACTTGAAGGGGAGCGAGTGATATTTCTGGATTATGGTGGCATTCTGTTTCTCATACATTTATCACGTGAGCATGCTCAGTTGGTAAAAATTTATCAAGCTGTACACTTCTAAAGTGTGCACTTTTCTCTGTAATACACTCTAATAATATTTTGTTTATAATCTCAGTAGATACACAAACCCTAAGAAGTTGTCAAGGAAGCTATTATTATGTCTCTATATTATAACTGAAAAAAAAAATGAGGTAAAGAGAAGATAAATAACCTTTTAAAAGTACATAAATTACTTTTTACTTTGTGAATCAGGGCTAAAACAGTGCTTTATTGTATTGAAGGTGAAGAAATGTTATGCCTTGTCTTAATTATGTTTGTTTTTTTCCCTCTCAGTAGGAAGTGGTGCTTCAGAATCATATGGTACTAATTATATACCAATATCTCATACATCCCAATATTCAGGTAGAAAAAAATGAGTAAAGATATATTTCACTTCTGTTAGTAGAAGTAAAAATAAAGTATACAAAAGTTTATTATTCTAAATTTACCAAAAGAAGTAACCATCTAAAATCGTTGACTAATAAATTTTTTTTCTAAACCAAACAACCAATCACATCATCAAGTAAAATCTTTATTTTATATACAAAATTGTATACCTAAAGTTCTCATTTTCCATGTAAGAAAAACTGAGCAGAAGTGAGCTATCGTACATGGAATTAACTACCAGGGCTAATACTAAAATAAAGCAAAAGAAAAGATGATTTCGTCCACAACTAGTCTTGGTATAAATTAACTGGACACATTTTACAATTATACAATCATTAAAATGAACTAGGAGAAAGTGGCAAGCAAATGGTAGGCAAATCAACAATCTACCACTGAATGTCCCCATAAAGCACTTTAAAGTTAAAGTAAAATGTTAATTTGACATGAAATTAAAATGTATAAACAAATTCCCAATAGATGAGATTACTCTTCTCCTTTGTTAGTTTTAATCTTTCTAGTTATCACATGGAAGAGTTTATTCATTTTATTCTTTGAAATGTTTACTTTCTTACTGAAAAGCCAAGAAATAAGTAAAGTCATCTCCAAGATGTTTTTGAAAAATTTAAACAACTAAAACCTCACATTTTAGCACAATTACTATTTTCATATTATCTTGCAGGTGGTTTAAGTGTATTTACATCATGGTAATCCTGAGGTATGTACTTTTTTTCTTTTTACGTGACAATAGCAATATTACACAACCCACTCCAGTGTTCTTGCCTGGAGAATCCCAGGGACAGAGGAGCCTGGTGGGCTGCCATCTATGGGGTCGCACAGAGTCAGACACGACTGAAGCGACTTAGCAGCAGCAGCAGCAGCAGCAATATTACACATGTTCACTGAAATATTTTTAAGTAGTAGAAGCATATAAAAGTAAAGTGAAATTTTATTCCTTCTCACTCTCACTCAGGAGTAAGCACTGTTAACACAACCACCTTTTTTCTGTATATTCATACATACACACCTATTATTTTGTCTTTTGTTACTACCACTTAACATTTGCTGTAAACATTTTCCCATGTGTCTGCAAAATTGCTCTTTTAAAGGTTACATAGCATTCCTTTGTGTGGATGTAGTAATGAGGGCTCTTAATTCTAAGTGACAGAAACCCAGCTTAAACAAAAATAGAGACTTAATGGCCTATGTAACTGGAGTAGACATGAGTGGGAGAGATGTTAGGATTCAGGACTCAAATTATGTTTTCAGGAATGTGCCAGCTGAGTTTCTGTCTCTTTTCGCCTCTTGTGTCTGCTTGTGTCTTGGCCTTACTAGATTTTGCTGCAGCCAGCCGGAATTTCCCCATGTGGCTGGCAACATGGAGTTGTATTTTTCCAATCGTTGACAATAGAAGCAAAAGAATGTCTTCCTAACTAATTCTAAAGGAAAATTCCTAGGAAAGGACTTTTATTGGCTCATCCCTAAAGCAATCACTGTGTGCTGTGGAAATGGGACAATTTGATTGGTCACTTTGGGTCATGTGCCTACCTTTATGTTTGAAAGGGATGAAGGAAGTGATAGGGAAGAAACATGCTTAGCAGCCAGAAATCATATCCTTCATAGATACTGTGTCCTGGGCTTTGAGGCTGTTTTGGTATTTTGCCTGTGATTAATAATCTTGAGAATACCTTCAAGATGTTACTCCTATAGGATTTTTTCTTTATGAAAAATTCTTTGGTGTAGAATTCCTGAATCAAACAGTATCACACAGATATTCCTATGGTTCTTGCTATATGTTGTTTTATTGTTTTCCAAAATAGTTGTACCAAAGAAACATCTAATAAAAAATGAGGGCCTGTTAAAAATTTAAGTTCACTTATTAATTCAACAAACATTTGTTCAGTTATGTGCCATCCATCCAACATGTCTCAGAGTTAGGGAGTCAGCAGTGTCTAAACTCAAACCCATCTGAGCAATCCGACTACCTTATAGCAGGAAGAATACACATCAGGAGATAATGAGTTCAGTTTAGAAGTCCCTGTGGATCTTTGTGGGTGGGCAAATGGATCTATCAACTATCAACTTTCCTAGAATGGTTTTAGCCATTTTGAGTTGTCCAAATGACTATTTTTCATTCAAAATTTTATTCAAATTAACTTCACAGATGCAATATAAATTGTAATCTGAGGCATCATCATCCACAAGCTAGCTTCTTTGATTCCTTGAGGTTTGGTTTGCTCATTTCTGGCTGGGAATACCTGCCAAGCTCTCTCTTCAGGGTCACTGAGGGGATCAAAGGTGAAGAATGAGGGGTCAAGGAGACTGGGTGCCTAAGGAGTGATGAGAAGGTTTAGATGAGTTAATGTGGTGAATGTGATAGAAAATTTAAAAACTGAAAAAATAAATTTGGGGCGTTCCCTGCTTGCCTAGTGTTAGGATTTCATGCTTTCATTGCCAAGGCCTGGGTTTCATTCCTGGTCAAGGAACTGAGATCCTGTCTCAGTGCCAAAAAATAAATAAATAAAACAAATTTGTTAAACTGTGTAATAGGAAGGTAAGCTATTATTGGAAGAGGTGCTGCAATATCAGCTCTTTTTATATGGAAATACGGCACAAAATTATAACTGTGGAACATAAAACTGGATTTTGAAAATACATCATCAGTTTTGCTAAAAACATAAGGAAAAAACATTTCTGAAAATGCCTCTTCCTTTAACTGGAAGTTCTTGTTAGGTAATGACCATTTTATTAAACATGGCGATAGAAAGATAGGTTAATAAAAACAAATGGATGAATTCACATAGAGTTGCTAATTTCCCTTCATATTTGAGTTAAATGGGCAAGAATTTATCATGTAAGGCATGAATAACAAAGCATGTGAATTGTATTCAGGTTTTAGCATTGACTAAACTTTTTCAGGGTTACAGCCATAGATTTCTTTTCCCCATGACTAAAAGCAAACTTAGTGGTCATTTAGTCTGAGTTCCTTATTCTATAGACTATTTTGGTTTCATTGCTTTAGCAGAAATTTTGAATGCATGCTTCCATTTGGTTAATACTCACCTGTTTAAAAAAGACATGTTGTGGCTATTTTTGAAAGGTACTTAATAGGGAAACCATTAGAACTATTGTTTAGGAAAACATTTTCATTATGGAATCATAAGATTTAAAAATAGTTGGTATTTACACTAAAATGTTCATAAAATGCTTTATGAGTGAAGGCCTCAGTAATCTCTAAAATGCATTCACAGTTGTTTGGTTCCATTATAAGTAGTAGTAAGAATGGAAATTCTAGAATCTCACCTCTATTGTTGTTCAATTTCCAACAATAGGTTCAAAGATTTGCATACTTTTAGGATCCATGAGCTGTCTAGAACCATCTTTCTGGGGCTTGCCACATTATGTGGACTATTATCAAATGGTTGACTAAAAGCCAAATTCTGGCAGAAAGATTAATTAAGAACTTAATTATCACTATCTGCTAAGTACCATTTTGTTTAAGTCATTCTTTATAATTTTCTCACTAAGGTTAGCATATGCAAATATTGTCCATTCTTATTCTCATTGTAGGAAATAGAAGACTTATGGATTCAAATGGCTTCCAAATGATATCCAAACATACACTGAGTCATGGATGACCTCAGACCAAGATAAAGAAACAATTATAGTCAGATGTTTCAGGTAGAAACAGAAAATTCACGAGCTGGCCCATTATCCTTCCTATGTTATTAGGTACATTCTTTAGAAGTAAATAAAGCAAGTGACAACTATAATTTCTGCCACCATTTTGATTGAAGTATGGTATGGAGGATTATTTTCTTCTAATTCATATTTGGTCATGAAATTGTCGTGAAGCTTTGGGCAGTTGACAACACTTAAAACAGACAGAGCCACATGACATGGCCCAAAGTATACAGGCTTTGATGTTGAGCAGACCCTTCATTTGTCATCCTGACCCTTCATTTGTCATCCTGTCATTCATCTAACTTTTATTGAGCATCATCTTTGTGTCAGGCATCACCTGGAAAGTGAAGCTCAAAGAACCAAATCAGACTTGTTATTTGCCCTCAAGGAATTTATATTAGCAGCACGAGATAGGCAACAAACAAATCTACAAAACCTACAAAATGGCAGTCCTGTGCAGACTGAGATGACGTACATAAAATACTTGACATTGTCCTTAACTTGTAATAGACATATTACAAAACAACTTTAATTGTTCTTCTTCATTCAGCTATTCATTCAACAATTTTTTTCAGTGCCAGATAAGCCTCTGGCCCTGTTCTGGTGATGCACGAGAGTCAAGGTAGTACAGCGCATAGCGCAACCCTCAAGAGCCACCATATAGGACTTCCCTGGGTGACCAGGGGTTAGGAATCCACCTGCCAATGCAGGGGACATGGGTTTCAATCCCTGGTCCGCAGGAGGATCCCACAGGCCTCAGGGCAACTAAGCTGGTGAGCCACGACTACCGGGCTGTTGACAACACTCGCCCTGGAGCCCGTGCTCTGCAGCAAGGGGAGCTGCCGCAGTGAGAGCCCCGCACACCTCGAGGAGGAACATGCCCTGCTCACCACGACCAGAGAAAGCCTGCACAGCGTCAAAGACCCAGCACAGCCCCCAAAATCAATCAAGCAATATTCTTTTAAAGTTACCATATAAAAGTTGAAGGGAGAAGAGTGGAAGGGAGTAAATCAATTCCATAGATACTTTCTGCATAAGGTGGAATTGAATATGGAACAGGAAGACAACTAGACCTGGATGAAAGGATTGCTCCAGGAAATGTGTTGGTGAAATTGGCTGTCATTGAAGTGTAGTTTACCACGCAGTAGATTTACATGAATTATTTTTGTTTGTTTTTGGCTGCTCCATGTAGCTTGTGGGATCTTAGTTCCCTGACAATGAGGGATGGGACTTGGCCCCGGGCAGTGGAAGCTTGGAGTCCTAACCACTGGACCTCTAGGGAATTCCCTACATGAATTTTTCCAGTAAGTTTTGGCACTCAAGTTTCAGAGGACAGAAGACTGTGGGGTGACTCAGAATTAGAAATCAGTCTGGCAAGCAGGAGAGACAATCAAAAGGTCAAGAGGAGCAAGAGAAGGCAATATTAAAAATGCCAGACCCTTGAGTCCAAGCTGGTGAACCTTGCTAGAGAGGTCAGGGAAATCAGAAGGAGATGGCTGTCAAGATAGGGAGGAAGAGAAGGAGAGGGGTCACAGAAGGTGGAGGGGTGTGCTCAATGTTCAGAGAAGGAGTGGACAGTATCAAAGGACAGAAGTCTGTGGTCAGAGGAAGGGAACTCAGAATCTTGACATATAATTTACACCTGTCTCAAGTGGTGACCCCAAGTAGAATCGTATTAGGGCCCAGTGTGGCAGTCGTGAGATCTATTGCTCACATCCTCCTTTCCAGAAAGGACTTGCTATTCAGCTTCAAGAAGTGTGGTTAGCTGACAGCCTCTAGCTGTCTCTCACCTGCTCTGTGCTGGAGCTGAAGTCACTCTCTTCATGAGATTAGCCCCCAAGGCAATGAATGAGCAAGGCAGTGGTGTAAGAACTGGCCATTCCCATCCAACGCGGACTCTTGGAACTGGCCATCAGAGCTCTGTGCTCTCTGTTGGGCTGCTGAGAAAGCACTGCATTCTGACCACTCCCCTCCTCAATCCTGTTCACTCCCCTTTCCTTTTACGAGGGTCACACCCTCAGAAAACCTTTTTCACTCCTAACTTTATCTCACCATCTGTTTCCAAAAGAACTCACTATAGAATTTTGACTCCTGTCACGTCCATTATCTTATTTTATACCTATAATAACTGAGGTGGTAGAGATAATAAGAACAACCATGACTTCACTTAACAAATGGAAAAACTGAAACCCAGGACACTTAAGTAAGCTGACCATGCTTACACTGCTGGGCTGTACCAAAGGTGGATTAGAACCTTGCTCCAAATCGCTTCCAAGATTGGTGCTCTTTACCCCTGGGGGATGTTAAGCAGAATAATGAGTGGCAACAAAAAGTGCTAAAAGAAGTCACAATTGGGGATCTGCCAAGCTTTGTAGAATTAGCATAAAGTAGAAAAGTAAAACATCATAGTTGAAAACAGTTTCACCCTTAACATAGTACATATTGTGTAAACAAGAGGAGAATTATAAATTATTCTAAATATTTGTATTCATTTTAACAATTCCTTTCATGTATGTTTAGGAAAATTGTAATGTTAATGTGAGGTGTTTTCAGGTGTTACTTCACTATCAGCGGATCACACCAGTTCAGTTCAGTTCAGTCGCTCAGTTGTGTCCAACTCTTTGCGACCCCATGAATCGCAGCACGCCAGGCCTCCCTGTTCATCACCATCTCTCGGAGTTCACTCAGACTCACATCCATCGAGTCCGTGATGCCATCCAGCCATCTCATTCTTGGTCGTCCCCTTCTCCTCCTGCCCCCAATCCCTCCCAGCATCAGAGTCTTTTCCAATGAGTCAACTCTTCTCCCTGCAATCTTGATTCCAGCTTGTGTTTCTTCCAGTCCAGCGTTTCTCATGATGTACTCTGCATAGAAGTTAAATAAGCAGGGTGACAATATACAGCCTTGACGTACTCCTTTTCCTATTTGGAACCAGTCTGCTGTTCCATGTCCAGTTCTAACTGTTGCTTCCTGACCTGCATACAGATTTTTATAAGAGGCAGGTTAGGTGGTCTGGTATTCCCATCTTTTTCAGAATTTTCCACAGTTTATTGTGATCCACACAGTCAAAGGCTTTGGCATAGTCAATAAAGCAGAAGTAGATGTTTTTCTGGAACTCTCTTGCTTTTTCGATGATCCAGCGGATGTTGGCAATTTGATCTCTGGTTCCTCTGCCTTTTCTAAAGCCAGCTTGAACATCAGGGAGTTCACGGTTCACGTATTGCTGAAGCCTGGCTTGGATCACACCAGGGTCAAGTAATTTCTACATCCTAGAGAAGTAGTACTGGAGAAGGCAATGGCAACCCACTCCAGTGCTCTTGCCTGGAAAATCCCATGGACGGAGGAGCCTGGTAGGCTACAGTCCATGGAGTCGCTAAGAGTCAAACACAACTGAGTGACTTCACTTTCACTTTTCACTTTCATGCATTGGAGAAGGCAATGGCAACCCACTCCAGTGTTCTTGCCTGGAGAATCCCAGTGACAGGGGAGCCCGGTGGGAGGTCCATCTATGGGGTCGCACAGAGTTGGACACAACTGAAGTGACTTAGCAGCAGCAGCAAAATAGTACA
The DNA here is from genome assembly GCA_006410635.1 of Cephalophus harveyi. Taxonomy (NCBI): domain Eukaryota; kingdom Metazoa; phylum Chordata; class Mammalia; order Artiodactyla; family Bovidae; genus Cephalophus; species Cephalophus harveyi. Next base: position 80,742 of record SJYT01079436.1, on the reverse strand, counting down.
ATCCCCTTTTGAAATCATACTATTATTAGCTTTTTTAAAAAAAACTACAAACAAGGTAAGTTACAAATAGCAGTTTCTTTACTGAAACCTGCTTGAGCATTCTTTTCTCTTTCCCTATTTTTTCTCTTGAACTTTGAAATAATAAAATGCAAAAACAATTTCATAGTCATTAAATGAAATTTGAGAAATACAGAAATGTATACAGATGACAGTAAAAGTTACCCATAACACCAGTGCTATTAGTATTTTGGCTTTAGATCTTTATAGTCTACCAGTGTGCATACATATGTACCCTCACTTCCTTACTCTGACTCTAACACCATGCTACATCGGGAAGTCGTGACTATAATTCACCCAGGACATTTATGCAAGTCCAAGATCTCTTATATTGATGAAGTCACTGAAATCTACCTATTACTCCCAACATAAATTAACAATATGAAACTTCTTAAATCTCAGCTCTCACAGGTTTGGATGCCAAACTTAGTTTCTCTATGTTTATTTTTGTTGCTATACCCTTGGATTGGAGAAGGAAATGGCAACACGCTCCAGTATTCTTGCTTGGGAAATCTCATGGACAGAGGGAGCCTGGCAGCCTCTGTTCAGTTCAGTTCAGTTCAGTCCAGTTCAGTTCAGTCTCTCAGTCATGTCCGACTCTTTGTGACCCCTTGAACTGCAGCACGCCAGGCCTCCCTGTCCATCACCAACTCCCGGAGTTCACCCAAACTCACGTCCATTGAGTCGGTGATGCCATCCAGCCATCTCATCCTCTGTCGTCCCCTTCTCCTCCTGCCCTCAATCTTTCCCAGCATCAGGGTCTTTTCCAGTGAGTCAGCTCTTTGCATCAGGTGGCCAAAGTATTGGAGTTTCAGCTTCAACATCAGTCCTTCCAGTGAACACCCAGGACTGATCTCCTTTAGGATCTCCTTGCAGTCCAAGGGACTCTCAAGAGTCTTCTCCAACACCACAGTTCAAAAGCATCAATTCTTCGGCGCTCAGCTTTCTTCACAGTCCAACTCTCACATCCATACATGACTACTGGAAAAACCATAGCCTTGACTAGATGGACCTTTGTTGACAAAGTAGTCTCTGCTTTTTAATATGCTGTCTAGGTTGGTCATAACTTTTCTTCCAAGGAGTAAGCATCTTTTAATTTCATGGCTGCAATCACCATCTGCAGTGATTCTGGAGCCCCCCAAAATAGTCAGCCACTGTTTCCACTGTTTCTCCATCTATTTGCCATGAAGTAATGGGACCAGATGCCATGATCTTCATTTTCTGAATGTTGAGATTTAAGCCAGCTTTTTCACTCTCCTCTTTCACTTTCATCAAGAGGCTCTTTAGTTCCTCTTCACTTTCTGCCATAAGGGTGGTGTCATCTGCATATCTGAGGTTATTGATATTTCTCCCAGCAATATTGATTCCAGCTTGTGCTTCCTCCAGCCCAGCGTTTCTCATGATGTATTCTGCATAGAAGTTAAACAAGCAGGGTGACAATATATACAGCCTTGACGTACTCCTTTTCCTATTTGGAACCAGTCTGTTATTTCTCAGAGAAGGCAATGGTACTCCAAGGCAGTACTCTTGTCTGGAGAACCCCAGGGACAGGGGAGCCCGGTGGGCTGCCGTCTAGGGGTCGCACAGAGTCAGACACGACTGAAGTGACTTAGTAGCAGCAGCAGCAGCTGTTGTTTCTACAGTCTGTGGGGTTGTAAAGAGTTGGACATGATTGAGCAACTAACACTTTCACTTTTATCCTTGCATACTACTACTCTGGTCCTTGAGTGAAGAAGCATCTGAAAGATGTTTTAGGTGACTTTTGTCAGTGAAGAAAGCATCACCTTTGAGATAATATCCTGATCATGAAGCTCAAGGCCTGAATACAAGCTGAACCAGACTGCATACTTGAAGTGAACCTGGACCAGAATGAACATCTTGGAAACATGAGAACAAACCAGCTGTGGGGAGCAAGGCTTCAAACAAAAGCCACGTCTGGGTCACCCTGTCCAGTGGCGACTCATTGCAGGGAAGAATCCCATTTGCTTGAAGTCCGGTGCCGGGACAGCGAGTCTCTCTCCTAGAAGTTACTCATGTAGTGGCGCATGACAGGGAGAACTTGGCAAGGTAATAGCACATGCTTTTATGTCACACAAGCAGTGTGTGTAGCTAAGCCATGGGAAATAGTTTTCTCTACAACATTTAAAAATTTGAGATGATGAAAAGAAGAGGAATATGAAATCTGAAGTACATTAGTAAAAAGTATCTGGTAAAACAGAACAGACATTCACAGATTTAAAAATTCTAGGTGAAAGGAGGCCCAAGAAGTCCTCATAAAACTGCATCATTTCCCAGGTTGCACTTAGCCTGTCCTCGGATCTTTTCAGGGGCAGGAGCCTGGCAGCCAACATGGGCCAAGTGTTCCCCATTGGAGTTACATGAGTGCCACCTAGTGTCACTTGTTCATGCTGAAGGGGGTTTGGATACGGTTTAACTGACCTCATCAGAGGGAAGGAGGGAACGAAAGCCCTGAGTGAAGAGGTGATTTAAGAGGCCCACATCTATCTGTTCAGTGGCCGAGCCAGGACTAGGACTCAGGCCCTGGTTCAGGTAGGACAGCTGGTGATAACCTCTGGAGTTTGGGAGTCAGGAGTCCTGGGAGTCAAGAGTCCAGGGAGCTGGACTGTGCTAAAGAATATTCTTCAGCATAAAGCATAAACCTTCAGCATAAAGCATAAACCTTCCAGGGCCTCAGGTGCCCCATGCATTAAACTCCTAAAAGCATACTTGCTTGTTCTGAAAGTCTTTGAGACACATGAGTGACAGAGAACAGAATCTGAAAGTTAGTATAGGTCCCCAGAAGCATTTAGTCTGCTCGTCCATGAACACCTGCCCGACTCAACTGTACAAGTGATCAAGCTATTTCCTACAAGCAAGTGCTAGGGTCCAAAGTCATCAGCCTTGATTCAGGGTGATGCTTCAACCATCACTCTTTGTGATGTCTGCCTTCAGCTTCTACCTTTGTGAACAAAGCAACTCAGACACCATCTAAGAGACAAGGGCCCCTGCAACCACCCAGGCTTTGATTTCCAGAAGTCAGATGTTCTGCAGTTCTCCAAGTAGAGTTTCTGTTTCAAGATTAATCTTGGCCAATGGTACTTAATGCTGACTGCACATTAGCATCACCCGAGGAACTTTCAGAACACCCTTGTGCTTGGGTCTGACCCTAAATCAGCAGAGTCAGAATCCCTGAGGGTATATTCCCAAACACTTTAAAAAACTCCTTGGCCTTCCTTGGTGGCTCAGATGGTAAAGAATCTGCCTGCAATGCAAGAGACACACGTTCAGTTCCTTGGTCAGGAAGGTCTCCTGGAGAAGGGAATGGCTACCCACTCCAGAATTCTTGCCTGGAGAATTCCATGGACAGAGACAGTCCACAGGGTCGTAAAGAGTCAAACATGACTGAAAAAACACTTTCCCTTTCACTTCGGGTTATTCCACTGCTCAGAAGATTGACAGTCACAGTGATGGGCTGAGCTTGCACTGCATAGGAGAGTAGAACAGGTATAAATAGGAAGATGGGAGATAGATAAAGTCATTCCACCCAGGGTCTCAAACAGAAGTTAATATTGATGCATGCTAAAGTGCTCAATAAACAACCGCAGAAAGAACTTGTCCAAAGAGAAATTGTAAATGATGCTGCAGGAATTAACAATCTACTAACAATTTCTGGGTTCTCTTGCTGCCCTTCATAGGAAATATCTAAGATGAACCACAAGTACACTTAAAAGTAGGAGAAGCAGGCAGAGTAAATAAGACGGATCTACTTTTATGTGGATTTTACTTTATTATCCAAAAAATAATGTGGATCTTTTGAAAGAAGAAGGAAAGTTTCAAAACATGAATACTATTAAAGGAAGGCACTCTCTGTCTTCCTTCTTTTCCCATTTTAAATTTCTCATTTCCCCATTCAAATCGTGTGTGATGTATCCAAGAACTCATATAACAAAGGGGCCTGCTATTATATTCTGAAAGCCTGTCCTATCCTATCACTTCTCTGGGGGAAGTGACAGCTGAGCTGGTATGTGAAGTAAGAGCAAGGGGCGTGCATGTTGGAGGCTGTGTGGGTTCGGGGCTTGGGTGTGTTTTCAAGGCAGAGACAGAATGTGCAGAGGCCATGTGTTGAAAGGCTTAGTCCAGGAACACAGAGGAGGCAAGTGTGAGGGGATGGGGAAGGTGCTGGGAGAGGAGGCTAGACGGGCAGGGCCCTGTCCACTTGTTTGCATGCATACACCCCTCGTGCCTTGTGCACAGTCAGTTCACCGCACCTTTTCCTGCTTTGCTCTGACCTACTTCCATCTCACCTTTAGTGAGAGTGACTGAATCACCTCCTTAAGAAAGTCTGAAAGTGGTTTTCCTAACATTCCAAACTCCTATTCTTATTACAAGCATCATGCATGGTTAGTGGAAGAAAGTCTAACAATCTATAGCTGTGGAAGATCAATGCCCCCTCAAATCATGCCCAACCTAAATTGTCACAGTTAATAATTCCACATATTTTCTCAGACCTTCCTAGGTGCATGTCCAAATACACATCTGTTTTTTTGAAAAGTAGAATTGCAGTAGACACATCATTTTGCAACTTGCTTTTCCCCCATCCTTTTGTTTTACTTAAAAATAAATAAAATGGTTAACACGATTCCTGGGGGATAGAGAAGTGACTCGCTATTGAACCCAGCTTTTCAAGGTTAAGTAGAACCAGAACAGACACAAGTAAACTGTTCTGTTAGTGGTGGCTGTGGGGATTTTAAGCGGGGTTTGTTTTTTTTTTTTAATTAAAATTTTTTTTAGCTTTATTGAGGTATAATTGACAAGTAAAATGGAAAGACACTTAAAGTGTACATGAAAAAGTAGTGTATGTGGTGATAATATGATATTATTCATTGATACATATTCATTGTGAGGGCTTCCCTTATGGCTCAAACGGTAAAGCATCTGCCTACAATGCAGGAGACCTGGGTTCGATCCCTGGGTCGGGAAGATCTTCTGGAGAAGGAAATGCAACCCACTCCAGTACTCTTGCCTGGAAAAATCCCATGGATGGAGGAGCCCGGTAGGCTACAGTCCATGGGGTCGCAAAGAGTCGGACACGACTGAGTGACTTCATGTCATTCATTGTGAAAAGTTTCTTCCTGGGACTTTTCTGGTGGTTCAGTGTTTGACCTCGCCTTCTTATACTGGGGGCGCAGGTTCGATCCCGGGCTGGTGAGCTAAGATCTCACATGCCTCAAGGCCAAAAAAAACACCAAAGCATACAAAGGAAGCAATATTGACACAAATTCAATAAAGACTTTAAAAATGGTCCACATCATAAAAAGAAAAAAGATTCCTCATACCTAGTTTTTTAACATATCTACAACTTACAACTTGCTTTTTTTTTAACTTAATATATGATAGACATCTTTCTGTATCATTATACATAGTTTTACCTCATTTTGTTTAGCAGCAACATGGTATTTCTCATATACAGGTACCATCTGATGATGGACAATTAGGTTGACTTATTTTTTTTTTTTGCCATTACAAGCCAGACAATACATCAATGAGCATCCTTGTATATGCATGCGTGCTAAGAGTCTTCAGTTGTGTCTGACTCTTTGCAACCCTGAAACTGTAGATCACCAGTCTCCTCTGTTCGTGGGATTCTTCAGGAAATACTGGAGTGGGTCCAAGGAATCTTGGCAACCCGGGGATTGAACCCACGTCTCTTGTGTCTCCTGCATTGGCAGGCAGGTTCTTTACCACTAGCACCATCTGGAAAGTCCATCCTTGTCCATACTCTTGCTCAACTGTACAAATTATCTCTATAAGATAAATTCTACAGAGAATGTTTAGGGTGTGCATATTTTAGATATTGATGAGTATTTCCAAGTTCTAACCCCAAAACTGCATCAGTTCACCTCCCACAGTGGCATGTGAGAGTGCCCATTTCCATCTCTGTCTCTTGACTCGTTACCTCTCATCCTACAGAAAGAATCAGAAGCAGAATTTCACAGAATTTGTATCCTTAGACCTAACCCACGTTTTGGGCCACAGCGTTATTTCCAGCTGCCTAATATACCCAAATTCCATCAAACCTCTATCCCCAACAGACCCCTCCTGAGGACTCTGCTCCTGCTGTGGCCACTAGCGTCTGGACCACACCCCCCTTCTCTTGTCTCTCATATCTGATCAGGAACATGGTCTCTCATCATCTTTCTCTTCCCACAATCTTTCTCACTCATTACTTTCCTTGTGGCTCTGTGGCTCATACCCCAGTTTATGATCTTATCGGCTCCGGGCAGATCACCCTATCTCTGATCTCTTTTACCTTCAGTCCAACTGAACTCAATCCCCTGGACATCTTTGTAAAACTCTCCTTGGGTCATAGAGCCTTGTCCTATTTGAGAACTTTCAGTTACTCTTCATTCCTGCCAGATCCTAGCTGAGCTGTCTCTCCTGTCACTGGCCTACTCTTGGAACCACCAACATGCCTGGGGCTTTTCTGTATTTGATGGTGTCAGTCCCTCCCTGAAGTTCTTTTCCGTCTATCTCTGCCTACCCAGGCGCTGTCTACCCAGTGAGCCATAAACATGTCTGGGGAAAGAGCTTTCTAGATGGAGGGAGCACTGGAGTTGCAGATTATGTAGAGCTTGGTAGGACATTGTCAAGACTGTGACTAGATAAAATTTAAGCATTATCATTATCTGTGAATGTAGGCTTTGTTTCTGCTGATAGATTGTCACCAAGTGCTTCATACAAATCGATGATTTAAAAAAATGATAAAGTTTTTATGGCAAGGAGAAATTATTTTTCTTCAGGTTAAAAATGATGACACAAGATTTTTGCCTCTCCCAGGAAAGATTTCATTAAGCAGAAGCAGGAACATCCAATTGAGCAACGGCACCTACTTGTGATATATATATGAAGACCCTGACGTAATGGCCTGCCTCTTCTTCATCTTTTGTGTGTCTTCATTAACTTATTTTTTTTTAATTTCATACAAACATGACAATCATTTCTACTTCTAAAGAAATGCTTCTTAAATTGTAATAGAAACTACTCGCCTATTTGATCTAACTTGTATCTGGTTTCATATTTATTCATTACTAATTCGTAAAGTTGTTGGGAGGATTAAATGAGTTAGAAGTGCTTAGAACAATGCCTCTGTGCGAGTGTGTGTGTGTGTGTGTGTGTGTGTGTGTGTGTGCGCGCGCTCAGTCACTCAGTTCTGGGGTTGTCTTTTCCAACCCCGTGGACTGTACCAGGCTCCTCTGTCCATGGAATTTTCCAGGCAAGAATACTAGATCAAGTTGCCATTTCCTCCTCCAGAGTATCTTCCAGACCCAGGATTGAACCTGCATCTCTTGCATCTTCTGCATTGGCAGGCAGATTCTTTACTACTGTGCCACCTGGGAAATCAGAACAATGCCAACACATAGTAAATATTCTTTAAGTGTTTGCAGTAACAAGGTTACACACACACACTCACACACACAATCCATTCATCCATTTACTCATACAACAGGTTACAGCTATGTATAAAAGACTCTGCTAGGCACTAGCAGAATATGTAAAGACATATTAAGCTGGTCCTACGGATATAATGTCTAGCAGAGAAACAAATACATAAGCATATAAATTTTGAGGTATATTTAAGGGGAAGTGGTAGCAAAAGGCAGGGGTGAATAATTCTGCTTGAGAGAGAGGGTTACAAAGAAAATGTTGCTCAAACCATGTGGCTAAGTGTAACCAGTTGAAGGAAGTTAGACATAACAAAGAAGAGGAAGTAAATTTTAACAAAGACATAAAGTGGTGGAGCAGCAGGGCATATTCAGTTCAGTTCAGTTCAGTTGCTCAGTCGTGTCCAACTCTTTGCGACCCCATGAAGCGCAGCACACCAGGCCTCCCTGTCCATCACCAACTCCCGGAGTTCACTCAGACTCACGTTCATCGAGTCGATGATGCCATCCAGCCATCTCATCCTCTGTCGTCCCCGTCTCCTCCTGCCCCCAATCCCTCCCAGCATCAGAGTCTTTTCCAATGAGTCAACTCTTAGCATGAGGTGGCCAAAGTACTGGAGTTTCAGCTTCAGCATCATTCCTTCCAAAGAAATCCCAGGGCTGATCTCCTTCAGAATGGACTGGTTGGATCTCCTTGCAGTCCAAGGGACTCTCAAGAGTCTTCTCCAACACCACAGTTAAAAGCATCGCCTGTAAATACGGAATGGCTGAAGCATATGTTGAAAGGGAAGAAGGGAAAATGCTTGAGGTTCTGAGAGTACTGTATCCATGATAAAGAACTTAGACATTCTCTATAGAGAATAATGAGCAATTGGAGGATTTTAGGTAGAGTTCCATTTTAGAAAATGCAGCAAGGGCCACAAATTCAAATACTTCTTCTGCTGCTGCTGCTAAGTCGCTTCAGTCGGGTCCGACTCTGTGCGACCCCATAGACGGCAGTCCACCAGGCCTCCCCGTCCCTGGGATTCTCCAGGCAAGAATACTGGAGTGGGTTGCCATTTCCTTCTCCAATGGATGAAAGTGAAAAGTGAAAGTGAAGTCACTTAAGAGGACCAAGCCAATGACAAATGTATAAATTGGGGGCTAGTCCAAAGTGGTGGAAGAGACAAACTGAAAGTATATAAAGATATTCAAGTGATTAAAAATGACAGAATAAAAGTTGCTAAGCAAATCTGAGGACTGTCAGTATGAACTCTGGATATAGAGTCCATGTTGACTGGGGATGACAGTGGAAGAAGTTTGGAAGCTAATTAAGGAATCCATTCATGTAAAACATAATGAGAAACAAAAACAACAGAAAAACTGGAGCATGGTGAAGAACTAGCTGGCTTGACAACTATGTAGGGAGGAAAATCTGCCTAGGTCCATGATGACCCATGGGGAGGAGGAAAGGAAGAAGGCTAGAGTAACTCTCAAGTTTCTGGCTTAGATGACTGGATGAATAAACGTAATAAAACCATTTACCTCTATAGAGATGATATGGACTGGGGAGCAGGTAGACATAATGTATTTACATTTAGAAATACTGAGTTTGGAGTGTTTGTGGGTCATCCAAGTGCAAGCTCCAGTAGATGGCTAGATTTACGATGCAAACTATAAAAGGCCAGCATTGGAAATACAGACCTAGGAGTTATCAGGTTACGATGCCAATTAACAACAGAGAAGTAGTTGATACTGTCCAGAACAAAGTATGAGCAAAATTATAGAGAAGAAATTCTTTATCTAAATGTTTTAAATGCTTTTGTTTCTGTGGTAATTTTCACATTCATTCAGTTCAGTTCAGTTCAGGCGCTCAGTTGTGTCCGACTCTTTGCGACCCCATGAATTGCAGCACGCCAGGCTTCCCTGTCCATCACCAACTCCCAGAGTTCACTCATTACATCCTAAGAATTCTTTTTATTTAATTTTTAAGTTCTTGTGTGAATTTGGAATGTAGAAATGACAGTGATAAACTGTGCAATTTCTTTTTTCCTTATTTTCTTCATTTTAAAAATTGTAATATAGTTGACTTCAGTATTATGCCAATCTCTGCTGTAAAGCAAAGTGACTCAGTTATACATACATATATATATATATATTTTAATATTCTTTTTCCACTATGGTTTATCCCAGAGATCGGATAGTTCCCTTGCTATACAGTAGGAGCTTGTTGTTTATCCTTTCTAAACAAAATGTTTTGCATCTACCAACTCCAAATTCCCTCTCCCTGCCCTCCTTCCCCTGGGCAATCACGAGTCTGAGCTCTGTGTCAGTGAGTCTGTTTTGTAGATAGGTTCATTTGTGCCATATTTTATTTATATTTTTAAAAGGTTTATTTATTTATTTATCTGAGCTGTGGTTGTTGGGCTTCCCTTGTGGCTCAGCTGGTAAAGAATCTGCCTGCAATGCGGAAGACCTGGGTTCGATCTCTGGGTTGGGAAGATCCCCCTGGAGAAGAGAGAGGCTACCCACTCCAGTATTCTGGCCTGGAGAATTCCGTGGACTGTATAGTTCACGGTGTCGCGAAGAGCTGGACGTGACTGAGCGGCTTTCACTTGTGGTGGTGTTGCTGCCCGCAGGCTTTCTGTAGCTGCAGTGAGCAGAGACCCTTACAGTGTATGGGCTTCTCAACGCAGTGGCTTTTCCTGTTGTGGAGCATAGAGCCCTAGGCAAGCTGGTGTCTCTTGCATTGCAAAGTGGATTCTTATCCACTGCACCACCAGGGAGGTCTCATTTGTGCCATATTTTAGATTCCACACATGAATGATAGCATATGGTGTTTGTCTTTCTCTATCTGGCTTCACTCAGTATGATAATCTCTGCTGCAGGTGACATTATTTCATTCTTTTTTATAGCTGAGTAGTATTCCCTGGTGGCTCAGCGGTAAAGAGTCCACCTGCAATGCAGAAGCTGCAGGAGATGTGGGTTCGATCCCCGCATTGGGAAGATCCCCTGGAGAAGAGCATGGCAACCCATTCCAGTATTGTTGCCTGGAGAATCCCATGGACGGAAGAGACTGGTGGGCTACAGTCCATAGCTTTACAAAGAGTCAGATACGACTGAAGCAACTTAGCATGCAGTATTCCATTGTGTATATGTACCACATCTTCTTTATCCATTAATCTGTTGATAGACATTTAGATTGTTTCCATATTTTGGCAATTGTAAATAGTGCTGCTATGAACATATCTTTTTGAATTATAGTTTTGTCTGGGTATATGCCCAGGAGTGAGATAAACTGTACAAGTTAGCATGGGTATTAGAGAAATCAGTCTACAAATAACATATTCATAAAAATTGTGATACATACCTGTATTTTTACACATATTGTTAAAAGCATTTATAATGCAATTTCATCTAGTTACCTTATGTGGTTACTTGCTAACTCTTTTATTTGAAAAGACACATGCCTAAAAGGAAGGGTGAGTATAAGTGTATGAGGAGAATGGAGACAGATGATACATAAAGAACAGCACAGTCATTATCTAAGGATATTGTTTATATATTGTGAATGTGTGGACTCACAAAAAGCAGGAAGTTAAGTCTTTAAAATAAAGGCTTATTTCAGCTAACATATTGTTTACTGTCTCTGTTTCTAACCAGCAGTGTCTCAACCCTAATAAAAGCCTTTTATCTGGAACATCTGGGAACAAATTTGGAAAGAGGAAAGAGTAAAACAGGCTCCCACTTTAAAGCATAACCAACCCAAACCCGAGAATGGGTCAATCCCTGTCCAAATGTTTACTTTGAGTCCATCCATATAGCCTATTAAGAGTCAACTTCAATTAGCAAAGACAACTACTAGAAGGATAATGGAGAAATATTATAGTCTCCAGCTCTTTTTTAATCACTGTTTGCTCAACACTTTTAAATGAATTAAAAGCAGATGTTGAAATTGCTGCCAACTGTACACTTGTCATCTGCGAAAGGGAATTAACTTGGTTTTGTTCATCATTAAATTAAATGTTAGGCTTCAGTAGTTTAAAGAGTCTTGGAATGCTGTTCCTGATGGGGTTTTAAAATTACAAATAACTAAAGTAATTTTGAAAATTGTGGAAACATTTGTCCTTGTAAGATAAGGAAAATTCCTGGGAAAGTTTAGAATTCTGAAACTCTCATATGATACGTGAAGGAACAAAAATCAATCTTTTGTTATTCAGCAGGAATTTCTGGACACTATCTACACTTTCAGCTCTGCATTTGGTGTAGTGGAAGAGACAAGAGAACTCGGAAAATGAACTAGTTGTCATTCTCAGAGTTAAAGAATACAAGATACTGTATGAACCAGTGCCCAGATAAGAGAGCCTGCTGCTAGTCCTTTACAAGTTCAGACAAGGTAGAACTTGAGAGCTAATATAGGCAGGAATCTCAGGGGTAAGTTGATTGGACAATGAAGAATCTATAGGGTCTAATGTTACCTCAAGTGGCATCCAGCCTCCAAGATTGCTGTAAATAATTCTTGCCTTTGAGTCTTCAGGCCTTTTTGTAGTTTCCTCCCACACTGAATAGGGCAGACCTGGGTAACCAATGATATGGCAGAAATGATAGAGTGTGACTTTTGAGGCTGGGTAATAAAAAAAATACTGTGACTTTGATCTTGGTCTCTCTTAACTTTCTCTCTAGGGGAAGCCAGCCTCCATGTTGAAAGGACATTCAAGTAGCCCATGGAAAGTCTCATTTGGAGAGCACCACAGGAATCCTGCCAACAGCCAACACCAACTTGTCAGGCATGTGAGTGAGCCACTGTCTAAGCAGACTCTCTAGCCCAGGGAGGCCTTCAGATGATTGCATGACTGCAACCCTGGCCAATATCTTGATTATAACCTCAAGAGACCCTGAGTCAGAACATCTAGCTGCTGCTGCTGCTGCTGCTGCTAAGTCGCTTCAGTTGTGTCCGACTCTATGTGACCCCGTAGACGGCAGCCCACCAGGCTCCCCCATCCCTGGGATTCTCCAGGCAAGAACACTGGAGTGGGTTGCCATTTCCTTCTCCAATGCATGAGAGTGAAAAGTGAAACGGAAGTCGCTCAGTCGTGTCCGACTCTTAGCGACCCCATGGACTGCAGCCTACCAGGCTCCTCCATCCGTGGGATTTTCCAGGCAAGAGTACTGGAGTGGGGTGCCATTGCCTTCTCCA
>SJYT01079436.1:37216-67986 GCA_006410635.1 Cephalophus harveyi | reverse complement strand
CCTTCATTCATGGGATTTTCCAGGCAAGAGTACTGGAGTGGGGTGCCAGAACATCTAGCTAAGCGGCTTCTAAATTCCTGACCCACAGAAATCATGATAAATAAATGCTTATAGTTTAGAGACGTTGAGTTTGGGGATAATTTTTTACGTAGCAATAGATTAATACACATTAGTGGGTGTTCATCTTCACCTAAGAATGCATGAGAATTTAAAAGGATTGCTTGAGAAGGAAGAAAAGATCAACAGCTATGACTGCTTCTGTCTACCCTTTTAAAAGAAATGCTATGATAATACTACAATAAAAGCTGAAATAAACGCTATTACCCATAACATAAAAATTGACCACACAGTTGAGGTAATAATCCTCACCTGCCTCTAGTCCCAACCAGCTGTTTCTATATTGGTGAATGACTTCATCCATTCCAAAATATTTTAAAAACATTCTTCAGTTCATTTCACAAGTATATATTGAGAATAGGCTATGTGTCATAATATGACTTATGTACATCTAATACAATAGGAATTACATAATTATATGGCACAGAACACCAATAAGTGATTAAACATATTTTTGGTTTTTACAGTTTCATTCAAAACAACAAACTTTAATTTTCCCTTTATGAAAATGCAATTTGGTTTTATCCAAGGATAATATAGAATAATACTACCCCTTCCTATTTGGGGATGAAAATACAAATAACTGTGAAGCACGGGCAGATAATACACTCTATGTAGATGACTGGAAATGCATTTCTTGAAGACATATCTTGGAATGGCTCCATTGTGTACCACGTGGTCACAACTAATAGCATTAGCAGGTCTATGAAAAAAGAAATTCCAACTCCTTCTGTTCCAGAAGGATACCGAAGATGTATAAAAGCAGAGAGAGCTCCTAGTATTATTGATGGAATCTTCTTATAATTAGGAGAAAAGAGTAATGTAAGAAAATACATTTAGACAATTTCATAATAAAATCTTCTCTAGCTCTTGAAAAAAGTTTTAAGCAGAGATTTACAACTAGAATTTAACAAATTTTACTGTAATCTCATGCTTATATATCTTTTAAGTTCACAACCATCCAGATAAAAGGTAAGACTTTGAGATTTTTTTAAAAGCACAAAAACACTAGGAAAGTTACAAGCATAAAAACTTGTAGCCAGCTAGAAAATGTTCTTCAGGCATAGTAATATTGTTGTCATCTCAGGAAGTGAGGCATGTTGGGGAAAATGTAGATAAACTGGATCCAGATCAAGAGGAAAGATCAGAAAACTCATGAAAATGAATTTTCTCATTTTCTCTAACTCATGAGTTAGAAAACTAACTTAGCAGACTGGAGATCAACTACCCGATGTGGTGTTTGTCCTTTCAGAAGACAAAACAAGGTGAAGGGGAAGCATGGATGACCCTGATCCAGAGCAAGAGAAAAAGGAAAAAGGGCTTATGAGCAGAAGACTCAACCAACACCGAGATCTGCAATAACTCAGTTCAGTTCAGTTCAGTGGCTCAGTCGTGTCTGACTCTGCGATCCCATGGACTATAGTACACCAGGCTTCCCTGTCCATCACCAAATCCCAGGGCTTGCTCAAACTCATGTCCATCAAGTCGGTGATACTTCTCCTCCTGCCTTCAATCTTTCCCAGCATCAGGGTCTTGCAGCTCTTCGCATAAGGTGGCCAAAGTATTGGAGCTTCAGCTTCAGCATCAGTCCTTCCAATAAACATTCAGGACTGTTTTTTTTTTTTTGATTGGTTTGATCTCCTTGCAGTCCTAGGGACTCTCAAGAGTCTTCTCCAACACCACAGTTCAAAAGTATTTCAAAAGTATTGATTCTTTGGTACTCAGCTTTCTTTATGGTTCAACTCTCACATCCATACATGACTACTGGAAAAAACATAGCTTTGAGTAGATGGACCTTTGTTGGCAAAGTATTGTCTCTGCTTTTTAGTATGCTGTCTAGGTTGGAAATGGCTTTTCCTCCAAGGAGAAAGCGTCTTTTAATTTCATGGCTGCAGTCACTATCTGCAGTGATTTTGGAGCAGAAAATAAGCTCTCATTGTTTCCCCATCTATTTGCCATGAAGTGATAGAATGGGATGCCATGATCTTTGTTTTTTGAATGTTGAGTTTTAAGCCAGCTTTTTTGCTCTCCTCTTTCACCTTCATCAAGAGGCTCTTTAGTTCCTCTTTGCTTTCTGTCATAAGCGTGGTGTCATCTGCGTATCTGAGGTTATTGATATTTCTCTCGGCAGTCTTGATTCCAGCTTGTGCTTCATCCAGCCTGGCATTTCACATGATGAATTCTGCATATTAGTTAAATAAGCAGGGTGACAATACACAGCCTTCTTGTACTCCTTTCCCTATTTGGAACCAGTCTGTTGTTCTATGTCTGGTTCTAATTGTTGCTTCTTGACCTGCATACAGATTTCTCAGGAGGCAGGTAAGGTGGTTTGGTATTCACATCTCTTTAAGACTTTTCCACAGTTTGTTGTGATCCACACAGTCAAAGGCTTTGGCATAGTCAATAAAGCAGATGTTTTTCTGGAACTGCTTTTTCTATGATCCAACAGATGTTGGCAATTTGATCTCTGGTTCCTCTGTCTTTTCTAAATCCAGCTTGAACATCTGGAATTCTTGGTTCTCGTACCTTAGAAGCCTCACTTGGAGAATTCAGCAGCCTGGATTTCAACAAGCCAATCACATACTGCTTTTTCTATGATCCAACAGATGTTGGCAATTTGATCTCTGGTTCCTCTGTCTTTTCTAAATCCAGCTTGAACATCTGGAATTCTTGGTTCTCGTACCTTAGAAGCCTCACTTGGAGAATTCAGCAGCCTGGATTTCAACAAGCCAATCACAAGCAAACACTGCAGAAGAGTGTGGTGCAGCCAGTGCAACATGTTCAAGCAAGAGGAACCAAAGGCATACCAAGTTTCAAAGACCTAAGCTAACAAGCAGATTCCTAGAATTACCACTGGAGGAAGAGGATGACATCTTGGTGGATATCATGAATTCAGAGTGAGTACTCGGTATGACACTGAAAGGTTTGATGAGTAAGGAACAGATGGTATAAATACTTCAGAAGATATCATCACTAAATAATTTCTATTGAAATCTTGTCCCCACGGGGTATATATCAATGTCATATTGATCCTATTGGGAATGGCTATATAATTTGTGGGGGTGCCTAGTGCAAAATGAAAATGAGGGGCCTCCTGTTCCAAAATTATTAAGAATTTCCAGGGCTTCCCTGACAGCTCAGTGGTAAAGAATCCACCTGCCAATGCAGGAGACATGGGTTTCATTCTTGATCCGGGAAGATTGTACATGCCTCAGAGCAACTAAGCCCATGAGCCACTTGTGCTCTGGAGTTGGGGAACTGCAACTACTGAATCCTGCTTGTCCTAGAGCCCATGCTCTGCAATAAGCCTCTGCAATGAGAAGCCTGTACATGGCAACTAGAGAGTAGCCCCCTCTCATCACTAGAGAAAAGCCCACACAACAACGAAGACCCAGCACAGCCAAAAATCAATCAATCAATACATAAATAAAATAATAATAAAAAAAGAATTTCCAGATGTCATGGAGTCCTGTGCTATTGCACAGACTACACGCCCATGAAGCTGACCCTGGCCCTATTAAAGAGAATGGAAGTTGGAAGTTTCATCTTCTACAGAATGAAAAAAATGCTTGAAAATGTCAAGTGATATATTTTTAGTGGAATAATATTTTTACCACATGGAGTATAAAGCAGTCATTGGCTTAATTACTCTCAAGATGAATTACAGTTGAGGGTTAGGATCACCTTAACTGATGAACAACTGTCATGTCACCGGCTTAACAGTTTTAAAAAACATTTTAGAAAAGCTTCTGAAACCCCCCTGACAACAACTGAAGAGACCCAGTAGAGATCCTGAATATTGGGATGGTAATTTGACCCAGATCCATGCCTTTTATTCTTTTTGATAGCTGTCATCTAGACTCTCATTCCACATTAAAAGAAATTTTCCCCATAGGACTGATCATCATACAGACATCCTGGACTTAGAACTGGATGCAATAATGTGGCTCTGTGTTATCTTTCCTTTGGGGAAGAGAATGTTTTTGCTTAGAAATGAAAGAGCTTATTTAATCAAATAGTTTTAAAAATTATGAAACATTTTAGATACCAAGTATAGACTCTATAAAGAATACAGAACACTTACATAGCCTCTTCCCAGCTCTTTAGAAACAAAATATTAAAAATATAATTGAAGCCATTTTCTCTCCTCCCACAAATGTAACTGTGAGAACCACAGAACTTAACAGCTCTGTCCAAACCCTTACACTAGAGACCTGATTAAACACTAGCATCATTTTTCAGCAACTTAAGGCTGTGTCCCTAAGATGACCTGGGCCCCCACTAAACCCCATTAAAATGCCGGACTGAGGAAGTGCGATGGCTGCCAGGAGAATTTACTGATTGATCAAGCCAACACCTGATGTTAGGCTGCTGATCTCTCTTGGAGAGAAAAAAGACTCACAGTTGTGAATCTGTATCTCTACAACTTAGAAGTGTCCTTCTCAAGGCCTGAGAGCCATTCCTTTGAAATGTAATCATCAAGAAGAACAGGGTCTCTGTCTCCCAATCTCTGTGGGAGGGAAGAATCCTAACCTTGAAAATTGCCAGCTAGCAGACACTGCTGGTTTAATCACAATGACACTGACCGATGCTTTGTGATTTTTCACTTGTCTGACTCTAATGAGTCCAGCTCTCTCTGCTCCCTCATTCTCCCTTTAAAACCCCTAATCACTTCTGCAAAAATCAGAATGGAGCTCAGCCCTTTCCCCTACTACCAGTAGTTTCTGAATAACATGTTTTCACTGCTTTAACTAAAGGCTGTCTGTGTTTATCTTTGACAACTGCTATTCCAATTTTTCTGTGTTATTCTGCTACATTTTTTTAAAAAAGCAGACATGTATCTATTAATAAAAAAATATATTGTGCTGCCTATTTTTAAAATCAAATATAAATGACACCATACTTTACCTACCCTTGTTCATTTAACATCATATTTTCCAGATTTATCCGTATTGTTACATGTGGTTCTACTACATCAGCACTGTGTCCAGGTTGGCAAAAGCATCTCCCTAGGTCCATGCCCCGGAGCCTCTGCCCATCCCTAGGCCCATGGATGGTCAAAGTGGAACAAAAAGCCCCTGCTTTGGTGGTGATGGTGGGAACCGAGCTTGGATGTGCAGGCAGAGATGGCCACCAATGTGGAGTGAAGGGGAAGTAGGGTGGGAAGAGATAAAACGTGGCAGCTCTCTCTGCTTGGAACTCCAGAGTTCTAGATTCTAAATTTGGACTTGACTTTCTGTGTTTACATATGAAATATGTTTATAAACATTCAACGTCAAGTCCAAATTTATAATTCTAGCCTTGGTGGCTCAGGCGGTAAAGAATCCGCCTGCAATGCTGGAGACCAGGGTTCGATCCCCGTGTAGAGAAGATCCCCTGGAGAAGGGAATGGTAACCGACTCTAGTATTCTTGCCTGGAGTATTCTATGAACAGAGGATCCTGGTGGGCTACAGTCCATGGGGTCGCAAAGAGTCGAATAGGACTGAGCCACTTTTCACTTTCACTTCCATGTTTATATATGAAATATGTTTATAAAGGTGGGAGCCTAGAACATATCTCCTTTAGCGTTTAGCTAAAAAACAACAACAACAATTGCGTTGTCACCACCCTGCCCGTCCCCGCGGCCCCGGCAGGCGCCGGCATGGAACGGGAAGACCGGTGCTCGAAGCCCGGAGCCCTGCCCCGCCCCCTCTGCCTGCCGGGTTCCCCGGTGCCAGCACGGTCCTGCCCTAGGGGCTAAAGCCAGACTCGGAGAGAGAGGGGTCACGTCCAGGTGCTGGGGCTCAGTTCGGCTTTCCAGCTTCATCCGCCGGCTTCCAAAATATGCTGGAGAAGGGTGGCTTCGGGGCTGGGTTTGTCCGGAGTCCCTGGCCCGGGGAGTCAGAGTGGGCTGCTGTTTAGGAAGGAAGTTTCGCGGATGCAGATCTCAGGCACTGGAATACTGTTAGAGGAAAAGACCGCTTGAGATGACTGCCGTAGCCTTTGCCTGAGGGTTCAGAGGTTGAGCGATACACCTAGGGATGACTCCCTCCCACGTAACTGAGACATTTTTAGTCCAGTTTTCATTTCTCATTTCGCGTTCCAACAGTTTCCATCTTTCGTCTCTTTCACACATCTTTTTCCTTCTTGCTATCTTGCTCACAACTCGATTTCAGAGCTTTGGATGCGACGTAGGACACCGCTGTTGCTGTCNTCCCTCCCACGTAACTGAGACATTTTTAGTCCAGTTTTCATTTCTCATTTCGCGTTCCAACAGTTTCCATCTTTCGTCTCTTTCACACATCTTTTTCCTTCTTGCTATCTTGCTCACAGCTCGATTTCAGAGCTTTGGATGCGACGTAGGACACCGCTGTTGCTGTCCTCAAGCCTTTGAGCGCTTACCTGATTTACAGTCAGGGTTGTGGGGAGGACTTCTGACAATTTTTGGTAGGCTTTAGTCTCCTAGTTGTTAATCTCTGGGAAAATCTCCTATTTTTGAAATAGTTGATCTTCACAGTACACTTTTAGGGATAACATCATTTAAAAAATGGGACCTTTAGAGGCTTGTCGAATTTTTACAATTGATCTAAGTGCATTGACCACAGGTATTAAATAGTTTTCAATTTTCCTGTTTATCATATATGTACAGCTCACTAGCACTCTATTTGTCTAATAATAATAATCCAGGACATTTGTAGACATGGAGTTTAATCCCTCTGAAAGAAATGGAAATCGTTGAAAGGGATAGATAATATAGTAACAGTAATTGAGAAATTCAGCTCTCAGCAGACATCAGGCATCACCTATATGTACTATTGATGTGCAAGGTGTAAGATAAAAACTTACCTACATGTACTTTGTTTTCTCAATTGATTTACCTTGGAGTTGGGGAGCTGTAACGAGTACACTCGGTAAGAAGATAAAATTGCCCTAGTTCTTTGGACGTATTAATAAAAGTGTTGTGAAAGTTCTGGAAGACAGAAACCACGTCCACTTGGAGTCATTGGGGAAAGCTGTATGGGGGTGGGGGTGTTTGANAGTTGGGGAGCTGTAACGAGTACACTCGGTAAGAAGATAAAATTGCCCTAGTTCTTTGGACGTATTAATAAAAGTGTTGTGAAAGTTCTGGAAGACAGAAACCACGTCCACTTGGAGTCATTGGGGAAAGCTGTATGGGGGTGGGAGTGTTTGAATTAGGCCTTGAAGAATGAGTAGGATTTAGACCAGTGCTGTCCAATAGAAATGCAATGTGAACCACATAGTAATTAAAATTTTTCGAGTAGCCATGTTAAAAAACTAAAAAGAAACAGGTGAAAATAATTTTAATTATCTTATTTAATTGAATATATCCAAAACCTTTCAACACGTAATCATTGTTAAAAAACAAACACTACTTTCACATCTTTTTTGTACCAGGTCTTCAAAATTCGATGTGTATTTTACACTTACTGTTCATCTCAGTCCAGTCTAGCCATGTTTCAAATGTTAAATAGCCACTGTGGCTGGCAGCTAAGGTGCAGGGTCAGATTAACAGAGCAGAAAGGTCTCTGAATGAAGTAATAGCATGAGCAAGGATATCGATAAGAAAATTGATGATTTGTTTGGAGAGTAATGACTAGAATGTCATAAAGTTTGCTGTTTTGGAAGAGTGAATTTGTTGTAGTGTAAACTGGCTGTCATCAACTGATGGAAGGCCAGGAGGGAAAGTATTTCTAGAGAAAAGGTGTCTTTGAGGAGCTCTTCGGTTGGGGGGATTGTGAACTTGTGTCTGGTTCAGAGGGGCAAGGACCGTGGAGTGAATGGCTGCTGGTGGTAGCGTTCGTTCTCTTCTAGCGCTGCTGTTTCTTTGGTGAGGCTTCCTGTTTTTGCTCTTTTTATTTTCATGAGTGGAAGAACCCTGAGTGTTCTCTTGATTTTTATTCTCCCTCCATTCTCTTCTAACCTTTATCCTTTTTCTCTACTCGCTCCACTCACTGGTCCCCTAGAAGTGAATTTGAATAGAGTCAGAAAAGACATTTGCATTTTGGAGCCGCAAGTTCAGTAAAGCCTCTGTTCTAACAGTGTTTCTTGTATACACTGGAGCAGCTTTATTCTTTTTTTAAAAAATGCTGTGACATATTTATTGTAATCTTTTAAGATAGAAAGTTTTCTGAAATGTGTTAAACATCTCGTTGTGTAACCGAACTCATCTTAATGGTTTAGGGTCATTCAGTTTACAAATGTGAGTGTATAAGAATAAAACTAGGTCCCTGTCCTTAAGGAATTCGTGGTCTAGTTAGAGGAGGCAGTTTTAAGAACATCATTTACTGTTAAACTTCTGTAATACATTGAGACCTTCAAGGCCTATCTAGGCAGAAAGGGTAGACTATTGCTGTTTAAATGCCCCCCTATAAGCCATCCCTTTTTCAGTTTGCTTTTCATTAGTTTTTCCTGTATGCTTTCTTTATTGTCAGTGGTATCTCACTCTTTGATCCTGATCTGTGAAACTCGGTAGCTAAACTTGTTAAATTATCTGTTTGTTTGTAAAGAGGCTCAGGATGGGGCCCGAAGAACCTAAAAGTACAAGATATCACTTTTACTTATTTACTGTTTTTTAGTTATGTTCTGGATCAATGCTTTTCAGAATTTAAATGTGCATTGGGATTACCTGGAGAGCTTGTTAAAATTCAGATTCTGATTCAGTAAATTTGCTTGGGACCTGGAATTCCATATTTCTATCTGACCAGCTACTGGGTGATGGCATTTCTGGTGCATAGTTCTAGTTGATATGTATCTCCAATGAGTTGGTCAGGGGAATTTTTCTCTTTACTATGTTATATTGTATCATCTGACACATTATACTGTATATATTACATAATTATACTTTAGTTTTAATCTGATTACATGTTTTACCACTGTTCTGTATTTTCTTTCTTTCTTTATCGTTGCTTTGGGAAACTCTGTCTAGTTGTGGCAGGCGGGCACTGCTCTTTGTTGTGGTGCTTGGCCTTCTCATCGCGGTGCCTTCTCTTGTTGCAGAGCACCGGCTCTAGGTGCTTGGGGGTTCTTGGGCTTAGTTGCCCTGTGTCATGTGAAATCTTCTTGGACCAGGGACCGAACCCATGTCCCCTGCATTGGCAGATGGATTCTTATCCACGACAAAACCAGGGAAGACCTGTTACTGTTCTTTAGATCGTGAACTTCCCAAGGGCAGTGCTGATGGAAGGTGGCTCAAATGTTTATTGTCTGAATGAAGATACAGATTTTTGTAAAATCATGTGCAGTAATATACCTAGATGTCATTTCATATAAATTTTCTGACTCCAGTGTTTTTGTAAGCTGTGTAATTGTTTGCTGGTGTAGTACTCATTTTTTTATGGAAATCTAGGGTTATCAGAAACTGCCTCAGCTCTCAAACTTTCTGAAACTGCAGCCATATAAACTCAGAGAGCGTGGAGAAGTCCTTGTAAAATTGTTTACAGTTTGAAATGACTTAAATTTAATTAAATAATATAAGCTACAGATTTGAAAATAAAAGAAGTATTAAATTATTGTAGTTCAGTGATTGGTCATTCTTCTACTGGGTATTGAAGAAACCAGATTTGTGATTGTGGCTTTCATTTTCTGAGGCTTTCTTTCTGAAATAACTTCTTAAAATCTAAAATCTTGATTAAAAATTTTTGTTTTGGTAAACACATTGTGCAACAACTGTTGATATTTTGAGTTTGCTAAGTTAAAATTTTTTGTACAGCTTTTCTTAAATTGTTCCTAAACTTTTGTTAAAATTTTAGAAATATCAGTTTCATAAAGAGGCTGCTATTGTCAATTTGAGATGTGAATAGGAATTGTTTTGAGAATAATGAGGTCTTTTTCGAAGTTTTGTGCACTTTGTAAGTAGTATTCTGTGCTTCCATTTCATAAGCATGGAAATAGAGATTTAAATTACCACTCAGGGATTAGGTGGTAGCAATTTCAGAATGATATGATCAATAAAGAAATACATTTAATATGAAAGAGAATGAAACCTGTTGCTTAGAATATTGATAGCTTGTAGTTCTGGGAAGACTAGATATTATCTTACATAAAATGAAGAGAAAGTGAACCATATTGGTTTGAATTAGGAGTTTTTAAGTTGACAACTGTTTGATTTTGTGAGGGCAGACAGGAGTTAGAAATTATGAAGACTTATTTTGTTTATGCTATTTATATGAATGTTATTATAATTCGGGTTTTACTGGTTTTGGAGGTAATTCCTAAATAAGAATTCACTTGTTCCTGTGGATGTTTTAATATCCACAGGTAAGAGTTAGTAATTGGTTTTTGCATGCTAAAGAAATGTATTCAGTTAATTTATTTCCATGTATTTGTACTCACTGCTAGGAGTACAGGTGCATCCCTATCTAAGTACAGTGATGCAGTTCAGGTAATTCTTCACTAATGAAGTGTACTCTGATACACAGCCAACTCATGAGTAGGTGTCTTCTGAGCAGAATTGATAAAGTATGCCTGACAAGTCATTTCTGCTGCTTATGGTGAAATGTGGATTCTACTTGGTGTAAATCAAAGGCAGTCCAGTCCTCCCACACCATGTATTAAAAAGCAAAATAGAGGTTAGCAAAGCATTCTTAATTCATTAAGCTAACATTAACTAAATACTGGTTATATTCAAACTGCTATGTAGTGTTTTAAAAAAATTGAAACATTTAAAACCAGAACTGTGCATTGTTCTGATTTGCTTTGGCACTGCAGTTTTTTCATCATTTAAAGAGGCAGTGCTTGAAGTGACTTATTTAGATATTGAGAATTACATACAGAAAGCAAATCAGCCCCATCAATTAAGTTCATAAGAGCAAATGGTTGTTTGTTGGGAATGCAAGAGCAGTAAGAACCAATTAAAAGAAAACCTATTTCCTGAAACTTAATGTACATTTATTTTTAAGGGTCTGTCTCACCTTTTTCACCTGAGTTGAGAAATGGATGACTAATTAAATAATGTTTCACATCCTCCTTCTTCTTGAAGATTAAAGGAGTTTTTTCTTGTCTTTAAGCTGACATAGCATTTTGTTGCTTTTTTCATTCCAAACTGAATGCTGTAATGTGTGCTTTCCTTACTTTAAAGCAGTTGTTAGCATAAAACTAGTTGCTGTGGTGGTATTTA
Organism: Cephalophus harveyi; assembly: GCA_006410635.1. Taxonomy (NCBI): domain Eukaryota; kingdom Metazoa; phylum Chordata; class Mammalia; order Artiodactyla; family Bovidae; genus Cephalophus; species Cephalophus harveyi. The sequence goes on along the minus strand of SJYT01079436.1, from coordinate 56,752 downwards.
ATGATTTTAGTAAGAAGAAAACAAAATACTATATGTTTGCATAGAACTTTATCCTTTGTATAATGCTTATATTTACTATCTCATTTTGGCTCTTAGAACAATTCTATGAGAAAGGGAAATTATGAGTTATTGTCCTTTCCTTGTTAGGGCTGAGAAGATAGGCATAGGGAGTTTAGACAGTAGACCCAGTTAGTGGAAAATCTGGGACTTAAATTCATGGCCCTCTAAGCCTTTCTTTCTAAAGTTGATTGCATACACCATGTATAGTTCGCAGATACTTTAACAGACAGATGGAGAGAACCCAGTTAAAACTATGCTTATCTTACAATCACCCATGTGTTCTGAACCTACGGTATTTAAAGATGTGCTTTGTTGACCATATGTGTGCATTATCTGTGGAACCTATAAGGCTCTTAAGGATATGCACAGGCTGTGTGCCACATTGTCTTTCTTGCATCCACAAGAAGGGGTAATTCATGACTTGTGGTGGGATGGGATACAGAGCGTTATATACTATAACATCATATCTCTTTGGTTTTCATGCCTCTTGCCAAAAATCACTTAAATAGATTAGTTTTTTTATGTTGAGATACTGTGGTTACAAAAATCATCTAGATTATATATCTAATATTTTATATATTTAAATGTATTTATGTAATTACATATTAAGTATATGTGAATATATAAATAATGTATATGTATCTATATCATTTGGAAATGAAATTATAATTTATTTTGATTTACTTATTTAGTCTGTGAGAACGCCATAGTGATATTTAATTAGAACGTATAAATAATTATACAGTTTTAATTGCTATCACCTCAGTAATTTTTGGGCTTCCCTGGTGGCTCAGAGGTTAAAGCGTCTGCCTCCAAAGCCGGACACCCGGGTTCGATCCCTGGGTCAGGAAGATCCCCTGGGGAAGGAAATGGCAATCCACTCCAGTATTCTTGCCTGGAGAATCCCACGGACGGAGAAGCCTAGTAGGTTACAGTCCACGGGGTCGCAAAGAGTCGGACACGACTGAGTGACTTCACCTCACCTCAGTAATTTTTTCGTTGTTTATATTCAATGATGTTAGGGAAATAAGAAACTTGCTTTTAAAATAGCTTCCTTGTGGAAGCTGTCACTTCCTTGTGGAAGGGTCATTGTCTCCTTTAAATAGTTTCTAGTCTCTGTTTTGAGGTATAAAAGTGACACATAGAAGGATGTATTCATCTTATGAGCAGTTGAATACCAAACATTCTTGAACTTATTTTGTAGATTCCATTTAGATCTAACCACTGGCATGAAAATAAATTGAGTTCCTTTTTTGTTGAATAAGTTATCACTGATAGATGGAATTCAGGTTAAAAAAATAAATCCATTATGTGTTTCTTTGCCCATCTCTGATCTCCATTGGTAAAATATCTTTGGGAAGAACTGCCTAAAGGTTGCAAAATATTGTCATCTCATTTGCAATAACTGTTCCTTTATCTTCCAAAATAGTGGTTTCATGAAAAGGAATATTGGTGGTCTTTCTTTTCTCATTCCAGTTTTTTTTTCTTTTTATTTATTTTTTAATTGAATTTTTAAATTGCTTTACAGAATTTTGTTGTTTTCTGTCCGACCTCAGCATGAATCATCCATTGGTATCATATATCCCCTCCCTTTTGAACTGCCTCCCATCTCCCTCCCCATCCTACCCCTCTAGGTTGATGTGGAACCCCTGTTTGGGTTTCCTGAGACATACAGCAAATTCCCATTGGCTATCTGTTTTACATATGGTAATGTAAGTTTCCATGTTACTCTCTCCATACATCTCACCCTCTCCTCCCATCTCCCCATGTCCATAAGTCTATTCTCTATGTCTGTTTGTCCATTGCTGCCCTGTAAATAAATTCTTCAGTACCATTTTTCTAGGTTCTGTATATATGCATTAGTATACGATATTTATCTTTCTCTTTCTGACTGACTTCACTCTGTATAATAGGCTTTAGGTTCATCCCCCTCATTAGAACTGACTCAAACGTGTTCCTTTTAGGGCTTAGTAATATTCCATTGTGTATATGTACCACAACTTCTTTATCCATTCATCTGTTGATGGACATCTAGGTTGCTTCCATGTTTTAATTATTGTAAATAGTGCTGCAGTGAACAATGGGATACTTGTGTCTTTCTCTCATTCCAGTTTGAGTAAAGTAGAAATTTGTACTAGAAACAGGTAAGGTGCTATTTTGTGTTGACTTGTGCTGTTTTCGTCCCCTTCTTTCTCTGAGGCAAAAGAGGTACACTATTTTCAGTTTCCAGATGAACTAGTGCTTTGGTTGTTGGGTTGGGGAAAGACTGTGATGCATTTCTTTGTGCACTAAATGTGCTAGAAAATCACCTTGTGTGTATAGAAAAAACAGAATGTTGGGGCTTTTTGCTTTGAGGAAGCATTGAAGAGGAAAAGGATTTAGAGCACTCTCTAAAGTTAACTTCTCATTAGTGGAGAGAGAGTTCTCCCTTTTGTGAGCCAAGTCTTAAACAGTAAATGCATTGCAACGTTACACAGACGGTAAACTCATAAGCACTTTTTTCTTTTAATGCTTGAACAAAAATTCCTGAGTTTATTCTTAGCAGAGGAAGGGGCACCATTGGTATACCATTGGTGCAATTTGATCTACATGGATTATGGGTCAAAAATAAGTGTATGAAAATTTAAAGCATCTGGTCCACTGGTACTGTAGTTAATTTTAGTAGTTTACAGAGCAACACAGTGCTGAAATATTGCAGCTATCTTGTATGCTTGTCCTCTCAAACAAGGAGGACTGGATTTAGCACTTTCTCTAGTTGGCAAAGCTCCTGGTTAAATTCTGCAGATGATTACAGTATTTGCTAGGGGAATCTCCCGAAACTGCTTTGGTAGATCTGATCCTGATAATAGTTTCACTATTTCTTCTTTCAAGCTGGTGGAGTGTTGTTTTTCCCATATGTATATTTTAACAAATATACATTTTGTTAAAATACTGTAACAAGTGTGGCTGACTCTGACAGGAATCCAGGTAAATTCAAGATTTCACAATTAACAACTTTTGCTGTCATGGACTGTAAGGTGTCATGGTCATTTCCAAATGTGTCATCATACCATTTGTTCTTGGAATGCTTTGGTAGTTTGAGATTGATGTTTAAAAACATGTTGCATATTACATATTATGGTCAGTTCCATCCATATCTACTGTACAATTGAATCTGTAACAAAGTTCTCTTCTTTTCACTTCTAACAAATGTCACGCAAAGTAAGTTCAAACAGATCTTTGATGCTGATGTCTCATGAGCTGGGCATTAGGAAACAACCAGAAGTATGATGGCACAAGTGAAGTCTTGCAGCCGCAGCTCAGCATGTGCAGCTCGCCACTGTTACACAATTTGCTGGTGCTCACAAGCTGGCTATTTTTTAGTTTTAAATAACTGATCAGAAGCTTGTGCCATGTATGCATGGAGAAGCTGGCCTCACATTGCTTAACCTGTGCTCATAGTGGCTTACATTCTAAGCATACCAAGGGACGACTGTAGTACTGCTAGCAGTCAGAGGTTTGAACGGTACCCTGTGCAGTGGAAATAGCATACTGAAGGTGTTTACACAGCAAGTGTTGGCTTTTATTGATTTCCCCAGTAATGCAGATGATTACAGTATTTGCTAGGGGAATCTCCCGAAACTGCTTTGGTAGATCTGATCCTGATAATAGTTTCACTGTTTCTTCTTTCAAGCTGGTGGAGTGTTGTTGTTTTTTGTCTTTTTGTTTTAATCAAATAGTAATGTATCTTAGATCTTGACCACTTTGGACACAAAACTAATATTTTTGTAAAAAATTTGTCATTTGGGTTTTCTCTAGTTTCTCTGTACTCTGCATTTAAGCTTAGGTGACTATATACATTCTAGGTCCTAAGTGGTTTTTTTGAACTACTCTACTCTTTGATTTTTAAAATAATAACAGAAAAGGGTTCGATTTTAAAGAAGTTTGAAAGCTAGTAAAGTTGACTTTATTTACTTGATAGACTGAGAATTAAGACAACTGGTTTCCGATCTAGAAAGTATTCTACTTTAAGTGTTTTAGCAACTTGTCTCAGTATGCTCGGGTGACAGAGTCTATTCTGAGTTTGAATAGGCCATAGGAGATCATACAGGCCATCAGATAAGCTGCTGGGAATGATTGCTTAATTCTAGAGCTACTTCATATGTATGCTTTCTATATAAAAAAATATGCTTCTTGAATGCTTACTTTGTCTTTGAAGATTTAATCTTGACTAAATGAAGCGTGACTTAGTATTCCTACACTTGTGTTTGCTCTTATTCTCTAATTTTTGTTTTTTCCACATTTTACTACTGTTTCATTTGTGCCTCATGAGTTGTGACACGTGGACCCAGCAGTGGTTCATGTGAGCAGCAACTCACTGTCTGACACTCTTCTTTTTGGGGAAACAGTGAATCTTCACTGCCTTTGGAGTCTTATACAAGACTGAGCAAGGAAGTTGGGAAAGACAAAGTCAGGTAAGGTGTAGTTATTAAGATGAAATAGAAAGCAGAGAGTGGGAGTGATACTCTAGTAGAAAAGAAGATAATTCATGTGCTGTATAAATACTCTCCTCCTCTTTTGATTAGATGGTATCTGATTCTACACCGTTTTATAGGTGAAGAAACTGAGTTTGTATCTTAGGTCATACAGCTGTTAAAGGTGTGTGGAATCTGATGTCACGTCTTCTGACTTTAAATTTTATACAATTTTCTCTGTAACACACTGTCTCTAAGCCATTATATTCATGTTTCTTGATGCTTTTGCAATTGAGCTGCCATGGCAACTGTTTAGGAGTCTATTTCTTTCTGCTACTTATTTAACAAGTAGTATCAATTTGAGAAGTTAAAGAGGCAAGGTAAACTCTTTCCCTCAGTAACCCTAAGGTATATGGTTTGGACCCTTCATAGTGATGTGCTCTCATCACTGAAATGGTAAATGAAGGTTGACACACAAGCTGCCCCTTAAAGCCCTAAATTAAAGAGTCTGTAAGCTTTTTCTGTTACTTTTTTATTACATTTTTATTTACCCTGATGCTGGGAGGGATTGGGGGCAGGAGGAGAAGGGAACGACAGAGGATGAGATGGCTGGATGGCATCACCGACTCCATGGACGTGAGTCTGAGTGAACTCCAGGAGATGGTGATGGACAGGAAGGCCTGGCACGCTGCGATTTATGGGGTCGCAAAGAGTTGGACACGACTGAGCGACTGAACTGAACTGAAACTTTTTCTGTTATTCTTTTATTGCATTTTTATTGAGATGTAATTTATGAGTCATAAAATACATATTTCAAGTGTACAGTTCAATGGTTTTAGTATATTTCCAGAGTTAAGCAATCATCACCCATGATCTAAGTTTAGAGAATTTTCATTACCCCCAAAGAAACCCCATACCCATTAGTATCCCTCTTATTCCCCTATCACTTCAGGTCCTAATGATCAACCTTCTGTATGTATACATTTGCTAGTTTAGATATTTCATGTAAATGAAATCTTATATGTGTGGCCTTTTTGTCTGTTTTCTTTCACTGAGCATAATTCTCAAGGTTCATGCATGCGTTGCATGTTGTCAGCACTTCATTCCTTTTTATTGCTTAGTATTCCAGTATATGAAAACACATTAATTCATAAGATGATGATGTTTCTACTTTTTGGCTTTTATGAATAATACATACATTTAGGTACTACTTTTTGCTTATGAACAATACCAAGAACTAATGTTACAGATATTTTGTAAAAGTTTTTTGTTGTTGCCTTTCTTAATGTGGTAAAACATATGTAACGTAAAACTCACCATTTTAACAGGTACAATCAAGTGACATTAAGTACATATACAGTGTTGTGCAGCCATCATCATCCCAAACAAGAACTCTCTACTCAGTAAGCAATAGTTCCCCGTTGCCCCCTGCCTGCGGCCTCTGGTAACCTCTGTTCTACTTTCTATCTCTTTGAATTTCCCTATTTGAGGTACCTTATGTGAGTGGAGTCATACACTGTTTGCCCTTTGGTGACTTCTTCCCCCTCACACCCCCTTAGCATTTGTCTTCAGAGTTTATTCATCTTGTAGCATGTGTCAGAATTTCCTTCCTTTTTAAGACTGATTAACATTTCGTTGTCTATATATACCACATTTTACTCATCCATTCATACATTGATGATTATTTGGGTTGTTTCCACTTTTTGGTGTTGTGAATAATATTTCTGTGACTATGGATGTACAAATTCCTGTTTTAGTTCTTTCAGTTCTTTTGGGTATATCCTTCTGAAGTGGAATTGCTAGGTTATACGGTAATTCTCTTTAACTTTTTAAAGAACTGCCAAACTTTCCCACAGTTGACTGCACCATTTTGCATCATTTCCACTAGCAATGCACAAGAATTCTAATTTCTCCGTATTCTTGCCTTCCTCCCCTTTTTTGGATATTAGCTATTCTAACAGAAGTGTTACATAGTATCTTGTTGTGATTTATGTACGAGTTTTTGGTGTATGTGTTGTGTTCTCTGTGGTATACTGCAAACCTAGGAGTAAAACTGCTGGGTCGTATTTTTAGTTATGAGGGGGCTATACTTTTAACTGTTTAGTTTGTGAGGAGTGCCTCTGACTACCTGCAGTGGAGCATTCTCTGGGTTCTTGCTTACGGTTGTGCTCCTGGAAGCACATCTTGGCTGTGCTGGATCTTCATTGCTGCGCTCGGGCTTTTCTGCAGCTGTGGTGTGTGGGCTTCTCCTGTGGTAGCTTCTCTTGCTGCAGACCACGGCACTAGCGTGCACAGGCTCAGGAGTTGTGACTTCTGGGCTCTGGAGCACTGGGTTCGTTGCTCCAGGGCATGTGGGATCTTGCCAGACCAGGGGCTGACCTGTGTCTCCTGCATTGGCAGATGAGTTCTTAACCACTGGACCACCAAGGAAGTCCCTCAGTGTGGTTTTGATTTGTGTTTCCCTAATGGCTAATGATGACGTGTGCCTCTCGGGTGCTTATTGGCTCATTGTGTATCGGTGTTTTTTTTTTTTTTGAGAAAAGTAGTCAGATATGTCGGGAACGTCAAATCAAGGTAAAGATTTGATCATTCAAAGTAACATAGGGAGAGTGGTCCCTCTGAAGTTGTGGGCATTAGAGAAGGAAGAGGGATAATTGGGTGTGTAAGAGAAGGAGGTGAGTGGGAGATGAGGGAGATGTGGTCCCATGTGTTGTCAAGAATACTTTCAGAAAGCTTTGCTGGGACAGGAACAACCAGGAGTGTGGAAGGACAGGAAAGTTTGGAGGAGTTCTTGTTCTTGTTATTGATGTTATTGTTTCTAATAGCAATCCTTGAGCATGTTGGCTCAGAAGAAAGAACAATAGCAAAAGAGAAGTGGAAGAGAGGGAATAACTGGTGGCACATGGCTCCAGAGGAGTCAGCGTAGGGTGGGGGGTGGGGCGGGGGTCAGGGAGATAAGACTCATTGAAGTTACCAGTGTTAGACTAGAGAAAGAATCCCTAGACATCTATGCATGTAGAAAAGAAGGAAATGATGTCTGGGATAAAGATCAGTTACTTATTTTTATTTTGGAGAGTGGCTGAGATCAAAGGGAAGAGAAGTCTGCTGGGTATGGCTGTATTTTCTCTTTGGAATCAGAAATAACGTCACCTGAAGTAAAGTGACTAGGTAGGGGAGTCTGAAAAAAGTGGTGGATAGGAGATTTTCAGGTAGATTGATGCCTAAAAGAAATAAATGGTGAATCTAGGATAGCATCATGATTGTCCCTGTTTGGGAAAAAAACAGTTGTCTCTGTTTCCCAATGAAGTCCTCCTAGAGCAAAGTATGGGGACAGAGAAGGCAGAACTGGTTAGAATAACCCAGTGTAGGAGTTTGCAGCTTTCCGAATGTGTTAGGAAGGCGAAGGAGTGAACTTCAGGGCGTTAAGAATGTGCTTGAAGTCTTAGGCCATGGAATTAATACTGACGAAGCCACATGAGAATTCTTCTAACAAATCTGTGCCACCTTTCACCCTCCACTTTTAACTCCTTACACAGGAAGGAGGACATGGGGAGGACACCCCTTCACCAAAATTAATTTTCTTCCATGCTACAAAAATAGAACCAAATATTTTTACATCTTTTAACTTCCTTCAAAGTTTATCATATACTGTTTGTCTTGCTATAATTCTAAAGCAGCTTGGGTTACAGTGTTTATTATTGGGTGATTTTGCTACAGAACATCAACTCTGGAGAAATTTTGTTAGACTTTAAGTTTCAAAAATATATCATTGATAGATCATCGACAGTATACTGGAATGGGTTGCCATACCGTCCTCCAAGGGACCTTCCCGACCCAGGGATTGAACCCATGTCTCCTATTTCTCCTGCATTGGCAGGGGGGTTCTTTACCACAAGCACCATCTAGGAAGCCGTAAACTATTATGCAAACAAATATTATAGTTTCAAGGTCACAGAGGCAGGAAGACATACATTCCTGCTTCTTTGCAACCCCAAATGTTTGGATTTGTTTTGTCTTAGACCTTCTGAGCAGAGAAGACAATTACTTATTTTTTATATTTACTAAGATAATTAAACATGGGCTGTTCTTGTCTATTTTTAAGGCCTGTCAGACTGTCTAGTACATTTCTGTCAACTTTTAGCTTATAGAGATAGTGGGAAGCCACCATAATCAAAGAAGACTTTTAAAAGCACAACCCACTCAGTCATACTCCACCAGACATGCGTTTTTTTTATTTGAACGTTAGGTGTTGCTTATTAAAAAATGAAAAGAAACTTGCTCTGGGGGAAGGAAAATTCTGAGAGCTAAATACTGTCTCTTGATAGGAAATCGACTCTTAAATGAATTATTTAGCTTCACTGTTTTCAGCTTTTTTACTACATTTATAAGCACATTTGTAATGTTGAAGTTCTGATAACTGAGCCTTTGAACTCCTTGTTCAGAAGGTAACATTACTTTTAATTATTTAGTTTGCGAGAAGTGCCTTTGACTACTTACAGTGGAGCATTTTCTGGTTTCTTGCTTATGGTTGTGCTCCAGGAAACCACATTTGTGGTCCCCTGGGAACAGCATCAGAGAATCCAATAGTGGCTGTATCAGCAGAGAGGTGCTTGTACATTATTATCATCCAGTATATTGAGGGTTGGACATTTTGCCTCAAAGTACTGACTTTGTTGTCTGCAGTAGTAAGGAATTTGGCAAAGTTTAAAAAGAAACCAAAGATTTTGCACTGAAAAATGAAAAAAAATTTAGTTCTTCATTAATTTGATAAAAATAATTTCATCTCATTAAATGTTATTTTCAGTTCACTTACACATTTAATCATTTAAAATTAATTGTATTTGTTCATCAAAGATCCCACTAAATTTTCTGTGTTTAATGGTTACAAACAGTCCTTCAGATTCTGACAGGCTGTCTCGTACACTTTGGCCAAACAGAATAGATGAAGCCCGGTCTTTATCACTTGTAGGCCTTAACTATTTCTCAACTGTGGACTGAAGTCTCTTTCTTTCATTTTCTGGTCCAGCACTTTGGTGACCAAATAGCAAAAGAATGAAATGTTTCTTGTGTGGTTACTAGTTACATTCTTAAACATACGAATTTGTAGTAGCTTTGTTCAGAAAATCTTTCAGATTTGATTCCAGCTTTTCTGTCAGATATGATCCCAAGTGATTAGATTTTCATTTAATTCCTTCCCATTAATGGGACAGCACTTTAGGAAAGTTATATATTTAAACGAATATTCTTGGAATCCTATGAATAGAAGAGATTTACATTATCTTACTGAGAGAATATGTAATGGGTGTAATTTATTTTCTTCAAGAACCAGAAACATGTGACAAAATCCTGGTTTCCTGATCCTAATGGAATGCTCTGCCTTTTAGCCTGCTCCAAAGAATTTTAGAAATTGCCTGGCTCAGGAATTTTTATTTATATACATGTCTTATGCATTGTATACTAAAGTTATAAATAATGACTGGAACCTTAGCTTTTGAGAATTCTGAGGGAATTAGAATTTCAGGTAGCTATTTCCCAGCTAAAAAATAATCCATACCCTTGCGAAGGTTTTTAAGTTATTATTTCAACTTACAAATAATTTTACAAATTTTGACCATATATAAATGAAAATAAAATTTATTTCGTGCTTTTCTCCTTAAACATAGTAGACTAAATGTAACTGCTTGATGATTTGCTTGATAATGTACTTGATGTGGTAGTAGTTTGCTTTGATATATAATAAATATAGGGATGCCATTAGATTATTCTTTTGTTCCTCTAACATTTATTGACTATTCACTATAAGCCATGCACTGTTCTGGGCATGATATCTGTATAGTTTTGTACTAGTGTTCCCATACCTTGAATTCTTGGCCCAATTTTATGGCTTCTCCTTCCTGCCTCTATCTGAGCATAATGTTAAGAGCATAAATTCTAAAAGTAGACTCTTAAAATTTGTATCCTGGCTCTGCTATTGCTAGATGCTTGACTATAAGCTACACAACCTCCCTTTATCTCTGTTTTTGCATCTGTAAACTGGGACCAGTAATATAACCTACTTCATAGGGTTATTGCAAGAATTAAAACACGCACACACACATGCGAAATGTTTGGAACAGTGCCTGGCACAAGGGTAGTCCTACAGAAAGTATTAGTCATTATGTCTACTATGAATATTACTATTACTGTGAATTCTTAATACTGGTTGTCCGGTTTACTCTTTTTAAATTAATCTTAGAAAACAGATAAGTAAGCTTGCTAGAACTAAGTATAAATAAGAGTAGACGATTTGAAACCTGAGATTTCCTTTCAAGAACACAAAATGCAGTGTGTGCTTTGATACTGCATTTTGGCTGCTGAACCTTTTTTTCTTAGTATGTACTGTCGCTCAGTTGTGTCCAACTCTTGGTGACACTATGAAAGGTAGCCCCCAGGCTCCTCTGTCCATGGGATTCTCCAGGCAAAAATACTGGAGTGGGATGCCATTTCCTTCTCCAGGGGATCTTCCCAACCCAGGGATCGAACCTGGATCTCCTGCATGGCAGGCTAACCTTTAATAGGCCATATTTATTGAGGAAGTACTGAGGAAGGAAAAAACCAAAAATTTATCTTAATAAAGAGGACTTGTTTTTCAGGGAAAAAGATCTTGAAGAAGCTCTGGAAGCAGGAGGTTGTGATCTTGAAACTTTGAGAAATATAATTCAAGGGAGGCCACTGCCTGCTGATCTGAGGGCTAAAGTTTGGAAGGTAACTGGAAACTAAAACAAGTAAAATGTAATAATATTTAAAAATTTTGATTTTCAGCTTTCTTAGTTGCAGAGGACTTTATAATGTTATGTGCATTCCACATTTAGAAAATTTATCAAATAGAGCAGCTTGCTAAAGTGTTGTTTCTGTGCAAGTGGAAAGTTTTAGTGTCCAACACTTTTGAGACCCCGTGGACTGTAGTCTGCCAGGCTCCTCTGTCCATGGGATTTTCCAGGCAAGAATACTGGAGTGGGTTGCCATTTCCTTCTCCAGGGGATCTTCCTGACCCAGGGACCAAACCTGGGTCTCCTTCATTGTGGGCAGATTCTTTACCGTCTGAACCACCAGGGAAGCCCGTGTTTCTATAGTGTTTGGTATATTTAATAATTTAGGTTTTGAAAGGCAGTACTTCCTTTTGTAACCATTAGAATTTATGTTTACGAAGATTATTCAGTGAAATGGGAAAGTGCAACCAATGAGTAAAATAGGATATATAATTGCAGATATGGAATTATCTCAGCTATATATATATATAAAAAAAAGGTGGGAGAGGAAATAGGTCTCTGGGTGTTAGAATTACAGGAGATTTCCCTTTGCTCTATTTTCTGCTTCAGCTGTTCTCTAGTACATGTGTATTATCATTTTTTAATTTTAAATTAAGATTTTGTTACTATTAAAAAAGTAGTTCCCATTGTTAAAATGTGTAAGCAAAGCATAACAAAAAAAAATTGTTATCTACCACTTACAGGTAAAATGCATAGTAATATCTCAGTGTCACATCTTATTTTTTCCCCTCTGCACATATATATATATAACAGAAATGGAATTATACCTGTGCTTAGTATTCTAAATGTTACAGAAATTAAAAACTCATGTAAAAACATAGAGACTTGTTTAGTGAACCCCCATGTACTCATCACCGAGTTGTAACTGTTGTCAACATTTGGCCATGTTGCTGAACCTCTGATACTTTGGCACCTGATGCAAATAATTGACTCCTTAGAAAAGACCCTGATGCTGGGAAAGATTGAAGGCAGGAAGAGAAGGGGACGACAGAGGATGAGATGGTTGGAGAGCATCACCAGCTCGATGGACATGAGTTTGAGCAAGCTCTAGGAGTTGGTGATGGATATGGAAGGCTGGCGTGCTGCAGTCCATGGGGTTACAAAGTTGGACACGACTGAGTGACTGAACTGAACATTTGGCTGATCTTATTTGATTAGTATTCTATCCTTTTCTCCCCACCCCATCCACCGTATTATTTTAAAGCAAATTCTTGGCAGGGCACTAAAATATTTAGTAGGAAAGTCTAAAGACTTTAAAAATAACCATAATGCTATTAAATTGAAAAGAATTGTAATTCTTTAATGTGTTCTCACATGATTGAGGGGACACGGGAGCTAGGTAGGGTCTTCTGTATAAGGAGGCCAATCCCATTCATGCAGTGCTCTACCCTCAAGACTTGATCACCTCTCACAGGCCCCACCTGTAAATACCAGAACATCGGGAAATTTGTTCAACATAAATGAATTTGGGGGAGGGGACACAAAGGTTCATTCTATAGCATTAATAATGTTTGCATGAAATAAGCTTACATGTGTAAAATATTATGTAAATACTTTGTGTAATTCATTTTATTCACTGGTTTAACATAAAATAGTAAAATTTGATATAGACATTTTATTTGTAATTTTTGAAGTATACATTATTATCCCTAAATCCAGACCTCTAATATTATTATAACATTTTTCAAAAATGAGAAATAACATAAGGAGTCAGTTGCTTTTTTTTCTCTTTCTTCCAGATTGCTCTAAATGTTGCAGGAAAAGGTGATAGTTTGGCATCATGGGATGGTATTTTAGACCTGCCAGAACAGAACACTATTCACAAAGATTGTCTGGAGTTCATTGGTAAGTTTAATAATTGTTTTCAAACAGTGATAAATTCTGCAAATAATTTTTGGATGGAGGAGTCACTGTTTAGTAGAATGAACTTGTTATAATTGGGGATTTGTTGAATTTGGAATATATTGAAAGGGCATAGTTTTAGAACATCTCTTTGGAAATTCTTATGAAATAATGTCAGCATTTAAGAAAGAGAGTCTGATTTTTAGTATTTTTAAATTGTTTTTTGTATTATTGACCATCTGTATGATTGTATACAGCCCTCAGATTAAAAGGAGCTATTCTAAAAGTTTCTCTGTAAGTTATAAATCATGATCTGTTATTGAAAAGGTGTTATAGATCATAGGTGAATAGATTTCAAATCCCCCACACTGTCTTTTGAAGATTAAATTATTTTGGTTTATATTTCTCTTATTTAATTCATCTATAGTCCATTGGTGTCTTTTTGTTTCTCTGTCATTTTTTAGATTATTGGCTAAATAGACTTTTTTATGGGCTGACCTCAAGAGAAACATTATTGCTAGGCGAAGGATAGGGAATTTGGTGGTGGAGAATGAATCACTTTCCCTCGCTTCAACAAAGCCATAGTGGCAGCTGCCCGTCCTGGGGTAGAGGATAATCCTTATAATCTGTTATTTGGAAAATGCTTTTTTGCTTTCCAGGAATGTGAGTGATGCCTACTTTTCTGCTTCACATTGTGCATTCTTTTACACACACACACAAACACACACACACACACACCCCTCTTCCCTGGTGGTTCAGATGGTAAAATGTCTGCCCGCAATGCAGGAGACCCAGGTTCTATCCCTGGGTTGGGAAGATCCCCTGAGGAAGGGAATGGCTACCCATCTCAGTATTCTTGCCTGGAGAATCCCACAGACGTAGAAACCTGGTGGACTACAGTGCATAGGTCACATAGCGTCAGACACGACTGACTTTCACTTTCACTTTTAGACTGAGTAACACTTTCACTTTTCACTACTTTCATGTATACACATGTATGAGATATATATATATGAAACATATATGTAGGTCCAGTATTAAGCTAATGAATCCTGAATAGCTAGTGAATATGAATAGATAAAAGGAAAAATGCACTTTTATGTAGTTTTATTTTGTCCTTGACATGCTGTAAATGCAGTAAGATAGTATTATATATTTTGTAAACAAGTATTTTGTCCAATAACTGAGCGTCTAGCAGCCCCTTGGTAATTTTGACTCTTGTTTTTTAGATCAGCTTTCAGTGCCAGAAGAGAAGGCAGCACAATTACTTTTGGATATTGAATCTGTAATTACCTTTTATTGTAAATCCCGTAACATTAAGTATAGCTCAACCCTTAGCTGGATACATCTCCTCAAACCATTGGTGCATCTTCAGCTGCCACGCAGTGATTTATACAACTGCTTTTATGCGATCATGAATAAGTACATTCCCAGGTAAGACACGATTTTTTATTATAGCTGTAAAATGAAGTTTGTAAAATGAAGTCTAGTTTGTTTTGAAGTGAAGTTGTTAGATTTATTTTGATGGTAAAGTAAAAAGTTCAAGCGATTTTTAAGGTTGTTTGAATCATAATTGTTATTTGACTTTATTTTTATGGTTATAAATATTTTTTAAAGGATTCTTTAGTTAAGAATTTGTGCTTGTAGAGTTTATGTATGCAGTATAACTCTTCATACTTTTTGGATGATATCTCTATTTTGATTACTTATAAAAATAACATGGTGGCTAAGTAAAAGTTTGGAGTGTTGCTGTCTTCAGGGAGGTGCTGGGCTTACAGCCTGGAATATAGTCCTAGAAATACAGATGTTGAAGAAGTAATTGGAAGTGCACTGAGTGTTAGGAAGGTGAAATGCAGAGTAGTATGGGAATGTACAGTGTGGGTGACCTGACTTACCCTGGAGGTAAGGGTAAGGTCTTCTCTGGGAAAGTGACACTTAAATTGAGTCTAGACAGATGTGTGGGTTGTTTTGGGGGGATGGAAGAGGTACTGGGAAGAAGGGATATGGGTAGGAATTCAGAAAGAATTCTTGTAGTTCTCAGGTATGGATCAGGTAGGCAGAATTTTAGTGCCAAAAGGAACTTTTGACATAATCTAGAACAGTGGTTGGGCTGCGCAGTGAACCTTGGATACACATTGGAGTCATTGGAAGTAAAGTGAAGTCTCTCAGTCATGTCCGACTCTTCATGACCCCATGAACTGCAGCCTACCAGGCTCCTCCGTCCATGGGATTCTCCAGGCAAGACTACTGGAGAGTCATTGGGGGTGGGGTTAAAAAAATCCTGATGCCCTTTTACATACCTGACTAATTAAATCAGATCTCTGAGGAGGCCAGCCATGCACTGATGTTTGTTTAGATTTAGAGCTTCTTGGTTGATTGCAGTGTGCACCTAAGGTGAGAGAAGAGAAGTCACTCAGTTGTGTCTGACTCTTTGTGACCCCATGGACCGTGGCCCACCAGGCCCCTTGGTCCATGGGATCTTCCAGGCGTGAACACTGGAGTGGGTTGCCATTTCCAGAGGACTGCTATTCTAGAGCTTGATAGTTAAATGACTACCATTTTTTCCCCCCTGCTTTTCGTGTGAAAAGCACTGTTAGCTGTGGGTGCTTTTTGTATTTTCTCACTTAAACAGTGACCACTATAAGGCAGATATCTCTGATTTACAGCTACAGAAACTGAAGCAAAGACAGAGATTAAATGACTTATTCAGCATTATACTTCTGGTATATGACTGAGTCAGGATTTGAACCTAAGTTTGATTGGACACTTGTGCTTTAACTTATAAGTTTCTCCACCCTGGTTGCTTATTAGAATCAACTAAACAACTTCTTTTGTTTTTGTTTTCTTTTTCTTTTACAGCTCACATAATATAAAATTCATCCTTTTAATATGTATAATTCCATGGCTTTTAGTATAGTCACAGAATTGTGCAGCCATAGCTACAATCCTTTTTAGAATGTTTCTGTCACTCCCAAAAGAAACCCTGAACTCACTAGCAGTCAGCTCCATTTTCCCCCAGCACTCTCAGCCCTAGGCAACCACTCATCTTTCTCTGTGGATTTGCCTATTCTGGGTATTTCATATAAATAGAACCTTATAAAGATAGGTGACTATCTTTTGTGACTATCTTTGTTCACTTAGCATTATCTTTTAAAGATTCATCTGTGTGTATTTATAGCATATATTAATGCCATTATTTTACTTCTTTTTATTGCTGAGTAACATTTCATTGTATGTACAATGAAATAAAATAGCACATTTTATTTATTCATGTAACAGTTGCTGGACATTTGGATTGTTTTCACTTTTTGACTGTTATGAATAATGCAACTATGAACATTTGTGTACAAATATTTGTGTGGACATTGCTTTGGGATATGTACCTAGGAGTGGGATTGTGGATCATATGGTAAATCTATGTTTAACCTTTTGAGGAATTGCCAGACTTTTCCACAATAATTGCAGCATTTTACAATCCCACCAGTAGTAAATAAAGATCCCAGTTTCTATAGATTCTTGCCAACTGTTTTTTTTTTTTTTTAATTATGGCCAGACTGAGTGTGAAGTGATATCTCGTTGTGGTTTTTGTTTGCATTTTCCTGACAGCTAATGACTTCGAGCATTTTTTTCATGTGCCTGGATGCAGTTTGTCTGTCCTCTTTAGAGAAATGTCTGTTCAGCCAAAGAACTTTTAAAACATACTGACCCTTGATGTTTCAAATATAAGTAGACTGTGTAGAGCCATGTCGATTTTTAAATTCCCAGGCAATTCTAATACATCCCAGAGTGGGGAACCTAGGGGCGACCTTGAAGCGATAGGGCTTCATGTAAGGAAAGCAGGCCTAGAGATGCCAGAATACAGGACTATGCTCATGGTAAAGCAGAGGCTAGAATTCACATTTGGGAGTCATTCCGTTATACTAATGGAGGAGGAAATGGCAGCCCACTCCAGTATTCCTGTCGGGAAAATCCCATGGACAGAGGAGCCTGGCGGGCTGCAGTGCATAGGGCTGCAAAGAGTCGGACACAGCTGAGCGACTGTGTTATACTAAATCTCTCAACTGCAAATATTTTTGCCACCTCTCAGTGTAACAAAACTAGTAATAGCAAGGGACATGATGTTCCAGCTTTGTCTCTACAGGATGTTGATGGTGGTAGATACCAGTAAAGGCTGCATTGTAGAGGTTTACTCCTAGAGGTTTGCATTGAGCTGTGTAACATACTTTGTCAGGTGACTCCAGTTACTATTTCCATGAATTCCACATGTAACACAGTACTCCAGCCAGAGTCAGTGTTAATACCCCTGCACAGGGCTCAGCCCCACAAAATGTTGCTCAAACAACTCCACTATCTTATTAGAGAGTCAGATGTAACATGAGTAGAATTCTATCAAGCACACTGCTTTGCAGTGGAGAGTAACTTTCAGTACACAGCTATTAAATGAATAGATGCTGTTGCAGTGGCTGATTCCCTGAGATGTCCCACTTTTTCCAAGAATGAGACCCACAAACTAGGCAATTGTCCTTTCAATGTATGTTCCTAGTCTTCTTACCGCTGTGTGTCTGTTTTGTTTTAGCAATCTACTGCCTTGCCTTTATAGAGTGGGGAAAGTGTTCAGACAGAGGAGTAGGTAGTCTTGTCAGTATGAATCCAGTTCTATTTTTAGGCATCTGAATTAGCAAATTAGGGCCTTTTCTACAAAACTTCCCTGTTATCTGCAGTATTAAAAATGGTAGATGAATGGTTATACCCAGTCCTGACACTAACCTTAGATCTTAGTTTTGCAGAGATTATTTTTCATTATTCCCACTTGAATAGCATTTTGAAACAGTTTTTATCAGTGCTTTTCATTAATGTTTTTACATGAAATCTTTCACCTTATTTCAGTTTTTTTTTTTTTTTTTTACAGTTTGCCTTTTAAAGACTACATCTACCAAAATACCACTAGTTCAAATATTAAATTACATATATGGGAGGGTAGCATGGTATAATGGTTTAATGCCCAGCTTCTGTGTACAAGTCTTAGTGCCATCACTTCTGAGCTACGTGACCTTGGTTGAGCTGCTTGACCACAGCTAAGCCTCTGT
Source organism: Cephalophus harveyi (assembly GCA_006410635.1). NCBI lineage: Eukaryota > Metazoa > Chordata > Mammalia > Artiodactyla > Bovidae > Cephalophus > Cephalophus harveyi. The sequence goes on along the minus strand of SJYT01079436.1, from coordinate 38,500 downwards.
TTTCTCATCTGTAAATTGAGGGTGATAATAGTATCTTTCATAGAGTTGCTTGTAAAGATAAAGTGAGATAACATTGTAAACTGTCTATTGTAGTGTCTGGCACATGGTGTTTCCTCAGTAAATACTGACTTTTATTAAGATGGCCTGCAATTTGAGCTGTGTACATTTTTAATGGTTTATTAGATTTATTAGACACCAAGGAACAAGGCAAGAAGTAGTATAGTTACTCAGTAAGGTCAGTGTTTGGCACCTCCTGGGATTTTCTCTGAGCATCTGGTACCCAGGCCACTTCCAATCACAGCTCTGGGTCCACTCTTTTGGAATGTTTGTCTGTGGCCATTTCAGACTTGGACCTTTGCTGAAGGATTCCTAATTGAGTATGTTAACTATAGAGCTAACCTGAAGCCTTCCTGGGAGATCTTTCTTATTTGGCAGAAAAAGAAGGGAGCTGAACTTCCTCAGGGCTCTCCAGATCTCCCTTTGGGATCCAGAGCTTATCAAAATAACCTAAGTGGTGCCTCTGTTTTCATTGGTCCCTGTAGTCCTTTCTCCTGAGTGCTGCCTGGGTTCACCTGGGAAGAATCTTCCTAGAGTTGGCTGTAGACGTGCCATTTCTTCCTGTCAGGTCAGGTCTGTTAGGTATAAGCGAGAGAGGTCTGCCCCCGGTTGTGTCATGTAGGCTTGCTGTCAATGCTCTTAAGTCGGATGCTCTGGGGTAAGGAGGGGAGGAGGGTATTGCTTGAGGACTGGTTACTGATATGATCAGTTTTGACCTATTAATGCAAGAAACTTTGCTTCTCTTGTCTTTTAGGGATTGTTCCCTGAAGGGGAGACCATTTCATCTTTTCCGATTACTCATCCAATACCATGAACCTGAGCTCTGTTCTTTTCTTGATACAAAGAAAATTACTCCAGACTCCTATGCACTCAACTGGGTAATAAAGTGAAAGTAGGAACACTTAATGAAAAATAGCTTTCTGTGAAACTATAGTTAGTTCCCCCCCAAAGAAAAAGAAAGAGAAGTGTTAAATTATAGACCATTATTATTTAAGACAAAGGATTAAAATTATAAGCACTTCGAAGATTTTTTTTTTGCTCTTCATTTAGTTTAAATTGTTTAATACGAAGTTTAGCCTTTGTTGTTTTAGAAATATATGTAAATATATATGGTATGTATCAGTTCACTTTAAAACTGTGTGATTAAATTGTTGATAGTGTGTTTGAGAATTGATCTACAATCATGAAGAAAATAGCTTATCAAATGATTGATATAAAAGAATATAA
>SJYT01079436.1:21241-37084 GCA_006410635.1 Cephalophus harveyi | reverse complement strand
AATCACGAAGAAAAGAGCTTAAGATTATCAAATGATTGATATAAAAGAATATAAAATACATCTCAGTCCTCTGTCATTCTATATTTATATTTTAAATGGGAAGTTTTATTATTTTAGGTGTGTGGTTCTCAAGCCATTTGGTCTTAGGACCTCTTACACTCAACATTTTTTGAGGATCCATAATTTATGTGGATAACATTGGTTAGAAATTAAGAAATTTTAGATATTCGTTTAGAAGTAGTGATAAATCTAATACATGTTAACATAAATATTTTAAATGAAAATGAACTATTTCCCAAAAAGAAAGAATTTTTAAATTTGCAAATCTCATTGATGTTTGGTTAGATCACAGACAAGTACATTCTCATATCTGTTTCTTTATTCAGTCAGTGATGATACCATATTTCGTGTAGCCTTTGGAAAATTGTGTTGTTCATTTGTGAGAGAATGAATATGAAAAGGGCAAAATCTGAGTATTAGTATGAAAACAGCTTTGATCTCACAAACTCCCCTGTAAATACTCTTGGGAGATGTCCAGGGCGCCTCAGACCATACTGTGAGAACTGTTCTTATAGGGTAACTTGAAGATCTTTTTGAAACAGTGTTTAGGTTCCAGAAGAAAATATATGTATATTCAAAAATTTTAGCATGTTTCTCGATGATGTCTTACCTAACTTTTCTTCAGAAAGGATTCCATTTCTGTCATTTATTAACTGTGTTATTTAATACACTTAGCCTCTGAACTTTGATTTTTTTCATCTGTAAAATGGGACTAATAATAGGGTCTGTCTCAGAGGGTGATGAGCTGAGCAGACAGTGAGACCCCAGAGACCCTAACTGGTTTCAGCTCTGGCATACTAAACCTCAAGATCCCGCTCTTTCGTTCCTTCTTGGCTATAGTCTTGTCACTTTGATAAAAATAAAATTGTAGGTTCTCTGAGATTCATATGTTGCTATTAAATCTACTTATTTGTATAGAAGTAAGAAATTTTCTTTTAAGAATTTGAATATTTTCATAGTCATCTTTCTGGTCACATCATGCCCGAGAAATGCCATTTCTGTGCCCAGAACTCTGGATCAGTACTCAGTGCTGGTTGTAGATTTTAACTGGTTATGGAAATAACCAGTTTCTCTTTGTCAGTTTCCCAAGTAGTTCATTCTTGCTACCAGTATCTTGTCTATGAAATGGAGTCTTTTCTTTTCCAATCATGAGATAAAGCAAAACCAGTTCCTGTGATTTGAGAACTCATCACTGAGAATGATGCGGAGGCAGCTTTAGTTTGGCTAAGTGAGGTCAATGTTGACTGTACCTTGTCTGTCTATATTTGCATCTTCCTTATTTCTAATAGTAAATTTTAAACAACTACAAAAAACATTAGAAGCATTATGTATTGTACTTTAAAAGTTTTGTGGTCAACTGTAATAGCAGTTATTTCAGCTGTGGAGTCTCAGGCCTTTTTTTTTAGTCCAAGTATCACCACTCACTAGCTCTCTGATGTTACGAAGGTTATTTCATACAGGTTTATTTTCCTACCTATAATACACGGAGGAAAATGTCTACTTTAAAAGCCTGTCATGAGCATATTTAAAATAAGAGACATTTAATAAAAGTTATGTGGCAGTAATTTGGTATCTGGCACAAAGTATTCACTAAATGTATGTGTTCTTGTTAGCTTTCTTTATTCATTAAAAATGTTTTAAATTTAAACCTCTAGATGGAATTGTTTCTGTATCTAAGAAAAATGGAATAATCTAAAAATATCCCTAAATTCATGCAATTTAAAACACAGTTGGGCTCTAGGGAAACTTACATACATTAACGATTCTTTAATTGACATAGAAAAACCATAGAGCTCTTGAAACGTTTTGCAGGACATCAGTGTTGTCTCATTTGTTTCAAATTATGTACAAGTAAGCTTGGTGCACAGTTGGCCTTTAAATTGTTATTACAATTTCATTTGGTGCTCTTAACTGAAATTACTCTGCTTGATCTTCACAATTACTTAGCCAGTTAAGTACTGTAGTAGTTATCTTATAGAGCTCATGGGTAATTATGCTAGTTCTTATGCTGTGGCAGATATATGCTAACTTAAGTTACTTTAGATATTAAGGGTTGGTTATCTTTCTCTTCACCACAACAGTGGTAGAGCATGGGTAATATTCCTTTAAAAAAAAAAAGAAGTAGAAATGTAAAGCTCACGAGGTTAAGTGACATGCCCTAAGGCACACAGCTAGTCAGTGGCTTCATTGTGCCTTAAATCCACATAGTCTTCCTTTGGATTACATACAGTAAAATTAAGGTCCACGTTAAATATCAGATACAGACAGTTTGTTATAATGTTACTTATGCATTTGCCTCAATACTTTAAAAAGAGCAGGTCATTTCCAGTGGTTTATATTTCTCTTTTCATTTCCTGATTACAGCTTGGAAGCCTTTTTGCCTGTTATTGTTCCATTGAAGTCACTCAGGCAATATGGGATGGATATCTACAACAGGCAGATCCATTTTTTATTTATTTCTTAATGTTAATAATCCTTGTTAATGCAAAGTAAGTATCAAGTTGGCCGGATTTTTCTCTTTGTTCTCAGGGTGCTCTGTTAATATTTAACTCAAACTCATGTGATTCTCTTTTACAGAGAAGTCATTTTAGGGCAGGAGTCTGACAGCAAAGAAGAAGTTATCCGTAAGTATCACTACATGTGGAGAAAACATTTTTCAAGCCACTTAATTTTCTGAAACTCAAGTTTTCTCATCTGTTATGTGAATTTAGATTAGTCTAGAAGAGCTCTGAAGTTCCCTTCAAATCTTACACACTGTCCACATACAGGCCTTAAAAATGGTCTCCCGGATTTGCTACCCTCATTCATCCCTTACGTGTTTGTTTCACTCATTCAGTTCTTTTCTGTACACTCTTTCTTTGGTTTAAATAAACTGGTCTCCTCTCTCTCTCCCTTTCCCTTCCTTCCTTCATTTTCCTTTGAATCCCTGACTCTTGTAAGTATCTCCATTGTTGAAATGTTGATCCTTCTTTTGGGTTCTCTCCACTCCAGTCCTCACAGATTTACTTCCTTTCTGTAGTACCCAGCACACTGTACTGTCTGTGTTACAGTGTTTGCTTCACTACATTATATGATTAATCTTTATATTTCTCAAGCAAGACAAAGTTCCTTAAGTCAGGAACCATTTCTTGGTTATTTTTTATTTGCAGGGGCCCTGGCATTTGTGTTTGTTAAATAAATCACAGTGTTCCAATCAAGGCTAATGAATTTGATTTGATTGCCAGACACCATCAGTCACTAATAGCAGGATTATGTTAAGAGTTTCAGCTCCTTTGGGGAAAATCCACATCTCTTCAAGCAGTTCTCTTTTTTTTTCCCAAGCAGTTTTCTGTGCATCACTGTTGAGATTTCATTTATAAAACTATAATGTTGAAGATAAACGAACTTTGATATATAATGTTTATTGTATACTTTACAAGCAAAATTTTTTGAAAATATTATAATTTATTTATAATCCTGTTTCAGAGTTTTTGGAAAATACTCCATCCAGTTTGAATCTAGAAGATATAGAAGACCTTTTCTCTCTGGCTCAGTATTATTGCAGTAAAACACCAGCTTCATTTAGGAAGGTATCAGACAAGAAATGACCTACTTCAGTATTTCACATTTTGTGCCTTGTTTTATGTTTATGTTGTATCCACTTCAGTTAAAATGCTTTAGGTTGTCATTCTTTCTGTGTATTATAGTTTTGTGTGATTTTTTTCATTATAAATATTCTCCCTAGTAGAGGAATAGACATTTTTAAAAAGATAGTATACAAATATGCTAGGAGCCATTTTACCTCTCCTCTGACTATTATTTCTGATCATGAGAAAATTGACTATAAGGTATTTCTTAAATTAATGCTTCCTTACTTTAAAAATTGTGTTATAGAAATCTGATTGAGGAGGTATCATTATGCCTTCTTTATCTGGAGTTAAAGTTTAAACTCCAACTTTTAATGATGCTGAGCTGTCTTTTACACAAAAAAGGGTCACTTAAGCTCCATGGAGACCTTGAACCTTTCTCAGATCAGTCAAGTACTTTCAAGAGAAATGACATCAGATTAGAAGTCCAAGTTCTGTGAACTTCTAGAAACTAAAACTCTAGATTCTAAAGCTAGTAATGGATGTGGCACGGAATTGCTATTTGTAAACTGTTTGTGACCTCAAGTGCTCATGAGAACATTATTGTCTTTTTTTTATTTTTAAGGCATTCTACCATCATGATTGTTAGTTGGAAGTTATCATGTCCCTGAAATACTAAGATGAGATTAAATTATGTTCAGTAGAGTGTGTCCAAGGAGGCAGATGATGGAAACTTTTTAAGAACATTTCCCTCAAAACTAATTATAAAAGGAATTTGTTTCTCAGGACTGATTTCAGTTATTTTAATAATTGCCTTATGTAGATTACCTCAGTTCCCAACAATGTTGACTAAGTTAGATGGCAAGGTAGTGGTTATGATACTAGATGAAAAAGAAGTCTTATCCTTTTCTTTCCAGCCTTTTAAGAGAATAGTTTTTATTCTTCAGACATAGTAAATAAACTGCACTAGCAATTGCTAATTAGAGCAGGTTTTATTAGCAGCATATTACATAATTTATGCCATATTTTAATTTTTATTCAATATTAAAGCATAAAATGTTGTGAGTAACCATTTAAAAATTTGCTATTTAAATGTGTGTGATAGTATAGAAAATAGCTGTGGTAGAACGTGTTATTTTTTTCTTAGTCTTTCATTTTGTATGAACTCAAACACGGGCTTTGTTTCTAGCCTTTTTATAGCTTTTAGCCTAGAAGATTTGATACAATAAGTTAAATCACATGACTCAAAGATGTTATATAATTATTTTACCTTTTATCTTGGTCTGTTGAGAATAGTTTTCGGAGGGAAGCTTGATTTTATTTTTTTTCTTCATAAAGTTTTAAAAATTCCTCTTCACACAGGATAATCACCATCTGTTTGGCAGTACTTTGTTGGGAATTAAGGACGATGATGCAGATCTGAGTCAGGCTCTGTGCCTGGCCATCTCAGTGTCAGAGATCCTTCAAGCAAATCAGCTTCAAGGGGTAAGTTAAAAAACCCCACTGTTTGTTAGAAGATGATCCCCTTTAAATGCAAGGAATCAGTGTCTCCTCTGTTTGTTGATTATCACAAAATTAATTTACTATAGCAATGTAGTAGTTTTGCTTTTTTTGAGTGATTAATATATTAAATCTTCTGTCCATATGCTCATTTTTAAACTGCCAGCTTGTGTGTTATTTTATTTCTCAAACAACTAATTATTTTTGACACTAGTTTTTGTAAATTGCCAAATCTTATTTCATATTTTAACAGGGCAACTGAATGTTATATAAGTACTTGAAAGGGTCAATTTACTATTTCATAGTTAAATTCTAGATACTTATACAGATAATTTGGAGAAGACAATGGCAACCCACTCCAGTGTTCTTGCCTGCAGAATCCCAGGGACGGGGGAGCCTGGTGGGCTGCTGTCTCTGGGGTTGCACAGAGTCGGACACGACTGAAATGACTCAGCAGCAGCAGCAGCAGCACACAGATAATTGAATTACATGGTTTAATGCCAAAAGGCATTTACAAAGGAGAATTGAAGATATACCATAATTTTTTCTCTATTGTATTTATGAAAATCTGATGAGCCAGTTTTTTCAATATAAGTTCTTTATTGCTAATAGTGCAGCAGTTAATTACATGTGTATATTTGAAAGGTAGGATGTATGTCAAAGATGGAGAGAAGAGGAAAGAACATTGGAAGATAGGCCTTTTACAATAGATATCTTTAAAACAAGCATTTTGTGTGGTTTTCTCATTAGAACCATTATTAAAAAAATAACTTGTAATCCAGTTTAAAGAGACCGTGTGAACTCCAGTTCAGACTGGCATTGGAGAACCTACTGTCACCCCAAAAGATATTTATTTAATCCTTATGTGAATTACATTGTTGATAAGTTTGTGGGTTTATTTTCAGAAATAGAAATTGTATCTACCTCTGTGTTATATCTATGTATAGTGTTTTTGAAAGTGTTTAACATGATACACATTAAGTTATTAAATTCAAATTAGTTTTATAGCCCAAACTAACATTCTTCCTGCTATATGTTTTAAGACTGTTTTAACTACTGTTTAAAATGAATAGAACTCTTTTAAGATTTTGAGGATGTTTTCTTGAGTCTGTACTGTATAGGGCTTCCTAACTATATGTGAGATCCATTTTTTAATCCATTTGTTCCCCCCCTTTTGGTTAATTGTTAATATTATATTGTGTGAAATGTGCTCCTCCTGGCATATTTTATTATGTCAAATGTTTTCCTTTTAGGAAGGAGTCCGGTTCTTTGTGGTGGATTGCCGTCCTGCAGAACAGTATAATGCTGGGCATTTATCAACTGCTTTCCATTTAGATTCAGATCTGGTTAGTATAAATATGATTTAAAATTTTAAAAAATATGGGAAAAATGGATTTTTTTCTTTAATCCATGTATAAATATACATGTACCAGATTTGGGGATGTTTTTCTTTCTGCTTAAAGAGGGAGTCTCTGCCCTTATACAAGGGTAGCTCTCAGGTTTCCTTTTAACCATGGACACCCCCTTGGCATCATAAAGGGTAGATGAGAGCACTGTTAGATATGGTTTACTGTTGCTTACCATTGTTATGTCAGTAAATTCTAAACTTCTCACTGTGAACTGCCTGATACAGCACTCAGCGTAGTGCCTTGCACTTAGTAAGTACTCTGAATATTAGCTCTTATTATGATTGGGTAGTCAGTCTAAAAGTTTAGTCAGTCTAAGTTGTAAGCCTCCTTTAATCGAGAAATATCAATAACCTCAGATATGCAGATGACACCACCCTTATAGCAGAAAGTGAAGAACTAAAAAGCCTCTTGATGAAAGTGAAAGAGGAGAGTGAAAAAGTTGACTTAAAGCTCAACATTCAGAAAACTAAGATCATGGCACCTGGTCCCATCAGTTCATGGGAAATAGATGGGGAAACAGTGGAAACAGTGTCAGACTTTATTTTTTTGGGGCTCCAAAATCACTGCAGATAATGACTGCAGCCATGAAATTAAAAGACACTTACTCCTTGGAAGGAAAGTTATGACCAACCTAGATAGCATATTCAAAAGCAGAGACATTACTTTGCCAGCAAAGGTCCATCTAGTCAAGGCTATGGTTTTTCCAGTGGTCATGTATGGATGTGAGAGTTGGACTGTGAAGAAAGCTGAGCACCGAAGAATTGATGCTTTTGAACTGTGGTGTTGGAGAAGACTTGAGAGTCCCTTGGACTGCAAGGGGAGATCTAACCAGTCCATNCATTACTTTGCCAACAAAGGTCCATCTAGTCAAGGCTATGGTTTTTCCAGTGGTCATGTATGGATGTGAGAGTTGGACTGTGAAGAAAGCTGAGCGCCGAAGAATTGATGCTTTTGAACTGTGGTGTTGGAGAAGACTTGAGAGTCCCTTGGACTGCAAGGAGATCCAACCAGTCCATTCTGAAGGAGATCAGCCCTGGGATTTCTTTGGAAGGAATGATGCTAAAGCTGAAACTCCAGTACTTTGGCCACCTCATGTGAAGAGTTGACTCACTGGAAAAGACTCTGATGCTGAGAGGGATTGGGGGCAAGAGGACAAGGGGATGACAGAGGATGAGATGGCTGGATGGCATCACTGACTCGATGAACGTGAGTCTGAGTAAACTCTGGGAATTGGTGATGGACAGGGAGGCCTGGTGTGCTGCGATTCATGGGGTCACAAAGGGTCGGACATGACTGAGCGACTGAATTGAACTGAACTGACTGAAAGTAGAAGAAAGAGCATGAACTTAAAATCCAGATATTAAGAGAATTTACTTCATTTTTCTGTGGCTCAAGTTCTTCAACTGCAAAGTGAGATATCTATAAACAAATTGCAGCATTACTATGAGAATAGGAGGGCATGTTTTCCAAGACAGCATGTAGTGATGTCTAAAATGATAGCTGGTGTTTGTTCAGTAGAAATTAGTAAGCATCTACTCCCATCATCAGAACAATCAGAAACTAGGGGCCAAAACCCTAAAAAAGTTAATTTTTAGATTACTTTTTATTAGAGTATAATTGCTTTACAATATTGTGTTAGTTTCTACTGTACAGAAAAATTAATCCATTTACATACATATATCCCCTCCTTTTTGGACTTCCTTCCCATTCAGGTTACCACAGTGCATTAAGTAGAGTTCATTTTAAAGTGATATATCTGCTAAATTGAAATTATCTTCACTATGATTATCTTCAACCAGCAATGAAAATATTTAAGAGTGTTTTTCACATATATTGATAGTGAAAATAAATTAAAACTTATTGGGCACTTATGATGTATCCTGTACTGCTTTAATTTCCTTAAAAATATGATTTAACACTTACAACTGCACTTTGAAGAAGTCACTATAGTTATCTTCATTTTATAAATGAGGAAAATGAGGCACAGGGAATAAGAAAACCAAAGACACATAGGTAATAATTTTTAGAATTGAGAATCAAACCAGACAGTCTATATTCAGACTCTACTTTTCTTCAACATTATGCCAAATTTTAAATTTTATTTTAACTTTGCATAAGAGCCAGCCTATTGGTTATATAGTCCTATGTAGTTTAATACAGGTAGAGATTCATGTAACCAGCACCAAAATCAAACATGAAAATATAACCCCCCAAATCACCTCATGCCTCCCTTTTTAGTAAACACTTCCACACCCTAAATATCTGGTAACTGCTGATCATTGTATGCTTGTACACTTTATGTTTTTGAAATATCATAAATGGGTTCATGTTTGTGTGTGTATGTGTGTGTGTGTGTATGTATGTGTGTGTGTTCAGTCACTTCAGCCTTTTCTGACTCTTTGAGACCCTATGGACTGTAGCCTGCTAGTCTCCTCTGTCCATGGGATTCTCCAGGCAAGAACAGTGGAGTGGGTTGCCATGTCCCCCTCCATGGGATTTTCTCCTCCCAGGGATCCTCTCTGTGTCTCCTGTGTCTCCCACATTGCAGGTGAGTTCTTTAACCAAGAGCCACCTGGGAAGCCCAGATGGGTTCATACTGCATGGAAATTAGGAGTCTAGCTTAATGGATTTCACTAAACATAATACATTTGAGAGACTTCCATGTGGTTCAATGGTTTAAAATTCACCTGCCAATGCAGGAGACACGGGTTTGATCCCTGGTCCGAGAAGATTCCACATGCACTGCATAGGCCATTCTCTTCAACAAGAGAAGCCACCACAATAAGCCCCTACACTGCAACTATAGTAGCCCATACTAAAGAAAGCCTACACAGCAACAAAAACCCAGCACAGCCAAAAATAAAATAAAGAAGAAAGATCTATTCTAGAGTAATATATGCATTGAGAGTATCACAAATTCAATCCTTTCTAAAGCTGTGTAGTATTCCATTATGTGGTTGTATCATGAAAGTGAAAGTGAAAGACACTCAATCATGTCCGACTCTCTGACACCCCATGGACTATACAATCCACAGAATTCTCCAGGCCAGAATACTGGAGTGGGTAGCCTTTCCCTTCTCCAGGTCTTCCCAACCCAGGGATTGAACCCAGGTATCCTGCATTGCAGGCAGATTCTTTACCAGTTGAGCCACAAGGGAAGCTAGATGTATCATGGTTTATCCTAAATAAACAGTTGAAAGATATTTGGGTTGTTCCAACTTTGGAGTGGATATGAATAAAGCTGCTAAAACACTCATATACAGGATTTTGAATGAGCAAAAATTTTAATTTCTACCAGGTAAATACCTAGAATTAGTTGTTTTGAGTCATATTATAAATGTATATTTAACATATAGCAAACTGCCTATTTGTTTTTTAAAGAGCCAGTACAATTTGGCATTCAGACCAGCAAAATGTGAAAGTTTTAGTTGTTCTGTGTCCTTTCTACACTTAATATTTTCAATTTTTTAAGAGCAATTTTAATTATTGTTTCAAAATATTCGATTGTGGTACACATTTGCATTTCCTTTATGGTTACAAATATTGAGTATTATTTCATATATTTATATCTTATTCCATGTTTTTGTGGTGACATGCATGTTTAATTTTTCCTCCATTTTGAAAGATTGGTTCTTTGTTTTGCTATTTTTACCTATAGAGAGTTCTTCCTATTGGGGATACAAGTCATTTATTGTTGTTGTTCAGTGCTAAGTTGTGTCAGACTTTTTGCAAACCCATCGACTACAGCACGCCAGGCTTTCTTCACTCTCTTCCAGAGTCTGCTCAGATTCTCGTCCATTGAGTTAGTGATGCTATCCCATGGGAGGACCCTGGTAGGCTACAGTCCATGGGGTTGCAAAGAGTCAGACACGACTGAGCGACTTCACTTCATTTCACTTCAACCATGTTATGCTCTGTGGCCCTCTTCTCCTTTTGCTTTCAGTCTTTCCCAGAGCCATGATCTTTTCCAATGAGTTGGTTATTTGCATCAGGTGGCCAATGTATTAGAGCTTCAGCTTCAGCATCAGTCCTTTCAATGATTTGGATTTCCTTTAGGATTGACTGGTTTTGTCTCCTTGCAGTCCATGGAACTCTAAAGAGTCTTCTCCAGTACCACAGTTTGAAGGCATCACTTCTTTGGTGCTCAGCCTTCTCTATGGTCCAATTCTCACATCCATACATTACAAATGGAGGAACCATAACTTTGACTATAGCTATGTCACTTTGTTTGCAAAGTGATATCTTTGTTTTTTAATATGCTGTCTAGGTTTGTCATAGCTTTCCTTCCAAGGAACAAGCAATTTTTATGGCTGCAGTCACCTCTGCAATGATTTTGGAGGCCAAAAATATAAAATCTGTCACTGTTTCTACTTTTCCTCCATCCATTTGCCATGAAGTAATGGGATGAGAGGAAATCAGAGACTAAATTTGAAGTTAAAATTTGGTCAAAATAGTTTACGAAGAATGATCAATTTCTGGACAGTCTATGTTTTAACCTATTTAAAAAACTGTGACAAACAAGAAACTACAATATAGTTATTTAACTTTATTCTGTTTTTGGTTGGAAATACATTCTATTTTTAGATGCCTTCAAGCCTCTTTATTTCATATTCTTCTCAAACCATATGATAATCCAGAATTGCTTCATGCAATAAAGCAGCTTTATTTGGAATTGAAGGTTATATTGTAAGGGTTTATATTCAGGTTGTGATAACATTTAGAAAGCGAAAATACTGTTTGGACCAATATGTCGTCCCCATTTTCTGATTCCAATCTCACCTTTCAGCTTTTCATCACATTCTCAAACCACCTTATTTAATGCCAGAAAATCCTTGTGTTTCAGAATTTCTTTATGCTCTCTGCTTCCACAATCATCTCTGATGACATAATTAGACAGAAAACACAGAGCATAAATGCTTCTGAACTGCAAGAGAGGACAGAGTCATGAAACCTTAATAACATCACTCTTCAGAAGATCAAATCAATAGCTATGTCACCAGAGGCCCTGCATATCCCATTCACCTCTGTAAACAATAATGCAATGGTCCAAGAATTGCCACCATCCTTTCCTCTAGAATTTTAAAGCAGCACTAGAGGGGAAATAAATAAAAGCATGTTTCTAGGAAAAGTTATAAGACACAATGTTTTAGAACTTTAATTTTCACAGTCAGATGCTATTTTGTTAAATTAGCTCATGTGGTATTTAAAAGCTTAAAGAAGGTATCTTTGCAATAAATATACATATATATTCAAAACAGGTCTAAAGTACCAAACCCTAAACAATATCTGCAAGTACAAGTGCCATTACCTAAATGAGATTTATTCTAAATTAATACCGAAGAGGAGTTTATTAGGAATTCATGTCATTTTAGAACTCAACAAAAATTGTTCAATTTTATATGCTAATTGTTTCCAATTTTCTTTCATAGTGTTAAAATATTCTTAGTTATATGAAATGAAAGACTATTTGATGTGAATCAATGCTTTATGAATCAATGCTACTTTTTATTCAAGCCCTTAGTGGAATAAATTAAGACAAATAAAAATTAATCTGTAACATCAATATATCCAAATATGACAATTTCAATTATGAACCTATGAAACAAAATAAAAAGTTATGAAAAACAGAGATATTGGAGTCAACTACAAAATACTACTTATAATGCAGAGTAATCCAAATTATTGTGCTTGGTTTTAAATTTTAGCATATCTGCTTAATATAATGTTTATGTCTATTCAAACTTTATTGAAACACTGACGATCCTACATGCAGGGCAGCAAATGAGACACAGATGTAAAGAACAGACTTTTTGACTCAGTGGGAGAAGGCAAGGGTGGGATGATTTGAGAAAATAGCACTGAAACATGTGCATTACTATATGTAAAACAGATGACCAGCACAAGTTCCATGCATGAAGCACGGTACCCAAAGCTGGTGCTCTGGGACAACCTGGAGGGAGAAGGTGGAGAGGGAGGTGAGAGGGGTGCTCAGGATGGGAGGACACATGTATTCCTGCGGCCAATTCATATAGACGTATGACAAAAAACACCAAAATATTGTAAGGTAATTATCCTCTAAGTAAAATTAAGTAATTAATTTTTTAAAAAGTGCTTCTTTCTTTAGTGCTTCTAGAATTTGGATTTAGATAGATCTTAACAACTTTACAGAGAAAGGAATCACAGTTTGAAATACTTAGTAGTATAACTTTTAGGATAAAATGTATGCTTGTGGGCTAAGTTGCTTCAGTTGTGTGCGACTCGTTGTGACCCTATGGACTGTAGCCTTCCAGGCTTCTCTGTACCTTTGTTACATAGTAGGCCAAGAGTTCTCAAATGTATTTAAGTAAGTAATGATTATTCCTAAAACCTCACTGTAATTTTTCCTGTTTATTATCTCTAACAACAAAGTTCCAGATAAATCTATATTTTCCCATCATTCTCAGCAGCATGTAGACACTGTTCTAATAGTATCTACTATTAGACACTATTAGACTCCATATCAGACTCCACAAAACAGAGCAAAAAGGGCCTAATTAATGATGAGTAACTAGGGCCTCCTCTGCACTGTGTGGCAGACAGGAAAAGTTAAAGCATCATAGTAAGAGCACGGGTGCTTTGAATGAGGAAATGAAAGGAAGAGGAAGAGAGGAGGGAGGAACTGAGGGAGAGAAAACACATAAAGACCAGATTGAGAATTATCAAGCCTTTAGCTATAAATCTGGTATTATTTACTGAGTCCTCCCAGGGAATAAAATTCTGTTCTCTATACTTTAGAATCATGATTCATAAAATGAGGGATACCTGTATTTTCAATGGCTTTCCATATGTAAAATACCACAGCCCTTCCTGAAGAAAAGTTTCCTGTCTCACAGAAATAAGAAGAAACAGCATGTTGTCAGTATACCAACGACTTCTACCTTTAACTGTTCAGTACAACCTGGTTCTACTAATCATTGACACCAATAAATTTCTTACTCTTTATTACAGAAATGATTTTAAATATATCTCTTTTATCTGACAGGCCTGGTAAAACAGGCACATAAATAATTAGTACAAATTATAGCACATGACAGAGACATTAACTTTGTGAAGATCCAGATATATGACATCTGTGCTAGACCTTGAAAGACAAATAAAAATCCACCACAGAAAAGGAAGAAGAAAGGGATGCAAGCAGTTAGATAAAATATGAAAAACAGCAAGAGACAGGAAAAATACATAGATTATTCAAAAGTAACAAAAACAGAACAGGAGACAGAACTTGCCAAAGTCAGAAAATAACAGGATATGGCCAAATTGTGAAGCCCCTTGAAAGGCATGATGACCAACTACTTTCAATGAAAATAAAAGTGAAAGTGAAGTCGCTCAGTCGTGTCCAACTCTTTGTGACCCCGTGGACTGTAGCCTACCAGACTCCTCTGTCCATGGGATTTTCCAGGCAATAGTACTGGAGTGGATTGCCATTTCCTTCTGCAATTTTCAATGAAAGAGAAAGAAAAAACAGAATATTTTCCTAAAATGAAATATATAAAACTGCTATTAGGATTTACACAATAAGTGNTGGACTGTAGCCTACCAGACTCCTCTGTCCATGGGATTTTCCAGGCAATAGTACTGGAGTGGATTGCCATTTCCTTCTGCAATTTTCAATGAAAGAGAAAGAAAAAACAGAATATTTTCCTAAAATGAAATATATAAAACTGCTATTAGGATTTACACAAGTGACTTTATGGCATCCTAGATGAAGCATCAGACACGTGAATGAAGCCATTTTAAATGTGTGGCCTTCTTAAATCACAATGAACCAGTGACTGCTACATCCCCTGCTTTTAGGAACATGAGAATCTTTTACAATTTTTCTATTCCTGCCCCATGTATGTTGTATACATGAGGAACAATGGCGTTCTCCAGATCAAGGAAAGCTTTAGCTGGGAAGCTTCATTCACATCCATAAGTGATTTCAATGAAGCTCTTCTGGACTTCAACACAAATGTCTTAATGGAATAGATCTTTGGGAGGATGTGGGCCTTTGAGCATGAAAGAGGGGCATAAGTCATGAGAATTAAGAGAGAAGACTAGTATACTCCTACACTTGCAGCTTCCTATAAACATACTTCCAGGTATTCAGCCCTTTTGCAGTCATCTTGTAAACTCACTTTATACCTAGTCATGTGAAAAACTCCCTCTTCAGTCAACCACTATACTCTAAAAATTTTTGAGTCAAATTCTTTAATGACATGAGGCCATATAGAGAGAGGCACTGGAATATAAGGGATCATCTTAGACATTCCAATCCCTGTCACACTCCCAGCTGAATTCAGCTACATGAGTGACCTCTGTTTACAATAAGCAAAAGAATTACCCACCTATGAGACCTGAGAAATCATAAATCACTGTGGCTTTAAGTTATAAATTTTGGGTTATTTTACCTCAATAGCAATAGATCATTGAAACATACAAATCTATATTTATCTCTACTACAAATCAAAATTATTAACAGATCATCATATATTTTAAAATGTTAATAGCTAAGATAATGTTCTAACACAATAAGCCAGGACAAAAGAAAATGATAGAGAAATATCGTTCTTTCTTTTCCCATTATATATACATAAGCATATGGTCACATTATTATCTGATCTGTACTTTATTCATGTATATTCCAATATTCATGTATATTCCAAAAAAAAACCTTAAATAATTTACCATTGAGAGTTGTACTTTATTCATTTAGGTTATAGATAATTCTGAGATTTGGCTGAGATAAGTTGTCTGTAGAGAGCAATGGAATCAATAAAAAATTATTATCAGAGGCAAGAAAGGGGCAATATGAAGCATCAAGAACACAAATAAATACTTTAAAATGGAAACTGGTGGTAGTATAATATACCTTCTCTAAAAATATTATACAGAGTTAAGTAAGCCAGAAAGAAAAACACCAATACAGTATACTGACACATATATATGGAGTTTAGAAAGATGGCAATGATGACCCTGTATGCGAGACAGCAAAAGAGACACAGATGTATAGAACGGACTTTTGGACTCTGTGGGAGAGGGAGAGGGTGGGATGATTTGGGAGAATGGCATTGAAACATGTATACTATCATGTAAGAACGAAGCACCAGCCTATGTTCAATACAGGATACAGGATGCTTGGGGCTGGTGCACGGGGATGATCCAGAGAGAGGATATGGGGTAGGATGTGGGAGGGGGATTCAGGATTGGGAGCTCGTGTACACCCGTGGTGGATTTATGTCAATGTATGGCAAAACCATACAGTATTGTAAAGTAAAATAAAGTAAAAA
>SJYT01079436.1:2209-15151 GCA_006410635.1 Cephalophus harveyi | reverse complement strand
CTTACAAATATGTCACTATCATAAAACATGAAAGGTATGGTTTTAAACTTAATCAGCATTTCACTGTGTTAATACTTCCTAACAATTAGATTTTGCACAAATAGTGCTATCTAAACAAACAAACAAAAAATAATGTGTTATATGGTAGGAAATTATATTTAATAGTAGCAAAGGATAAATTAAACTCTGATACACTTAGTACTCAATCACAAAACATATAACATTCCTATAAACTATCTTGTATGTTGTAAAATGTATAATTATTCATATGCATACATATGAATTCCTCATTTATTTAAATATAATTTCAGCTTATCTGGGTACTACAATTATTACAACTCAACAGGAAAGAATTTTTTTCAAACTGTCATATTCTCTATGAACCACCAAAACATGAAAGTTAAGCAAATGCCTGCTTTGAATTCCTTTTGCTTTTTGTTGCTGCTATTGATGTTGGTTTCCTTTACAAAAACCAAGTGAATACAGCAATTCATACAGCAACTACTCTACTGAAGGCAGAATGGAAGAACATTTGTCATGGTATATAACTTATTTAACATTTTCATACACGATTCCTAGGTGGGACAAAAATCAGAAATTATCTTACAGTTAACATGAGTTCATTTCTTGCACAATTAATTCTTCCAGGAATAATAACCCAAAATGTATTAACTGAAAATAAATATATTTATGTTGAAAAAAGCCATCATTTGAATGCATGAATAATTATTTAAATATGTTTTTCTTACCATGGCAAGAACCTTCAATTTCTTCATATCCTGTACTGCAGATACACCTTCCAAGAGGAACCAGCCAATCTCCATCAGCTCCACAATAGAGCTTAGGAGTGTCACGCTCTTCTGCACTCTTCACACAGGAGCCCCTTACTTCAACCAAGGAGGAAGAATCAACCCTGGGGATAGTGTCTGGAAACATGGCCAGGTTACGAACAGTAAAGGGGCATTTTTTGTAGAAAACACGGACGGAAACTAGGGCAATGCATGCCCCGATGTCTTGAAAAGCCAGATAAAATCCTTTCCTTTCTATAGGCCCCAGCTCGCGAATCTCAGTGTTGAGTTTGAGGATGCGATCACCCAAATCCATCTGGGTAAAACTTTCATCAGCAGCAATTGTGTCAATCTTTGTATACTGGCTTGGCTTGAATTTAATTCCATGGGACTCATCTGACTCTACATAATACAGATTAAACGTTTCTTTGCAAGTACCCAAGACCCATGGGATGCTGTTACAATCCCTCAGTGTAAACTTCATTTCCACATAAATTTTCTGAGCTGCATCACGAGAGATCCAGTTTGTACGAAGCCAGTTGTTTTGGTTTGGCTCCATCACGTTGCATACCTGGTACGTGTGAATGGGCCTGTTGTGTTCATCCATTTCAGTGATGGCATCCCACTGCAAAAAAGAAAAAAACAAATGATTATAAAACCACAGTGGGTAAGCATGTATGATTACCTCCAAAATTTTCTGTTTTACTGAAAGAAAAAAGAATAAAAAGGGCACAAGTGAAGTAAAGCAACAGTGGTACAGGATTTTAACAAGGAACCTTTCATTTCAGAATGGGTTCTGAGCATACCAGCTGTCCTGGTATGAACCTTACCTTCTTACATGTTAGTTGCAACAACAAGGGACACTTATTTATCCTCTAACTTCCCTGGTGGCTCAGATGGTAAAGAATCTGCCTGTAATGCAGGAGATCCTAGTTTGAATCCTGGGTTGGAAAGATCCCCTGAAGAAGGGAATGGCCACCCCCTCTAGTATTCTTGACTGGAGAATTTCCATGGACAGAGGAGCATGGCGAGCTATAGTTGGTGGGGTCGCAAGAGTCAGATATGACTGAGTTAGTGACTAACATTTTCATTTTCACTTTTCTCTTCAACTATAAAATGAAGCTTATCATATAGTACCTGTTGCATAGTTTTGTTGTGAAGTACAAAATTAATACATGTAAAGAACTTTAAATGGTTTCTAGTACTCTATGCTCAGTTGCTCACTCATATCCTACTCTTTGCGACCCCCTGGACTGTAGCCCACCAGACTCCTCTGTACGTGGGATACTTCAGACAAGAATATTGAAGTGGGTAACCATTTCCTTCTCCACTAGTACTCTATAACCAGCCTAAAATAGCATCTACTATGTGATCAAACAACTAGACCAATGATAAATGCACTCCAGTTAACCATTTGTCTTCATTGTAGCCCACCAGACTCCACTGTACGTGGGATACTTCAGACAAGAATATTGAAGTGGGTAACCATTTCCTTCTCCACTAGTACTCTATAACCAGCCTAAAATAGCATCTACTATGTGATCAAACAACTAGACCAATGATAAATGCACTCCAGTTAACCATTTGTCTTCATATCCAATTTGCCACAAATTGAAGTATATTTTTCAGTATTCAATTAAATATATACATGTCTATTTTGATAGAAAATGTGTACATAGTAGCACATGTACTACTATGTATCCCAGGTAGCGCTAGTGATAAAGAACTCGACTGTCAATGAAGGAGACCAAAGAGACATGGGCTCAATCCCTGGATCGGGAAGATCCCCTGGAGAAGGAAGTGGCAACCCACTCCAGTATCATTGCCTGGAGAATCCCATGGACAGAGGAGCCTCATGGGCTATGGTCCATAGCGTCACAAAGAGTCAGACATGACTGAAGTGACTTAGCAGCAGCAGCAGCATATATAGATAAGACTTATGTTTATTCAAGAAATACTTAAGTATTATTCTGAATACTAGGATTGCAGTAGTGAACAAGCTGAATAAAAGCTCCCTGCCTTCAAGGATCTTATTTAGAGTGGGGAGAGGCAATAAAAATTATAAATTACTCAACTGAACAATATGGTACAATGGAAAAAAATAAGACAGAGAGATGGGGGAAGAGGCTTGCAATTACAGTGTGGCCAGAGAAGGTCTTCCTGAGGTTCTGACATTTAAGTAACATCTTAGAGGTGAGATAGTGAAGAGGAAATAGTAAGTATCAATCCCTGAGGTAGAAGTGTATACATATGTTTTAGGAACAGTTTGAATGGCACTTAACAGAAAGGCAAACATGGTGCAAAAAAGCCTTTGTAAGAATTGGAAACACCTTGTTTTTTCCTCTGAGCTAGATCACTGAATTATCTTCACTTCTGTGTTTATATACAAGAATTCTGCCACTTGTATGAATAGAAAAATCTTACTTATTCTTTATTTTTAAGTTTCAGTAAAAATATGTGAGCACATTGAAATTAATCAGCATTGTCGTTATTTATAAATCTAATATCATATACTTTTATATTACAATTTAGATTGTAAGTATATATTGCTTGTTTAATGAAACTTAAATTTCAATAAACAAAAACACATTTTGGTAACCTTACGTTCTTTTTGGGAAAACATAATTTCTCATTTTTATTAAGGTACAATGGAAATGATAAGCTGTTTTCTATAGTGAATAAGTATTCTATTCTAGATACCATACATCAATGCTTTATAATAAGATTGTTTAACTCATCTAGTTTGCAGCTTCTTATTTTAGTTGGATGTAGAGAGTTATCTAACCAAGACTGGTGGAATTTCAATTAGTATAGTTTCTAACAGAATAGCCACTTTTCTCAGTCTACTGGATTGTTATATAATTTCGACTTCAAAATTCAACAAATAAATAATTCATTTTATCAACTCCGCAAACTTAAAAACAATTCCATATCTAAAATTTCATTTGTAATTTTGCTTGCTTTAAATTCAGAAGGTATTTTCCAGAAACAATGAGTTTCTTTAGAAGCGTGGACATAATTTTTGCAAAATACACCCATGGCTTATCAATGGTAATCCAATATCTCAAAGAGGCACATGAAATTATTTATCCAAGTGTCTTTCATTCTAGCATGTTAC
Source organism: Cephalophus harveyi (assembly GCA_006410635.1). NCBI lineage: Eukaryota > Metazoa > Chordata > Mammalia > Artiodactyla > Bovidae > Cephalophus > Cephalophus harveyi. The sequence continues at coordinate 11,245 of SJYT01079436.1, read as the reverse complement.
AGGTGTTATATGACTCTTACACTTAAATTTAAAGACAAACCAGCACTATTAAAGCTCATTCAATATGGTAAGCTAACCATTAAGAATATAAATAGACAAGATACAAATAATAAAACCTGAGGAAAAACTATCAAAATAAGTGTTTGAAATTCTATGCATTCTAACCATTGAGGAGCTTCTAAAGTACTTATTCAGATCATTCTTGTTTTAGATAAATCTCTAATCAAAATTGATTTTGTTTCACAGGGAATGTATGTAATTTGGCACAGTGGTAAAGAATCCTCCTGCCAATGCAGGAGGCCCAAGAGACACAGGTTCAATCCCTGGGTGGGGAAGATCCCCTTGAGTAGGAAATGGCAACCCACACCAGTATTTCTGCATGGAGAATTCCAGTCCATGGGGTTACAAAGAGTCAGAAATGACTGAGCACAAAGGCTACACACTGCATCCTCCACTCTAAAAGTATAGAGATCTACAGTCAATAATTTCTGTTTGAATAACTACATTTTAACAACTTCAGACTATACCCCTTCCTATTAATAAAAAGTATTAACCATGCTCTCAATCAATTCTCCTAAAATAGGAGACTAACTAAAATGTGAAAAACTGTATCTGTAACAAAAAATTCTGAAATCATCAGGCTTCCCAGGAGGTGCCAGTGGTAAAGAATCTGCCTACCAATGCAGGAGATGTAAGAGATGAGGATGCGATCTCTGGGTCAGGAAGATCCCCTGGAAGAGGGCATGGCAATCCACCCCAGTATTCATGCCTGGACAATCCCATAGACAGAGGAGCCTGGCGGGCTACAGTCCAAAGGATCATAAAGAGAAAACATTCTGAAATTATCACATATCTTTATTTTAAAATACGTTGGGTTTGGAAAAAACGTTTAGATGGAAAGAAAGCTCAGGAATTAGAAGCATAAGACAGTCATACACTGAGTCAGAACTAATCTGAACTAGGAGATAAGGAAATAGCAAAATACATGTGAACACTGAGAAATGTGGTTCTTTTCAAAGCACTGCATGATGATGCTTAACAAAATGGGACATAATTTTCTATGATAAATTTATGATGTCTGAGAAACAACAGTGAATTTTCTCTTTAATTAAAGAAAAAGAAATCAATTAAAAAGAAAGAAAAAGAGATTAGAATGAGATTCAGTTATCAAAACAGCCAAAACGGATCAACTGCTAAATTTCTTCTTATACAAGAATATTGAAAGTGATTTAAATTATATTTTTGAATTTGAATATGATCAAAATAACATGAATAAACTCAAGATTGGTATAAGATCTAAAGTAACTGTATTACAAAAAGTGATGTTTCTATATAGTTATATAACTGTCAGTTATAATTTAAAAGTATTAAAATAAATAGGCCTCTAAAAGTGTAAGAACCAAGGAAAGAATGATGGTATGAGGGCTCACATACCAAATATCTAACTATTTTTAAATGATAATTCACTCTTCAAATAAGATCAAACTGTAAGCATGCTTGATTTGCCTACTTTAGAAAGATACTGGAAGGTTAGTTTTAAATTTAAAATATTTAGACTTCTCAGAATTTCAGGCTAGCATGTGGAAGTCCATCCAGAGCCAACTCCTAGGTTTCAGTTCAGTTCAGTTCAGTTCAGTCACTCAGTCGTGTCTGACTCTTTGCGACCCCATGAATTGCTGCATGCCAAACTAAACTCCTAGGTTTAGTCAACCCCATTTCTATTACCTTATCTAACGCCAGGTAAATCCCATATTATGAAGGGCTTCTCGGAAGTACATATATTAATACTACTGTAAATTAGCTCTACTTCAATTAATAAAAAGTTTAAAAAATTCCAATTTGGAATAAAATGCACTGTAATTACTCTTTACTATAAAAGAGTTAAATATATTATAAAAACTTTTATGTTCTGTTCATTACTGGGTAGTTAATGTAAACATGTGCCTCAACACTCTTCTGCCACATAAAGTTCTCCATGGATCCTACAGATCCTATGTTAATAAATTCAGTTCATTTCAGTCACTCAGTCGTATCCAACTATTTGTAACCCCATGGACTGCAGCATGCCAGGCCTCCCTGTTCACTCCCAGAGCTTACCCAAACTCATGTCCATTGAGTCGGTGATGCCATCCAACCATCTCATCTTCTGTCATCCCCTTCTCCTCCTGCCTTCAATCTTTCCCAGCATCAGGGTCTTTTCAAAAGAGTCAGTTCTTCACATCAGGTGGCCAAAGTATTGGAGTTTCAGCTTCAGCATCAGTCCTTCCAGTGAATATTCAGGACTGGTTTCCTTTAGGATGGACTGGTTGGATCTCTTTGCAGTCTAAGGGACTCTCCAGAGTTTTATCCAACACCACAGTTCAAAGGCATCAGTTATTCAATGCTCAGCTTTCGTTTTAATCCATACATGACTACTGGAAAAACCATAGCTTTGACTAGATGGACCTTTGTCAGCAAAGTAATGTCTCTGCTTTTTAATATGCTGTCTAAGTTTGTTATAGTTTTTCTTCCAAGGAGCAAGCGTCTTTTAATTTCATGGCTGCAGTCACCATCTGCAGTGATTTTGGAGCCCCCTCCACACCGCCCCCCCCTCCGACCGCCTGCCGCCAATAAAGTCTGTCACTGTTTCCATTGTTTCCCCGTCTATTTGCAAAGAAGTGATGGGACAGGATGCCATGATCTTAGTTTTCTGAATGTTGAGTTTTAAGCCAACTTTTTCACTCTCCTCTTTCATTTTCATCAAGTGGCTCTTTAGTTCTTGTTCTCTTTATGCCATAAGGGTGATGTATATCTGCATATCAGAGGTTATTGATATTTCTCCCAGCAATCTTGATTCCAGCTTGTGCTTCAGCCAGCCTGGCATGTCGCATGATGTACTCTGCATATAAGTTAAATAAGCAGGGTGACAATAGACAGCCTTGATATACTCCTCTTCCAGTTTGGAACCAGCCTATTGTTCCATGTCTGGTTCTAACTGTTGCTTCTTGACCTCCATACAGATTTTTAAGGAGGTAAGTAAGGTGGTCTGGTATTCCAATTTCTTGAAGAATTTTCTACAGTTTTTTGTGATCCACATAGTCAAAGGCTTTGGTATAGTCAATAAAGCAGAAATAGATGTTTTTCTGGAACTCTCTTGCTTTTTAGATGATCCAGCAGACATTGACAATTTGATGTCTGGTTCCTCTGCCTTTTCTAATTCCAGCTTGAATTTCTGGAAGTTCATGGTTCACGTACTGTTGTGAACTGGATCGGAGAATTCTAAGCATTACTTTGCTAGTGTATGAGATGAGTGCAATTGTGTGGTAGTTTGAACATTCTTTGGCATTGCCTTTGACCTGCTTCATTTTGTACTCCAAGCCAAATTTGCCTGTTACTCCAGATATCTCTTGACTTCCTACTTTTGCATTCCAGTCCCCTATAATTAAAAGGAAATCTTTTTTGGGTTTTAGTTCTAGAAGGTCTTGTACGTCTTCATAGAACCGTTCAACTTCAGCTTCTTCAGCATTACTGGTTGCGGCATAGACTTGGATTACTGTGATATTTAATGGTTTACCTTGGAAACAAACAGAGATTATTCTATCATTTTTGAGATTGCATCCAAGTATTGCATTTCAGACTCTTTTGTTGACTATGATGGCTACTCCATTTCTTCTAAGGGATTGTTGCCCACAGTAACAGATACAATTTTCATCTGAGTTAAATTCACCCATTTCACTCAATTTTAGTTTGCTGATTCCTAAAATGTTGATGTTTACTCTTGCCATCTCCTGTTTGACTACTTCCAACTTGCTTTGATTCATGGACCTGACATTCCAGGTTCCTATGCAATATTGCTCTTTACAGCATTGGACTTAAATTCCATCACCAGTTATATGCACAATTGGGTGTTGTTTTTGCTTTGGCTCTGTCTCTTCATTCTTTCTGGAGTTATGTCTCCACTGATCTCCAGCAGCGTACAAACCTGGGAAGTTCATCTTTCAGTGTCCTATCTTTTTGCCTTTTCATGCTGTTCATGGGGTTCTCAAGGCAAGAATACTGAAATGGTTTGCCATTCCCTTCTCCAGTGGACCCTGTTTTTTCAGAACTTTCCACCATGACCCATCCATCTTGGGTGGCCCTAGATGGCATGGCTCATAGTTTCATTGAGTCAGACAAGGCTGTGATCAAATTGGTTAGTTTTCTGTGATTTTGGTTTTCAGTCTGCCTGCCCTCTGCTGGAGAAGGATAAGAGGCTAATGGAAGCTTCCTGATGAGACAGACTGACTGAGGGAGAAACTGGGTCTTGTTCTGATGGGTAGGACCATGCTCAGTAAATCTTTAATCCAATTTTCTGTTGATGGGCAGGGCTGTGTTCTGTCCCTGTTATTTGACCTGAGGCCAAACTATGGTGGAGGTAATGAAGATAATGGTGACCTCCTTCAAAAGGTGCCTTGCAAGCACTGCTACACTCAGTGAACCCAACCCTGCAGCAGGCCACCATCAATCCATGCCTCTGCCAGAGACTCCTAGACACTCACGGGCAAGTCCGGGTCAGTCACTTGTGGGGTCAACTGGTCCTTTCTTCTGGGTCTTGGTGCACACAAGGTTTTGTCTGTAACCTCCAAGAGTCTGTTTCCCAGTCCTGTGTAAATTCTGGCGGCTCTGTGGTAGGGTTGATGGCAACATCCTCCAAGAGGGCTTATGCCATACCTGGGTCTACTGCACCCAGAGCCCTTGCCCCTGAAGAACACAGTTGAGGCTCAGTCTCTGTGGGGTCTCTGGGTCCTGATGCACTAGGTTTGTTTGAGTCATCTGAGCATCTCTATTGGGTATAGGGTTTGATTCTCAATGTGATTTCACCCCTCCTATCATTTTGCTGGAGCTTCTCCTTTGCCCTTGGATGTGGGGTATCTTTTTTTTTTTTGGATCCAACATTCTCCTGTTGATAGTTGTTCAGCAATGAGTTATAATTTTGGAGTTCTCATAGGAGAAGATGAGCACACTTCCTTCTACTCTGCATTCTTGGAGTCAGTTTATAGTATATATTAAATTCCATAACATGAATGAAGAAATTAGATATAAGAACTGCTTGCTCTTACTGGACTTATAACAGTTTAAGGTAACAAATTATGAAAATATAATTGATAGCAGAGAACTGAATATAAGAAATAAACCATATATATAGTAAATAGAATAAGTGTAGGAAGGACAGCAACACTTGTGAACAGGGGTGGCTTGGCAGGTTTGGTCAAGACAGAGACTGGACTTTAAAGAATTACAGGATTCAGTAAAGCAGAGGGAGAAGAGTATATAAAAAATAATGTTTAACACTAATCTATATGCATATAATTTTTGGCAGCACAGTCCTATACTACTTATATTTAGTGAGTAAAAGTTTTTGCCCCTATTTAAAACAAAAACAAACATACATGTACTTATTCTCCAACTGTGAAACATTTTGGAGTACAGGTTTCGGTTAAACAAGAATCAGTTGTAGACCAAAGTGTTCATTCTTTCATAAACTTCAAGGGCACATTGGATTCCTGAGGGCAACTATTTGTATCCTAAATTTATAATGTTAAAGCTTGCCCACAAATGTTAACATATTTGGTCCTCATCAATCCGATAAACTGAGACTGATACTTTCATGTTCATGTTACTGATACAGGATTCAATACCTAGGAATTGCATGGGCCATTGAGTGGAACTAGGCCCTCTAACTTTATTTTCTGCCTTTCATGATGTTTTGCTGGTCTCTTATTGGCCTCTCCCAGGGCCAGCCAGTTTTTAGAGACAGCAAAAAGCTCTGGGCCTAGAGCATATCTTTCATATGCAAATCAACCAAACTTGAGTCTATAGGTCCAACTAGCTTCTTATTTAACCCTCACACACCAAACCAGTATTTCTTCTATCTTAAATCATCCCAGGATCAGGTACCAGGCCACTAGAGACCACTCTCTAGCCCAAAGCCTGTAGGAAACTAGCCAATCCTTAATTGCTTACTCTGTTCTACCTTGCATTTCCCACAGAAACTCTAATAAAGGCTCTGGCTCAGGTTTTCCTATCATGCCTGTCTTCTGTCACTTGACCAAGACCCATTCCTTTGCCTGTGGCCCTCTGTGGCATTGACAACCTCTTTCCAAGAACCTGTGAGTATAATCAACTTCTTTCCAAGTGTAATTCTCGTTTCCTCCTATGACCACACTGACTTTACCATACCATTATCCAGCATGTACATTCCTAGAACAAACAGCTATATGGTTTATGACATATTCTTCCTGGTAACCCTTTGGAAGACAACTTGCTTAATTAAAAGCTTTTGTTGAGTAAGACGTTCCAAGTTACAAAGTTTTTCTATTCATCACATGTAATCCTCTGCTTGATCCAAAGAAACAGATTCATACAATGACTATTAGACAGAAGTTCTCTGTATCCAGCCACAAAAGCAGATACTGTTCGTAAGATATTCTACCCCTGGAAGCATGAATTAAGGTAATTAAACAAGGAAGCTATTAGACTGAAGTAGCTCATGCTTTGACAGTCTATCTGAGCAAATCCAAACCTAAGTTATAGTGAAAGAAAGTGAAAGTGTTAGTCGCTCAGTTGTATCCAATTCTTTTTGACCCCATGGACTGTAGCCCACCAGGCTCCTCTGTCCATGGGATTCTCCAGGCAAGAATACTGGAGAGGGTTACCATTTCCTTCTCCAGCGGATCTTCCCAACCCAGGGATCAAACCCAGGTCTCCTGCATTGTAGGCAGGTTCTTTATAATTCGAGCCACCAGGAAAGCCAAAGCTATAGTAATTTCATATAAATGCACCAAGAAAATAAAATCAAAGCCTAAGACCAACCAATCGCAAACAGCCAACCAGCCTCTCCCAAATAAGGTATTCACTTTAGTTATAGCTAATCAAATGATTCCCTTGCTTTGCTTCTATGTCTGCTATACATAGCTGCTGTTGGCAGAGTAAGCCTAAACATTTTTCATTTGATGTTGTCTGATTCAAACTGAAATTAGTGATAGGGATAGAGTAGAATAATTTAGCATTAAGGGAGTTTGGGAAATCACTGTAAGCTAAAGACAATGCAAGGAAAGAATCCAGTAACCTACTCAATGGAAGACCAGGTGCACACTCAAGTCACATGTGTTGATAGTTAAAATACAAGACAATAGATATGCGGTCTGAATCTTGTTACATGAGGTCAAGGAGTTAATTGTCCTTGAAGAGGAGCACTTCTGCATGTAGCCAAGACAGGAATTTAGGTGAAAGCGGAAGGAAACTAGGTAAAAGGAGACACTACACCAAAATCTGAGATGAATTACAATTTTTTAGTATATGTTCTCACCTTACTGTTAATATACAAATGATTTAAATAGGGCCATGGAAATCTCAGCTAAACCATATAGGGTCAAAGGTAGAACTATGATGTAAGCCTTGACATCTACCTAAGAATGATGAAGAAGGTAGTCTTCTTCCCTCCTTACTTTTCTTTTGGTTATGAAAATGTAACCCTCTTTTCTCTTGGGGCTATGCTCCCATGCTGCCCATTTGTATCTCTCACAAGCTTCCTATGCTAATAAACTCACTCTCTGTTATTTTGCTTCATTCAGAATTCTTTCTGGGAAGAGACAAAAGAACTGAAGCTTCATTAATTCCTGATACCAGGTGAGTGGTTTCAGTTAAAAGACAGTGTTTTCAAGTCACCTCCTAAGCTAGGGATCATGGGGATCAATCTGAGGTGTGGCAGGGTTCAAGTCACATCCAAGAAGAAGTGTGGCTTCATTATTTCAAATAAATTCTTAGAAATTTTATTATGCCTCAGTGTATTTTTTTAATACATGTATATGTTGAGTTTTGTTTTACTGAGGTTTTTGCTATATTATACAATACTGAATTGTTTTATATATTGGTATTTTAAGTCATATGAAAATATGAAAAATTAAAATAATATGAAATGGAGGAGTTAAAATATTTTGAATTTACTTCCTTTTTTGTAAAAGCAAACTGCTGACAGAATTGACCAACTTAACAGAAGACCTAATGATAAGTTTAATTATTTCATCAACTTCTGTAATTACTAGGTATATTTACACATTTCAAACTGGAGAGTAAGTTATATATGTGCTTGTCTTAAATAGAGGTAGGATTTTAACCCACTGGAAAACACTTGGTATATAGCTAAAGTTGCCAGAAATCTGTACATGTAGCTTAGTCCTGTACATCACCTAAGACTATTTCTCCACTGATAGATCTCTTGGGCAGTCTCATTTAAAATGAATCTTTGCCTGTTTGGGGGAAAATGGATACATGTATGCGTATAGCTGAGTCCCTTCACTGTTCATCTGAAACAATCACAGTATTGTTAATCAACTATATCTCAAAAGAAAATAAAATGTTTAAAATAAAATAAAATGAATCTTTGTTAGAAGTGATGTAAAATGCTTTGAATAGTCCTTTATTGATGCTTAAGGGTTTCCTAAAAATCCATTCCTATCTTCACAGGGTGAATTTTTGTTTCCATAGCAAGCTAAATAAATTAGACCAAAAGCTGGATTCCTTTGGGGTATAGAAAATCAAAACAAGGAAATTAATTCCTAAAGTGACCGGCAGTCACTGTGGAATCAGATTGCTTTTTTTTTTTTTCCTCAGAGAACAAAATAAGGCAATCAAATAGCCTTTCTAGGCAAGAATATTCAGATAATTAGACTGTGTTGGTAAACTGACTTAAACATCCAAAACTCTAATTTGAATCTCTCAAGTTTACACCTTCTTCCCTCTAAAATCTTTAGAATTCAAAGGGAATATAAATATTTATTTAAAAAAAACTTAAAAAAATTGAAAATAAAAGCAGATAGTCTTTCTCAGCATATTACTCAGCACAGAACTGTTGGAAAAATAATACTACTCTTAAAAACCAGTGATAACTGTTTTTTTAACAGTGATAATAAAAGTGATAACTTTCTCAAAGGGCATAGATCAAGAAAATTTTAACAAAGGAAAAGAGCAATAAATTTCACACTAAAATTCTTAACCTCTTTATCTACAGACAGGAAA
>SJYT01079430.1:0-13759 GCA_006410635.1 Cephalophus harveyi | reverse complement strand
GAGTTGACTCATTGGAAAAGACTCTGATGCTGGGAGGGATTGGGGGCAGGAGGAGAAGGGGACGACCGAGGATGAGATGGCTGGATGGCATCACTGACTCGATGGATGTGAGTCTGAGTGAACTCCGAGAGATGGTGATGAACAGGGAGGCCTGGCGTGCTGCGATTCATGGGGTCGCAAAGAGTCGGACACGACTGAGCGACTGAACTGAACTGAACTCTGCATATAAGTTAAATAAGCAGGGTGACAGTATACAGCCTTGGCGTACTCCTTTCCTGATTTGAATACAGTATACAGCCTTGGCGTATTCCTTTCCTGAATCAGTCTGTTGTTCCATGTTCATTCCTAACTGTTGCTTCTTGATGTGCATACAGATTTCTCAGGAGGCAGGTAAGGTGGTCTGGTATTCCCATCTCTTAAGAATTTTCCATAGTTTGTTGTGATCCACACAGTCAAAGGCTTTGGTGTAGTCAATGAAGGAGAAATAGATGTTTTTCTGGAACTCTCTCACTTTTTCAATGATCCAGTGGATGTTGGCAATCTGATCTGTGGTCCTCTGCATTTTCTAAAACCAGCTTGAACATCTGGAAGTTCACAGTTTATGTACTGTTGAAGCCTGGTTTGGAGAATTTTGAGCATTACTTTGCTGACATGTGAGATGAGTGCAATTGTGCAGTAGTCTGAGCATTCTTTGGCATTGCCTTTCTTGGGGATTGGAAGGGTCAAGAGTCTTCTCCAGCACCACAGTTCAAAAGCATCAATTCTTCGGCACTCAGCCTTCTTTATAGTCCAACTCTCACATTCATACATGACTACTGGAAAACCATAGTTTTGACTATATGAACCTTTGTTGGCAAACTGATGTCTCTGCCTTTTAATACACTGTCTAGGTTTATCATAGCTATTCTTCCAAGGAGCAAGTGTCTTTTAATTTCAAGGCTGCAGTCACTGTCTGCATTGATTCCGGAGCTCAAGAAAATGAAATCTGACACTGTTTCCACATTTTCCCCATTAATTTGCCATGAAGTTATGGGACTGGATGCCAAGATCTTTGTTTTTTGAAGGAATTTTAACTTTATGTAAGGGACTTCCCTGTAGCTCATATGGTAAAAGAATCTGCCTGCAATGCAGGAGACCCGGGTTTTAAAATGAAATCTGACACTGTTTCCACATTTTCCCCATTAATTTGCCATGAAGTTATGGGACTGGATGCCAAGATCTTTGTTTTTTGAAGGAATTTTAACTTTATGTAAGGGACTTCCCTGTAGCTCATATGGTAAAAGAATCTGCCTGCAATGCAGGAGACCCGGGTTTAATCCCTGGGTCAGGAAGATCCCCTGGAGGAGGGCATGGCAACCCACTCCAGTATTCTTGCCTGGAGAATCCCATGGACAGAGGAGCCTGGCGGCCTATAGCCCATGGAGTGGCAAGGAGTCGGACATGACTGGGCAACTAACTGCTACTACTACTAACTTTATATTAAAAGGTGATGAGACCCTTTTGAAAGGTTACAGAAAAGGTCAGTTTTCTGCTTTGGAAAATTCCTTTTGGTGACAATGTGAAGAATGAACAGGATGAGGACAGAGCTGGATAACAGGGAAGAAGTTACAATCCTTTAGACAAGAAAGGATGACCTGAATTGAGATGAGGGCAAGTGGGCAAGAGATGAGGGCAAAGGGAAAGAACTTGGTAAGTGGATACAGGGTAAGCATGGGACCATTAAGTAAGAATGAAGACAAGGAAATGGTTGGGAGTGGGGAGGAAAAGAAAGGAATGCTTTTGTTTCTTCTGTACTTTTTGTTTTCATGGAGCTGTTGTCTATCGCTTTCCTTTTTCTCTTGTGCTTCTCTCTCTCTCTCTCTTGTATAGTCTGTTTTCCACCCCCTGTGTACAAAAGACTAGTGTGCTCCAAAGAGCATGAAACTTGGATTGAGATTTGTCTGGGTTGCGAAGAATTGACTCATTGGAAAAGACTCTGATGCTGGGAGGGATTGGGGGCAGGAGGAGAAGGGGACGACAGAGGATGAGATGGCTGTATGGCATCACTGATTCGATGGACGTGAGTCTGAGTGAACTCTGGGAGTTGGTGATAGACAGGGAGGCCTGGTGTGCTGCGATTCATGGGGTCGCAAAGAGTCGGACACGACTGAGTGACTGAACTGAACTGAAAGTGTTAGTTTTGCTACTGCTAGCTCTATAATCCTTCACAAATTTAGTTTCTCCCATCCTCCTTCTGGAAAATTGTCACCATGTTGGGTGGGGAGGAGGCAGAGCTACAGAGGTGCAGCTATAAGGGAGGTCATTTTTTCAGGAAAATAGAAATCACTTTGGATATTACAAACAGTAAAAAGTTTAGCACAGGAGAAATGATACTTAAACATATGGAGGAGTAAATTTCACTCTTTGAAACTCTTTGAGACACAACACTTTCCTACCCAGGCTGGGTACCTGGGTACCATTGTTGTTATTGTTGCTGCTGTTAGTTTTGCTATTGTTTGATTTTTGTTTGGCATTCAGCATCCAAACCCAGGGCTTTTTATGCTCTCCCTGTGTTACAGGGCTATAATCTGTGCAACTAGATTTCCAGATTCTCTTGCCTGAAAGGTTGTGCCTTAACGTCCTGCCAATGAGAGGCATTTGTGTGAGATTAGGAAAGCAGAAATGAGACAAGTTATTTTTTCTCCAACAGCACCTGGCTCGTGGGAGGTTTGTAGCTATCTCCAACACTCTTGAAAATTCACCACCTACAAGCACAGGTAGATGTGATCACCCCAAGAGTTGTTGCAATTTCTTAAAATTTTCTAATTTTCAGAACGACAGCAATAAATGTGAGAGCAGTGTTTCCTGCTCTCCTACTTTCTGATAGGTTTGTGAGCACCCATCTTCCTGAATCTATTTGTTGTTGTTCAGTTGCTCAGTCATGTCCAACTCTTTGCAACCCCATGGCCGTATCATGGTTGCACCCCTGCAGGAGGCCAGGCTTCCCTGTCCATTATCTCCCAGAGTTTGCTCAAACTCATGTCCATTGAGTTGATGATGCCATCCAGCCATGCCATCCTCTGTCACCCCCTTCTCTTCCTGCCCTCAATTTTCCCCCAACATCAGGATCTTTTGCAGTGAGTTGGCCCTTCACAGCCTGGATCTATGACTTCCTATGTAAGATCTCTCAAGAGATTGGTTTCCTGGACAAACACCAATCAACACCTTTCTGGCATCTACTTCTCTGTATTCTTTGCCACCTTTCCCACTAAAACTCAAAGACCCTCAGGGCTTCATCTGAGACCGCTTTCAAGCTGCACTCCCTAGGTGAACTCATCCAGTCCTGAATCTTTCATTTGTGGGCACACCTTGGAAATCTTGCAGGTTTGGTTCCAGACCACCACCATAAAGCAAATAGTGCCGTAAAGTGAATTTTTAAATTTCCCAATGCATATAAAAGCTGTGTTTATACTATACTGTAATCAATTAAGTGTGCAATAGCATTATGTCTTTAAAAATGTACAGGCCTTAATTTAAAAATACTTTATTTCTAAAAAATTGCTGTATTATGCTAAGTCACTTCAGACGTGCCCAATTCTTTGTGACCCTATGGAGCATAGCCAGCCAGGTGCATCAGGCTCATGGGATTCTCCAGGCAAGAATACTGGAGTGGGTTGCCATGCCCTCCTCCAGGGGATATTCCCGACCCAGGGATCAAACTTGCATCTCTTAGGTCACCTGCACTGGCAGGCAGGTTCTTTACCACTAGCAACATCTGGGAATTCCCTGAAAAATGCTGTTATCTAATGATACAAACCTTCAATTTGGTTTTGTTTATTTTTAAGTCAGACATGACTGAACGTCTTCACTTTCACATTTCACGTTCATGTATTGGAGAAGGAAATGGCAACCCACGCTGATGTTCTTGCTTGGAGAATCCCAGGGACAGGGGAGCCTGGTGGGCTCCTGTCTCTGGGGTCGCACAGAGTTGGACACTACTGAAGCGACTTAGCAGCAGCAGCAGCAGCAAGGCAGTATCTATGAAGCACCATAAAGCAAAGTATAATAAAATGAGGTATGTCTGTATTTCCTATAGTCAAAGAACTATGGAAATTTTATCTCAAGCCCAGCCTCTCCTTTGAGATCAGTTCAGTCGCTCAGTCATTTCCGACTCTTTGCAACCCATAGACTGCAGCACACCAGGCTTCCCTGTTGATCACCAACTACTAGAGCTTACTCAAACTCATGTCCACTGAGTCAGTGATGCTATCCAACCATCTCATCCTCTGTCATCCCCTTCTCCTCCCACCTTCAATCTTTCCCAGCATCAGGGTCTTTTCAAATGAGTTAGTTCTTTGCATCAAGTGGCCACAGTATTGGAGCTTTAGCTTCATCATCAGTCCCTCAAATGAATATTCAGGACAAATTTCCTTTAGGATGGACCGGTTGGATCTCCTTGCAGACCAAGGGGCTATTGAGAGTCTTCTCCAATACCACAGTTCAAAAGCATCAATTCTTCAGCGCTCAGCCTTCTTTATAGTCCAACTCTCACATCCATACATGACTACTGCATCCATACATGACTACTGCAAAAACCATAGCTTTGACTATATGAACATTTGTTGGAAACTGATGTCTCTGCCTTTTAATACACTATCTAGGTTTATCATAGCATTTCTTCCAAGGAGCAAGTGTCTTTTAATTTCAAGGCTGCAGTCACTGTCTGCATTGATACTGGAGCTCAAGAAAATGAAATCTGACACTGTTTCCACATTTTCCCCATTAATTTGCCATGAAGTGTTGGAATTGGATGCCATGATCTTTATTTTCTGAATGTTGAGTTTTAGGACAACTTTTTCACTCTTCTCTTTCACTTTCATCAAGAGACTCTTTAGTTCTTCTTTGGTTTCTGCCATAAGGGTGGTATCATCTGCATATCTGAGGTTATTGATATTTCTCCTGGCAATCTTGATTCCAATTTGTGCTTCATCCAGCCTGGCATTTCTCATGATCGCCGAAGAATTGATGCTTTTGAAGTGTGGTGTTGGAGAAGACTCTTGAGAGTCCCTTGGACTGCAAGGAGATCCAACCAGTCCATTCTGAAGGAGATCAACCCTGGGATTTCTTTGGAAGGAATGATGCTAAAGCTGAAACTCCAGTACTTTGGCCTTCCTCTGCATTTTCTAAAACCAGCTTGAACATCTGGAAGTTCACAGTTTATGTACTGTTGAAGCCTGGTTTGGAGAATTTTGAGCATTACTTTGCTGACATGTGAGATGAGTGCAATTGTGCAGTAGTCTGAGCATTCTTTGGCATTGCCTTTCTTGGGGATTGGAAGGGGAACTGACCTTTTCCAGTCCTGTGGCCACTGCTGGGTTTTCCAAATTTGCTGGCATATTGAGTGCAGCACTTTCACAGCATCATATTTTAGGGTTTCAAATAGCTCCACTGGAACTCCATCACCTCCACTAGCTTTGTTTGTAGTGATGCTTCCTAGAGCACACTTGACTTCGGACTCCAGGATGTCTGGCTCTAGGTGAGTGATCACACCATCATGATTATCTGGGTCATGAAGATCTTTTTTGTACAGTTCTTCTGTGCATTCTTGCCATGTCTTCTTAATATCTTCTGCTTCTGTTAGGCCCATACCATTTCTGTCCTTTATCGAGCCCATTTTTGCATGAAGTGTTCCCTTGGTATCTCTAATTTTCTTGAAGAGATCTGCAGTCTTTTCCATGGTATTGTTTTCCTCTATTTCTTTGCATTGATCACTGAGGAAGACTTTCTTATCTTTCCTTGCTATTCTTTGGAACTCTGCATTCATATGGGTATATCTTTCCCTTTCTCCTTTGCCTTTAGCTTCTCTTCTTTTCTCAGCTGTGAAGGCCTCCTCAGACAATCCTTTTGCCATTTTGCATTTCTTTTTCTTTGGGATGGTCTTGATCACTGCCTCCTGTAGGATGTCACAAACCTCCATCCATAGTTCTTCAGGCACTCTATCAGATCTAATCTGTTGAATCTATTTATCACTTCTACTATATAATCATAAAGGATTTGATTTAGGTCATACCTGAATGGTCTAGTGGTTTTCCCTACTTTCTTCAACTTAAGTCTGAATTTGGCAATAAGGAGTTCATGATCTGAGCCATAGTCAGCTCCCGGTCTTGTTTTTGCTGACTGTATAGAGCTTCTCCATCTTTGGCTGCAAAGAATATAATCAATCTGATTTCGGTGTTGACCATCTGGTGATGTCCATGTGTAGAGTCTTCTCTTGTGTTGTTGGAAGTGGCTGTTTGCTATGACCAGTGTGTTCTCTTGACAAAGCTATATTAGCCTTTGCCCTGCTTCATTCTGTACTCCAAGGCCAAATTTGCCTGTTACTCCAGGTGTTTCTTGATTTTCTACTTTTGCATTTCAGTCCCCTATAATGAAAAGGACATCTTTTTTGGGTGTTAATTCTAGAAGGTCTTGTAGGTCTTCATGGAACTGTTCAGCTTCTTCAGCATTACTCATTGGGGTATAGACTTTGATTACTGTGATATGGAATGGTTTGCCTTGGAAACAAATAGAGATCATTCTGTTGTTTCATTCTATTGTTCTGCATCCAAGTGCTGCATTTTGGACTCTCTTGCTGACTATGATGGCTACTCCATTTCTTCTAAGGGATCTTTGCCCACAGTAGTAGATATAATGGTCATCTGAGCAAACCCCCATGTCCAACTTTTTCCGCCATGCATCCACTTGACTGTTTCACAGGCCCCTCAAATTTCACTTGTATGAAACTGAATTCATTGTCTTCCCCTCTCCTTCCACTCCTAACCTCCTTCTTTCCTCTTTCTAAGAAAATGACCTTACCCTTCGCCCTGAGGTTTAAACTAGAAATCTGAGACTCATCCTTGACTCATCCCTCCCCTTCATCTCCCACGTGCAACCAGTAAGCGATCCTTATCCCATGTACCTCTCCTCACCCTCGCCCTCTTGTGTAGCCCCAGCCTTGACAAGGGGATCGTCCTTCTTGTTCTCCCTGCTTCCAAGCCTTCCGGCTTCTGTCCATGCCTCACGCTAGGACCAGAGTGACCCTTTCAGCATGTAATGTGACCTTGTCAGTGTATTAGTCACTCTGCTGTGTCCAACTCTTTGTGACCCCATGGGCTGTAGCCCACCAGGTTCCTCTGTGCATGAAATTCTCCAGGCAAATACTGATGTGGTTGCCATTCCATTCTCCAGGGAATCTTCCTGGCCCAGGGATTGAACCCAGGTCTCCTGCATTGCAGGCAGATTCTTTTTCTGAGCCACTAGGGAAGCCCTGATGTGACTTTGTCAGGATCTTGTCTAAGCCCTTTACCTCCCATTGTTTTAGAACAACTTGTACTGAGCTGCCAGGCCTCAGGGAGTTCCTGCCTCCTCCACCCCTTCTGCTGACTCCTCCTCACCCTGGCTCTGCTGGGTACACACAGTTCTCCACCAGGAACAGTTCTCCCACTCTTCCTCCACCTAATTCTTCATCATCCTTTGGTCTTACTTAAATATCTCTTCCTCAATCCTCTGAGTTTGATTAGGTCACTCACTAGTCATAAAAATAGAACAAGTACTTCTCCTAGCACTCATCACAAGGGAAGTAACTTGTTAAAAGTCTTTTATTGTTTTTTAGAAGGGAAACTGCCCTGCCTGTGTCTTCAAGCAGCCATCTCAACTCCAGGTACCGACCATCAATCGGATCTTGATACATATCCTTATTCTAGAGCAAAGAACATGGACAGAGACATGATTCATTTTACCCTGCCTCCTTCACTAAATTATATAAAGGGACTTTATAAGATTCATTAGATAGGAAGAACTGTTGAGACTTTTCAAAAAGAGAAGAAAGCAATTATACTGAAACTGAAGGCTAAAACAATTAGTGGTCTCTAAGCTTCACTTTCACGCATTGGAGAAGGAAATGGCAACCCACTCCAGCATTCTTGCCTGGAGAATCCCAGGGACGGGGGAGCCTGGTGGGCTGCCGTCTATGGGGTCGCACAGAGTCGGACACAACTGAAGCGACTTAGCAGCAGCAGCAGCAAGCTAACTGATAACCAATGCTAAAGGGGAAACTATGTAAACAATAATCCTCACCATCAGAAAAGATCAAACACAGCAATTCATCAGAGGAACATTTTAAGAAACAGTACCTTGAAGCTTTTTTTTTTTTTTAACTTATATATTGATTATTCCGTGTGTTCAATTTCACAAACATCCTTTAGCAGCCAGAAACTATACTTGATACCAAGGGTTCAAGGACAACCAGAACATCATACCTACTTTTACAAATGTGATATAAATGATTTAAAATTCAAGAATCCCACGGCATTGTTTTGTTTTGAAATAGCTTTGTGAATATCATCATATATTTGTTCTCCAAAGGACATGGAGTTCAATTTACACATGGTCTGAATTATAAAGTCCCTTTCTCCATCTCTCACTGATCCCCAAATTTTTCCACACTAGAACCAGGGTAATCATTTGAGAATGTAAATATGACAGTGTTTTGACTTAGCTGAAACCCCTTTGATGCCTCCCATTGTTTTGATTCTGGCTTTGACTTTGTCAATGGAGGAGCTTTGGATAAGTGAAACATTTAAGGTTATCACCTGACTTTTTTTTTTGTCTGAAGTATAATTGATTCACAGTGTTGTGTTGGTTTCAGATGTACCACAAAGTTATTCATATATATTCTCTTTCAGATTCTTTTTCATTATAGGTTATTAAAGATATTTAATATAGTTCCCTGTGCTTGTTGTTTATCTATTTTATATATAGCAGTGTGTATTTGCTAATCTGAGCCTCTTAATTTAACACCCCACTGCCCCTTATGTCTCAGAAGAGACTTAACTTCCCCTAGATGAAGAGCTTCCTGAGTGCAGGGAAGTGAGAGACGGTGACCTCAGAAGGGAGTGGTGGGTGTACCCTGAAACCTGGACTTCTCTTACCACGGTTTTCCCACATGCTGGTTCTGATTTTTCACTTCATATGGATCTAGATTTCTGGCTTTCTATTTATAAAATATGCAGGCTCTAAGTTTCCTCTCCTCTTCATGGTGGACCGAAGAGTCCTTGTCTTTACTGTCTCATGACTCAGAGCTTTCATTATAGTTCTTCCTCGGAGTTCCTGTAGCTCAAATTGTAATGAATTTTCCACCATCAAATGATAAACGTGCCTTCTACATTTTCTAATATGAGCAGATAAGTTGTAACCCCCTTTGTGTCTTTTCTGATGGCTCCGACAGGAATCTAATCACTAGGAATCCAGGGAAAGAATTCTAAGGAGGAAAATCAGTCCTCTTATGGAATCCTGATTCTGCAGAGTGAAAATCATGTCTCTACCCACCCAACACTCCATTTGTGCCATCTCAGTGACTCTCCTACGTTCATGAGCAGAAGGACATTAAAATGAGGCTTTGAAGGACTTCCCTGGGGGTCCAGTGGTTAAGCCTCTGTGCTCTCATTGCAGGGGGCACAGGTTAGATCCCTGGTTGGGGAACAAAGATTCCATAAGCTGTGTGGCCCAAAAATATGAGGCTCCAAGATATTGAATGCAGTTGCTGCTGGATCACCCAGGCAGGAGGATTGAGAGCTGAGTTTGTAACTTTCAGGTGACTAGTCATCCAGCTCTGAGAAAGGAATAAGAGATTAGGGAAGGTTTTTTGGAGAGAATTGTTAGTGTGCTGTGGGTTTCAGTCTCCCCCATGGAGTAAGGGTGAAAGTGATTCCTGTCTCTTTTAGCCTCCTGAGAAGAACTTCAAGGAAACCACTCAGAGAGTTTGACCAGTGTCCCCTGGAGTCCCTGGAGGCACTGAGGTGGGTGGTGGACCTGTGGCTGCTGCTAAGCCGCTTCAGTCGTGTCCGACTCTGTGCGACCCCATAGACGGCAGCTAAGAAACCTAAATGTGCAAGGCAGTGGGATCCCAACAGAGAGAGCCAGTGTGGAGTAAAACTAGGGACTTGGAGGGGACTTGTAAGCAGCTTCGAGAGGAGGGACAGCTTTCCATAAAGAAACTGACAGAAGTCCTAGGAAACAGGAGGCAGGAATGCCTCTAAAGAAACTACTAGAGTGTTCTGGAGAGGGGCAACTTTAAACATCTGTCAATATCCGTTGATTTAAACATCCACTATGGTCAGAAGAAACCGAGGCCAGTTTTACCATTGCTCGTCAGGTGAGGCCCTGCTTGCCTCCACATCCCCTTGCTTGGTTCTCGCCACCTCTTCAATACTGCAGGAGTCAGGCGAAGGGGAGGCAGACAGGTAGGGAAGCCACTCCCTGCCCCCAGTCCTGCTGCGGGCTTCCCACCTTCAGGAGATTTAAATCAGGAAGGAGAGAAACTTGAATTCGAATGAAATTTGGTGTTTTGATTATTACATAGAACTGGACATGTTAATGACTAAAACTCAAGCGTCTTGCAGTTAAAAGCAAACAAAAGACTATTATCTGATACTGGTCAGTGTGTTCAGTCGTGCCCAGCTCTTTTGCAACCCCATGCACTGTAGCCCCCCAGTCTCCTCCGTCCATGGGATTCCCCAGGCAAGAATACTGGAGTGGGTTGCCATTTCCTTCTCCAGGGGATCTTCCCAACCCAGGGATCAAACCGGCGTCTTCTGCATTGCATCTCCTGTACTGTAGGTGGATTCTTTACCACTGAGCCTCTATTATTTAACAGCAACTGAAAAACGTGTGCCTAAGATTTCAGAAGGAGTTAGGGGAAAATACAGCTCCATGAAAAGTATTGAATGGGAGCAATGGGAGGAAATTCTGCTTCATTGCCCCTGGTTCACTGTCTTCCTTTTCACCACTATTCACATAGCCCTTCTTGGTGACCTCAGCATCCATTTGGTGATAGTTTGGATTATCCTTCAGCAAATATTCCCTCTTGTTCCTGAACTTTTGGTGTTGGGCTTGGCACCATGTGGCTTACTTGGGCCCTGTAACATTGGAGGATATGGTGAGTATGCCTGCAGGGTTTGCTTGGCTCTTGCCATGATGATCTGCAGGAGATGAGCATGTCCCAGGTCACTAGTACCCCATCAGCCTGGACCCCAGAGCAAACACATTTGTGACAGACCTGAACCAAACCCAACACAAGCGGACTGGGGCCAGACCAGAGGAGCCAGCTGAACTGCAGGTCTGTGAACATGATGCCAAGTGCTCAGTGGCAGTATGCATCATTAAGTTGTCTTTTTTTTTTTTAATTGGAGGATAATTGCTTTACAATGTTGTGTTGGTTTCTGCTGTGCAACAATGTGAATCAGCCATAAGTGTACAGGTATCCTCTCCCTCTTGAGCCTCCCTCCCCTCACCAACCCCTCTAAGTTGTCATAGAGCACCGGAGTGAGCTCCCTGTGTTATATAGCAACTTTCCACTGGCTATCTGTTTTACATATGGTCCCATCACTTCATGGGAAATAGATGGGGAAACAGTGGAAACAGTGTCAGACTTTATTATTTTGGGCTCCAAAATCACTGCAGATGGCGACTGCAGCCATGAAGTTAGAAGACGCTTACTCCTTGGAAGAAAAGTTATGTCCAACCTAGATAGCATATTCAAAAGCAGAGACATTACTTTGCTGACTAAGGTCCGTCTAGTCAAGGCTATGGTTTTTCCTGTGGTCATGTATGGATGTGAGAGTTGGACTGTGAAGAAAGCTGAGCGCCGAAGAATTGATGCTTTTGAACTGTGGTGTTGGAGAAGACTCTTGAGAGTCCCTTGGGCTGCAAGGAGATCCAACCAGTCCATTCTGAAGGAGATCAACCCTGGGATTTCTCTGGAAGGAATGATGCTAAAGCTGAAACTCCAGTACTTTGGCCACCTCATGCGAAGAGTTGACTCATTGGAAAAGACTGATGCTGGGAAGGATTGGGGGCAGGAGGAGAAGGGGACAACCGAGGATGAGATGGCTGGATGGCATCACGGACTCGATGGACGTGAGTCTGAGTGAACTCCGGGAGATGGTGATGAACAGGGAAGCCTGGTGTGCTGCGATTCATGGGGTCGCAAAGAGTCGGACATGACTGAGCGACTGAACTGAACTGAATATATATGCTTCAGTGCTACTGCCTCCATTCATCCACCGTCGCCTTCCCTCACTGTCCATAAGTCTGTTCTCTGTCTGCATCTCTATTCCTGCCTGCAAATAAATTCATCAGTATCCTTTTTCTAGATTCCATATATATGTGTTAATATATTTGTTTTTCCTCTTTCTGACTGAATTCATTCTATACAACAGACTCTAGGTTCATCCACCTCAGTTTAACCAACTAAAATTCATTCCTTTTTATGGCTAAGTAACATTCCACTGTATCTATGTTCCACAACTTCTGTGGTATATATGTACCACAGCTTCTATCCATTCATCTATTGCTGGACATCTAGGTTGCTTCCGTGTCTTGGCTATTGTAAGTGGTGCTGCAATGAATATCGGCGTACATGTGTCTTTTTGAATTATGATTTTCTCAGGGTAGCATCATTAAGTTTTGAGGTAGCTTGTCATACAGGGTTGTTGGAGTGATAGCTCTCTAATTCATGCATAGATAAACACCATGGCCTCTTAGCCACTGACCTCTTTGCCTCTCATGATCTTCTCTTCCCTCTAACCTCAACTACCTATTATTTCCATGTTCATATTCTAGACTATGTTACCATCAATAACTGTACCATTGAAAGACTGATTCCAAGAGTTTGAATATTTGATCACCTCCAGCTCTATCATTTTCTCATTTCCCACCTAACTCAGCGTAAGTTTCATGGCCTATCATGACAATCACTCCTTTGCAAAATAGTAGCAGCTAGTTATTACGTAGGACTCACTGTGTGCCAGGCACTGTGCTAAGCACTTTCCATGTGGTCTTAACTTGGATTCCCCCACAGCTGAGCTGAGCCAAAGACTTATGTATAGGCAGCTTATATGGGAAATGATCCCAGAGAATAGGAGTCAGGAACACAAACGCCAATGAAATACAGAAGGAGAGAAAATCAATACAAGGAAGCCTTACTGAGTAGGTGACCACCATGGGTAACTGGCCCTCTGCAGGACACCTAATAAAATGCTTGTCAAGACTGTTTGCCCAAGCAAAGTGGTGATACTTATCCATGATTTCTTTACCTCTCAGATCTAGAGTGGGTCTCTGCTGAACTTCAAGATTGCACACATACCACCAGTTCCGAGTAGGTTCCCACAGGCGTTGTCCACTGGAGCATTAGAGAAGCTCTGTGATGGGAAGTGAAAGTGAAGTCGCTCGGTCGTGTCTGACTCTTTGTGACCCCATGGACTGTAGACTGCCAGGCTTCTCCATCCATGGGATTTTCCAGGCAAGAGTACTGGAGTGCATTGCCATTTCCTTCTCCAGAGGATCTTCCCGACTCAGGGACTGAACCCGGGTCTCTGGAATTGCAGGCAGACGCTTTACTGTCTGAGCCACCAGGGAAGCTCTGTAACAGGAAGCAGTAGGTATGCAAACTTCTAGGAGTGAGGTATCCTCAAGATACCCCTAGGGGGAGCTGGTCAAGCCTGCAGGAAATCTTTCACCAGAGCAGTAGTTAGAGCAAAAAGAGGGCCAAAAGGAGTTGAAGTGGTACTCAAGGTGATAGAGACACATATAGCCTCGTTCATTTCTTTATGGCAAACCCATTTTTCAGATGGGAAAAGTGAGGCAGAGAGGTGTTAAATAACTTGTCCAAGGTGACGTTATCAGTAAAAGACATAGCTGAATCCAAACCCACTCAGCCAGGATCCAGTCTGTGCTCCCAACC